>CM024763.1:117531298-117783229 GCA_014218235.1 Colocasia esculenta
TGCTCTGATACCAACTGTGACGGAACACCTCGTTCAAGCCCGTTAAACTGATAACGTACTTGATCCGAGTCCGCCTCCCGCGAACGGGCCGGAGCCTCGCAAGGGATACCTTCCACAGTCCGTGTTAAACACAAAGGAACACAGTATTTCATATATATATTTCACAATTTACATAGCCATATTTTCACAAAACTAAAAAAAATACAAGAACCTGCAGGGGCATACCCCGAGGTACAACTGAAGAAAGTAAACAACAGCCACACTACACTGCTGGGGCTATACTGCTGGAGGTACTGACCCTGCACCGCTATGACGCAGCTCTGAACTGGACGACGGTCGAGAAACGTCCTCCTCGCCTTCACTGTGGGGTAAGGGTGAGCCTCACTAGTCACTGGCTCAGTGGGGAACTCCCCCAACACCGCAAAAAACCAAAACACAGGTACGAAAGCAGTAAACAGTACCAACAATTTATAGAACAGCTAAGCAGGATATGAAAGCTGTAAAAGTACTCACTGTCTGCCGACTACGAAAAACAACTATAATAATTAAACGGAAAACCAGTACAAGTGTACGAGCTAAAGTAGAGACTGCCAAACACGAGACACACGTGAATGGTTCGCGACACCAGAGACTGACTCGGACAAGCTAACACAGGTCTACCTCTCAGTCTCGCAGCCACGGACGAAAGGTCCAGCTACCGTTCCACGTGAAAATGTCAAGCAACTGTGGAGACTAACTAAACACCACCATCTGCGGACCACACGGTCGCAGGCCCATGCCTGACACCTCTAGAGACCCTGGCTTGGGCCTCTAGAGTGAGGCACTGGAAAAAGACTAGCTGGGGACCAGTGTCGACTACTGGTGTCCGTACCCCCAATACAAGCGCGCTACAAGTGACTAAAAGACAAGTACGGCAGTCATTGTCCCACTGTCGTCTTTCCCTCAGTCGGACGTACAACTCAAACACAGGAGTGAGGGTGTCCAGGTCAGACGACACAGCCTCGACGGTACAACACAAGTACCGGGACAAAGCCCCGAGCTAACAGCCTGGCTCACAGAGAACCTGGGGCACCCAACTGGAGAGGTAACCACGGTAGGCGTCGTACTACTCGCCACGTACACAAAACCACGTGCACATCACACAAACCACGTGAAGTCTCGCACAAACCTCGTGTATTGGTAGTTCACCACATGTGAACACCACGTAAACACGTAAAGTACTAGCTAACTGCATACCCTGTATGCTAGTTACAGCAACCACGTGCACCCAGTGCACCACAAATACCAATACACCGCTTATTACCGATAATTATGAATGGCAATATTTAAATAAACACATGCTGGCGGCAACATCGACTGCCGTCGATGGAATATAGACGGCAAGGGATCTGGCCGTCTAGTTCCCAGCTGAAGAACCTGGCGTCAATCGATGTTGACGCCAAGCTCCTCGGCTACCAGTTCTTACAGAAACCCTAGGCTGACTCCACAAGTGTCCTCGGCCCTAAAACCTGCGGAAAAACACGAGGAAACACTTCCTCTAACATGCATGCATTCCAATCAAACCGAAACAACATGTTTCATTCTTCAAATTGCTCAAACCACCCATTTACCCCGCATGGATACCCTTACCCAAAAACACAATTAACATGCAGATCCACGCGTTCCAGATGCATTATCACGTTCTAAAGGAACTAAAGGGATCATTCCCTACCTCAAGACACGCTTAAACCTCCTAAACCTCCCGATTCACGTCAAAACCTCCGCGAGCTCTTACGGCGATTATACCTCGCTCCGGCATTTCCTTGGCCGATTCGTCACCACCTCGCGTTCCACGATCCTCCAATTAACCTTCTGCAACTGTTGGAAGTAATAGGGAAGCAAGGGGCATGAAAACAGGGCGAGGGAGAGGGAGAATGGAGTCAGGGAATTGCCCTCAGGTAGACCTATATTCTGCAGGTCGCACAGGTTGGCATCAACATGGCTGTCGCCAATCAGACCGCCAAGATCAGACATCCATATCCCTTGTCGCCAAGTTCATAAGATAAACGTCAACATACATGGACGCCAACACAGTCAATGACCACCCTTGGCCGTCAACCCCTAATCAACTACAGCAGGTCCTATCTTATTTCAGGACCAATCCTGCGCACAGCACACAACCACACCACACTGGCCACCACAACCATACACACATGATCTGTAGGGATCCGAAAACACGCGACGTTACATTGCCTACGAGGACCACATTGGAAATCCATCTTGCGTACTGGGCTTTTCGGAGGAGCCCAGTGGCTTGGCTGTTGACGACGTAATCCTGGATCACGGCCTGCCGTTCTCGATTGACGGGTCATCTCCTCTGCTGAACCGGTGGGATTCGTGGTCCAAGCGAAGGCGAGCACCATCACCTTAGGCGGAATGCCCGGTAGTTCGTCATCAGACCATGCGAACACGTCTAAATTGGCTAGTAGGAAGGCTCTGTAACGTTGCTGCTCTTTCGCTAGTAAAGCGCCAATGTATAGGACGTGCTCGTGGTTATCGTCTACCTGGACTGGAAGCAGATCTTCGGCAGGGGTTCCAAGGCTAGTGGAAGGCTGATCGACCGGCGGAGGAATAGGAGTTGGAGCCGCGAGTGGTTGCTTGTCTCTTAAGGAGAGGACATAGCACCGTCGGGACTCGCGCTGGCAACCGAGCACCTCGTCGATCCCACTCGGAGTGGGGAATTTCATCTTCTGGTGGAGAGATGAAGGTACTGCCTTGATTCGCCCGATCATACCTCTGCCAAGGATGGCGTTGTAACCGGGCATGTTTCTGATGACCAAAGAATCCACCACTTTGGTCACGCTTCTCGGGGCCGTCCCAAGTGTTATTGGGAGGCGAGCTCTTCCCATGGGCTGAACCGAAACCCCCGAGAAGCCGAACAAAGGCAACTCTACTGGGGTAAGCTGGTCGGTCTTGAGGCCCATAAGGAGATAACAATCATAAGCCAACACGTCGGGGGCACTTCCATTATCTACCAGAATCCGGCGCACATTACAATGATCGATGGTGGCCGAAACAACCAACGCATCCGTATGCGGAGTGGTAACTCCTACAAGAACTTCGTCCGAGAAGGTTATGGCCTCCTCGGACTGTGCACATGCGGGATTGGCGGGATAAGGGGCTGGCCGGGGTGCCAGAGGCCTGTCCACGACGTGCACACGCCTAGCGTAGTCACGTCGGCTCTGCGTGCTCTCTCCGCCTACACTGAATCCTCCCGCGATCACGTTGATTTCTTGCCCGTTGGGCTCGTTGTTAATGGGCTGTTCGGGAGTCCGCTCTCGGCGCCTCTGGCGGTCTTCATTATGGCGCACGTATCGTCCAAGATAGCCGTGCTTGATGAGGGACTCAATTTCATCCTTAAGTTGGCGGCATTCGGAGGTGTCGTGGCCATGGTCGCAGTGGAAGCGACAGTACTTTTCTTGGTTTCACCTTCGGGGGTCGGTGCGCATCCTGGGTGGCCACCGAACATATGGCTCATCCCGGATTTCTTCCAGGATCTGTTCGGGTGCCACCGTGAGCGGGGTGTAGTCGGTGAAGGGGCGTGGTCAGCGCGGTGAGTCCCCGTTGTGCCGCCCTTTCTTCCGATCACGGTCGGAACCATTATCGGAAGGCCTCTTCTTGTCCGACAATTCTCCCTACTCTGCTCGGCCGGCAGCTAGACTCTCCTCGCAAACCGCATGGCGTTGTGCAGTAGAGAGCAGCTCGGCTAGGGTGGACGGCTGCTGTACCCCTAGCATCCTCTACAAGAAGCCATCGCGAGTGCCCTGGATAAGGGCACTGGTGGTTAACAGGACGTCGAGGCGCGGGATGTGGAGCGCCTCGGTCTGGAACCTCTTGACGTAGTCTTAGAACGCTTCTCCCTTCTTCTTCCGAACAACGAGAAGGGAGGCCGCGGTGCGCGGTTGCGACCTTCCGCCCAGGAAGTTGTCCTGAAAGGACTTCTTCAGCTGGTGGAAGGAAGAGATGGAACCTACAAGGAGGGCTTCGAACCAAGCCCGAGCGGTTTCCTTCAAGGTGGCCGGGAAGGCTCGGCATTTGGCTGCATCAGATGCCCTATGGAACACCATATGCGACTTGAACCCGTGGATTTGGTCCGCGGGGTCCGAGGTGCCGTCGTACGGCGCGATGGTGGGCAGAGAGAGCTTGGGAGAGACCCGAGCTTCCAGGATCTCCACAATGAACGGGGAGCAGAAGTTCAGGTCCTCTTCAGCAGGAGCTTTGCCCTCTGCCCGCTGGACCATCGCGTCCACACGACATTCCAGGTCGACGACGCAGCACAGGCGCCTGGCCAACTCCTGTTCGGAGTGGGCCGAATCTGCACGCCCGGTCCTATGGGAGTTGGCTCCCACGACTGAGCGCAGCGGGCGCGAGACTGCCGTGGAGCGACGGGGTGAACGACTGCGGCGCTCCGGTGCTCGCTCATCAGACAGGGTGCGACGCGACCTACGCGGTGAATCCACATGCTGCTTCTGAAGCGCAGGAGGGGCGTGGGATCGTCGATGAGATGACTCCACCTGAAGTTCCTGCGGCAGGGAGGCTGCCGGGGCCGACTGCCTGGCCAATTGGGTCTGAAGACCTAGGCATATGCCCACAAGGTGCTGCATTTGCCCCCGGAGTTCTGCTACCTCTAGGGCAGTTGTAGGCACGGCGACAATGGGTGTAGGGACGTCGCCGGTCGCACCAGCAGGGGCTACGACAACGTCGACGGGGGGAGTATGCTGACAAGAGTCCGCTCACGACTGGCGGGACCTTGTCATATGACTTTCTACGTTCTGGTACGAAGATCGTCCACGAGCCATGGTTGTCGCCGCTTCCCACAGACAGCGCCAAAAGTGTGGAGGTATTTCCCTGTTTGGGCTGGAACCAAACGGACCTACACTTGGAGATAGGGAAGATGACCGCCGGTAGCGGACGAATGCCTGCAAAACCAGAATGGAATCAGGGGGGCCCGGTTGAAGAATCGGGGAGAACCCTCCGATGCCTAAGTCAGTAAACTGCAAGTGAGGCTTGAAGGAGAAGGGTTCAGTGTTATGTGAGAGCGGTGCGCGTTAGATCACCTACCTCTGCATGGAGGCTTACCGGAGCCTTTTATAGGCAGAAGTGCTGAGGGAGAGGGACGGAATGTCCCTGGTCAATGCCGCAAAGGGCGCGCCTGTTAGTGCCATTGGCGGGGAGGCGCCCGTTGAGGGGCCTTGCAGTTAATGCACCATTTAATCGTGGGGCATGAATGATGCAGCAGTAGTAACCGTTACAAGAAGACGGGGGGCTGCTTGAATCCTCCTGGTCGGAGGTACCGGGCAGGGGCCTTGTTCGGTAAATAGAACCTGTTGCTCGGTGATAAGGCCTGCTGCTGGATGTCCGATGCACGGAAGTGTTGCTCAGTCCGAAGAGACCCCGACACACGTCGAGCAGTGTCTACTCGGAAAGGAGGGCCCTGGCCGAACAAGCTGTAAGGCGTACGGAGACGGTTCTTGGGTCCCGCTGGTACCTGAACGCAGAGATCGTCCTCGGGACCTTGAAGCTGTTTCTGAGAAGACGTGGCGCCCTACGGAAGGGCCACGCTTGTTTGCTGAATTGGGTTGGGCCATAATGGGCTCTGCGCACGAAGGTGGCGAGGAATAGCCACCACACATACAAATCATGTTTTAAGGTCATACAAATTGTCCTATCTCAAACTTAGTAGAAATCCTGATGGAAGAACTTGTTAGTGTTAAATTGACTTCTCCCTTGAGATGATACCCTTTCTTGCCACCGAACAACACATCTTTTACTTTGAGACGCAGTGACCTCTTCTTAGAACTCACACAATTTCTCAACTAGCAACTGGACGATTCCCCAAAGAAACCTTAACTACATTTGGGTTGCTAAAAAAGTTACACATGGCAAATTTCGGGACTTAGCTATGAAAACTTCTATACTAAGACACCTATTGTGCATACTGACTAAGGTGCCGTTTGGGAACACACTTTAGTGATTTCACTTTTTCAAAAGTCAAAATCACCTAAAAAGCTCATACAACCTAGCTTTTTGAGAATCCACAATTTCTCCACATTTCCTCTATTTTTTCAAAATCTATTTTTTGAGAATCCACAATCACTTTTTCTCGTTTGAAAACTAGAGTGAGAAAGAGTGAGATTCCAATCATTGGAATCTGATTTTACCTTTTTCAAACTTGTTTCCAAACGGCACCTAAAGCTTACTGCCTAATATGGTTCGAATTCCTTTCCTATTAAGACTCCATCTGGCCTAATAGATTACTCGAAATTAGGGGTTCTATTTAAAGAAATTAAGTGATTATAGTAAACACATAATATTTTATTCAGAAATATCTTAATCTGGTTATTCAAATTGCTGATCACCACAAATCAAGAAGTCTAATCATAGAAGATTTATTTATTTTAAACATCATATTTTAAAATCATATCATGCCCACAAATTTACAATAATAAGTTTAGTTATTATTTAAATTCACAGGTCATAACGTTCTCTTTCTCTTAAAATAATTTCATCCTCAAAAGTGTACACAACTTGTTCTACCATGCTTATGCTATGCAACTCTACTACTTACTTATTAAATGATTATTATTGTTATCATGCTATTAACTCTTTCCCCCTTTCTCAGATCTAATTTCTTTCAATATGGTTGATTCTCCCTCTTAAAAAAAATTGATCTGATCCCTTTTGCAAATTTTTAAATTTTAAGAGCCTATTTTGAAGTCCAAGTGCTCAATATATATAGTTTTCAAAATATCATACCTATTCACACCATTCCAATAAGCCTAAACTTCATAACCAATTACAAATATTTTGAGAAGGGTTTGACCACATAGCTAATTCCTAAACACCTACTATTAGATCACACTAATTTGCCATATTAGAAAAGTCATACGCTATTTGCACCTACTAAGAAATGTTTTCTATTCGGCGTCCGAGTAGAAAAGCATATGTGAATTGCTTAGGCACTGACTTGATTGATCAGGCTCCAGGCCCCGACCAATCAGGTCAGCATCCAAATAATCCACCTCAACTTTAATATCCGATTTGCTGGATAATAAGTATTTCTCACACCTACCATATGTGTAATCATCATGACATCATTTTTTTTGACATTGGATTATGTCGTAAGAATAACTTGAGAAGGTGAAAACACAATGAAATTGAAAACTTTTAAAAATGGCATTCCTTACACTGATCATTCTAAGGTGTCAACAGTTAAACTAGAAAGATGAATATCCAATCTTCATCTTGCAGAGATCGTACATCTTCTAATGTCGACGCAACAATTTCTCGCCAATCGAAGTCGCTCAAATGTGCGACCACTAGCAATATTACGAAAATGCCTCTTGCCTCCATCCTCCTACACATAGCTCCTCCCGTCCCATGGAGAAGAAAGAGGGGAGAGCATACCTCCTACCTTAAGTGCAAGAGAGAAAGAGAATTATTTTCACGTACTTAAGCTATTAGCTTTATGCATTATTTTAAAATTACGTTATGTGGATCGATAGTATAAATTTCTTTGAATAAAATAATCTAGGGCATTTTCAATATTATGTAAAAAAGAAGAGTAAATATTTTGACCATTTAAGATAAGAATTTAAAACTAGTCTAATATATTTCTAGATATTTCAAACTGACTAATCTTGGATGGTAAGTATTTCTCATATGTATTTGAATTGAACTCCTGGCTTAGTGAGACATTGGGATATCTTTTGTTAAAATACTGCAAGAAATAAGGGAAAGGCAAAACACTGGAAAATGATAATCACAAAGCTAATCGATTCGTGAAAAATGGGAAAAATTATCAAGAAGGGTGGGTGTGACATTGGGATGCTAAAAATTATACTATTTTAGTTGTTTTTTTTCTAAATGCTTCATGTATAAAATCCATAACCTAATATATAGAAGTCATACTTTTAAATTTTCGTCTGGTCTAAGTCTTAAACCTGTTCGTTTTTCCCGATTTCCACTGTTTCTCCGTGTTCCGCCGACCATCATTTCCCTGTTTTCATTGCCTCTATGTCTTCCCCCCTCTCTTTCTCACATTCCCCTCTTTCTTACATTTATGTTTACAGAATTTATGTTTTCTATCGTCTCTTGATCTCCCCACTATCTCTCTCTAGCATTTCCAGTTATGTTTATAGCATTATGCTTTCTAGCATCTCTTGGTCTCCCACCTCCCTTTAGTACATGTTCTCTCTCTCTCTCTCTCTCTCTCTCTCTCCTCCTTCTAATCTAATCTTTCACATCTCTGTCTCTCTCCTTCCCTACGTACATATCTCACCATCTTGTTTGGTTCTTGCATTTGTTGTTGCCCGGGTGGATTATTATGTGTGTGTGTGTGTGCAAGTCTTGTATGACGCGGAGTGCGGGAAGGATTTCATAATGTGCGACTACAACAGGGACGTCGATTCCTACTGGTAAGAATTTGGGTCCTCTTTGTTATTGTGTTGTTAGATGAATGCCCAGAAGGTGTTTGCTTCAGAATTCTCTTTTGGAAATCTTTATTCTTATGGCTACTTGTTCATATTGTGGCCCTCCTCTTCCGCGCTTATCTCGGTAGGGGGCTGAGACATTCCTACTAAGGGATTTCAAAGCATTGGTCTACCATTTGTGTGCCTCGATTCTGTGCCATTTTTTTTTCTTTTTGAAACGGTGCATTTGTTGGAGGGGAATGGGTGGTTCAGCTTAGAGGCTAGCGGCTGAATCTGGGGGAACATTTGATGGCTCTACTATCTTGTTCAGGGCCTGAAGCAACATCAATGTACACTGGTGAATTGGCATTCATATCTTCTAGCTAGAGAGGAAACTGATTCAAGCTTTGTTGGTGGTGACTAATGCATTGGGAAGTGATCCTCTTTCAGGATTAGATCCCTAAAAGTAGCAATGTTGAATGTCTTTTGCTTTTCATGGGGCTGCAATTTGCGCTTTCTTTTGGGTTGAGAAATTTTGGAGGTCTTTCCTTTTAACCATGGGATTATCTCAATATGTTCTTATGTTAGTAATCTTTTTCTACATAAAAAATCCTTGGTACATTTTTTGCATTAACCATATTTTGAAGTAGCATTTATATCGATGTGTTTGAATAATACAATTATTTCTTTAAAATGTTTGACCAGTCCCTTTTCGATGTCCTTTGTAGCAAAGTGAAGAAATTGATGTCCATCGTTTGTAACGTAAGTTTGTTCAATTCTACTCTTTTTGGTTTGTTGGTGGGATAGAATTTGGCTATCCATTTGGGATTGGATGGTGGTGTATAGACAGACTGGGTAGTTTTTTGGGCCTTCTTGTGAGCCTATACTTGTACAGTCTCTCTTTAAGATGTTTGACCTCGTCAAAGCTTGTGTTTATGCCATTGCTTTCTGGACCCTAAATAATCATGTTGTGTTAGGTGCTTCATTACATATGATTCTTTCCTCTTATTTTCAAAAAACTTCTTTCCCTCTGATTGATTTGATAGTACTGATATCTATTGTGACTTGTGAGACTCTGCATTTCTAGGTCATCTTCGCAGTTTTAATTTGTCTGAGTCAATCAGAAGACATGTATTCTTTGTAAAACTTATTTATATTTTTGTCCATAGGTTATTCTTGCAGTTGATTCTTTATTTTATTTTTGTTTAGACTATTTAGAATGAGGAGCAAAGCCCTACATTCTTTCACCCAATTATTTATGTTGGACCTGTAACCTGATAACAATGGAGGAAGTTTAAGTATAAAATGAAAATTTCATAGGTTGGTGAAAGATTATATCTTGATTCTGTGCATGGATGCTGCACATGGGTTATGATGCGATTATATATTGGGATCACCCTATGCCTTTTTTGACATTAGGATGACTTTGTAGTTGGACCTCACATAATATAAAATTTTAGTATAGTCTACATTTTTTTTGTGAGTCATATATCATGGGATTTCAGCACTAGGTATGGTTGTAAAGTTTACAACACCAAAAATATTTATAGCCCACATCAGGGTTTTGCCGAATCGGGCGAATCGGCCCGATTCCCCCAAATCGGTGTGATTTAGGAGAACCCCGATCCCTGATTCACCTGATTCGCCCGATTAATAGATTCCCTTTATATATATATATATTCATATTATATCATATTTGTAATATATGGTATACATTATAAATATGAATATATTGCATATATGTATTTAATCAATATAATATGTCTGAAATATGATATATGTAAATATATATAATATGCAATATATATATATATATCATATGATATATTATTATATAATATACTCTTCTTGCGAATGATCCGATTCGAACTGATTTTGGGGGAATCGGGGCGAATCAGGAGTAACCGTTTCGCCTTCCGATTCCTATTCGACAAACCATGGGCATCAATGCTTTCCTCAACAATCTCATATGTCAGCAGTGATTAGAAAGTCAGTCGCCTGGGTAGACAGGCCAATTAGTCGGCTCAGGGCCCTTAGCCACATTGACAGATCCCAACTCAGATCATTTCTGCAATGTTTCTTTTAGCATGTCTTATTTTTGTGAATGACGTTTCTACGCCTGTTTAAGGAATGGAACTGCCAATAATACATGATTGTCCTTTCATGAATGGAATTCAAGTCGATTATAGTGGGAGTCTTAATTTAAGAGAGGACTCCGGTTGGGTCGATCGGTTAGAACTCTTACTTAAAGTAAGAGGTCCCGAGTTCGATTCTTGGGGGGGGGGGGGGGGCTTACCTGATCTACATGTAATCCTCGAGGTGTGTAGGTCCGAAGTTTTCCCGGTCATGTGGGGTAAGGCGATACGGGTACACGGAAAGTAGGAGCTGCCCAATCTTGATCTTGGGTTCATGAATACCAATTCTTGAGCCCACAAAACCACACGGGGTGGGGTTCCTCTTTCTCCAAAAAAAAGTCTTAAATTAAACGCTTTAATTCATTGATTTTTTTTTTCATGATGCTATGTACTTAGATATGAGATGTATACTCTCAACATCATCAGTGAGCAGTAAAAGTTCCTATGGCTGCCCTTGCTCCATGGAAATTATGGTTCATGTCATCCTAATTGAACACCCTCTGCGACATTGTCGACAGCATCAGCAGTATCCCGTCCTTCATACTCGCCTGCAACACTTGGCATTTGAAGAGACGACCCCCTCAAGAAATTTTTTAGGAGTTTGCAAAAAACTCCTTCATGCTCTACTTTTCAAGAAGTTTTTTGATGTCAGATTGTATTTTCTGTTATTGATCCTTCTTACTATCATTTATTTATTTGCTATTTATTTAGATTGTCAATGTTCTTTTGATGTTCACTTAACCCAGCAAGATTTGTTTCAATTGTGGATACTCTGTGAATGTTTTGCATGTGTTATTACTGGTGTCCTTATTGCTATCCAACACTCAAGTCCTTATTGTTTTTATTTGACATCGGCTACAGTCTACAGTTGAGTGCAAGGGCCACCACTAGATTATCTTTTGCAATTTAGAATGTTATTTGACTTATGTTTAAGAATATAATTTTAATTTCACTTTCCTATAATATCAAATGGACTTGGTCCATTTAATTTTTGTACTATGTAAATAAAAATTGTGCAACTTATGTATTCTTTTGAAGTACCATATGTCTAAAAAATGATTTTATGAACTATAATATATAGACACTAATTTTCATTTAAATGAATAACACGCGCATAGCGCGTTTTTAGCTAGTTAGAAATTCAGTCTGAATACATAATAGATATCTCAATACAGGTTCCACATAGAAAATTATGAAAATGTATTCTTATGAAAGTAAATGCATTGTTTTCATTATTCAGATATCAAACAAATAAGTTAAGATATTTTTGTGCCCAATTCCCAAAGCATAGATCAAATTTTAAAATAATAAATAAAGCTAATAGCTTAAGTACGTGAAAATAGTTCTCGCATGGCAAAAAAAATACGTATACTTATCATAAAAATTCACACCAAATTCACCTTGGAAAATAGGCTTAAATGGACAGAAGGTCAAAAACCTAAATAAGGGCATAATTGTCAACAACTTTAAAAAGTTGTCAACAATTGGATTACAATCTATCTGACAGTTTTAGAAGAACAGTGTAATTGTTAGCTGTTTGTAACTTTGTGTGGCCCCTAAAACTATGTGAAAAATCTATGGTTGGTCATGCTGCTGTGGGATCACGGAGGCACGAGCATACCGCAATGTGCCAGGGAAAGGGTGGTCCCAAGCAGGTCGGTCTCTTACCTCTCTTCTTCTTCTTCTTTACTTCTCTTCCTGCCACGTTATCTTGCTGGCGTCTCCCTCTCTCCTTCTTCCCCCTCGTTGTGCTTCCATCACCGAGGAGGAGGGAGAGCGCCACTGCTACTGTCGCTCGTGAGGAGGAGGAGGGGCCAGGGGGTGAGATGAAGGGGGAGGGGTCATGGGGGAGGTAGGCTTCACGAAGGAGGGAGGGGGGAGGCGAGGCGAGATAGAGGGGGAGGGTAGGAGGCGAGACGACATCATGATTTGACTATGTCAAATTTGGATTGGTACCATATGATACAAGAGTGTATCATATTGTACCGTATCAATATATCTTAAAAGATCAAAATATTTTTAAATAAAAAATGATACTATTTATATGTATTTTGCCAAGCCGTGTTGAGAATCGATGTGGTTCTAGCACAACATGATCTGACCATGCCACACTAATCCGGTGGGGCACGGCCAACCATGCTCGTTACTAGAAAAGACCGAAAAAAAAACTTAAGAAGTGCCCTCAAGTTTAAAATATCTAGAAAGACATTAGACTAGTTTTAAATTCATATCTCAAATGGTCAAAATATTTACTCTTCTTTTTACATAATACTGAAAATGCTCTTGATTACTTTATTCAAAGAAAATTTATACTCTCGATCCACATAACATAATTTTTAAAATCAAAAAGATAAAAGAAAAAAAGTATAACTATTATTTTTTGGTAACAAAAAAATCCCGTCCCGTGTGATTTTGTGGACATAACTATTATTAAATTGGCTACGATAAAAAATATGAAATTAAATTATTTATATCAGAATACATTAGAGAAGAAACCCAAATGAAATGCATTGCTTTCAAGTACCATTCGTGTTTACATTATGGTGTTCTCATTATGGCACGCCCATCAGATGTGGACGAGGTGCGAGGTGGGACCAAGATGACGTTATAGATTCCTTAGATCAAACATGACCGCAGCAATTAACATTGTAACAAGAATATTAATATACGTATTCAGCTATAAAATTATCCAATTCCACACTAATGGACATTAAAACAGATAAGAAGAACATTGGGAGCATATATTTTTTATTTCCATCAGGGCCCATTATATATGTCAAGATGCCTTGGGGACATTTCTGTATTTGTAAGAAGCGTATATGCGTAACTTTAAATCCAAATTAAATTGTCATGCAATTAATATCTTAATAGGATGTAAAAGGCCTCCAACAAGAAGGACATGGCCGTAATATTTAGCCATCAGCCCTCGATTCGATTTCACTGGTTGGCCGTGTTGTGTTGAAGTTCGCATCGGTACGGTCGAATTGACCATGCCAGGGATCCAACAAGTCTTTGACACAGTCATTGACGGTAGGGGTGTCAATTGGGTCGGATCGGTTTGAAAGATCGGTCTGATTTTACACAGATTTGGGTTGGATGATTTAACATTTTTTTTTAATTTTGAGTCTGGCCCCGCTCGGCCCGGAGTAAGATTGGATCGGGTTCGGACTTGGCTTGGCCCGGCCCGAGCGGTTCGGTGGTCCGGTATTAAAAAAATAATAAATAACACGGCGATAATTTTATTATTCTAAAATTTTGAATCGAAAATTATATTGTGGAGCTATCTTTAATGACTTATCATTTATTTTATATTTGTAACAACTAGAAATAAGTTTATCTAAATTAGTCTAATGTTTATTTTATGTTATTTTGATTCAACGAACACTAATTTTATTATAAAAATAAATAAATAAATAATAAAAATATCTTTAAAAAATAAAATCGGGCTTGAGCCGAGTCTTACCTAATTTTTTCGGGCCGGGCCGAACTTCAAAAAATTGGGTCTCGTCCCGGACCAGGCCGGGCTTGGGCCGAATGATTGGAGACCGAACTGGACCCGGTCCAGACCCGGTCCATTGCCACCCCTAGTGGCGGGTCCATCTTGAGGTCAGTGGGGTCACGGGATTCTATCGGGTTGAAAAATTTTCATTACTGATGTAAAATTTCACCATTAGTAACCCCACTAGATCAAGAAAATATATTTAAAAGAAAGTGCATCTACTGAATGAAAATTTTAAATACGGTTTATATTTTATATATTTATTTCTTGTCAATGAGATACTTAAATAATCTATAATCATATATTTTTCTCATTTTCTATCACCTCAATTAAATCAGTGTGATGTTTATATGGTCATGTAATGCAAACAAGATATTTATATAACTCTAAATGATGTATTTATTTTTACTTCCTATTATTTCAATAGCTCAACGTATTATTTATATATTTATTACACAAGTTAATATTATTAAATATTAAATCTGAATTAAAATTACTTACAAAATTAAATTACACACATAAAATATTTTTTTTGCTGAGACCGTACCACCCCGCACCGATACAGTACAGATCGATCTAGATCTTACCAACCGGTAAAAATTTAACACTGCCAACCTTAAAATTTTAACCGCGCCGCCTTCGAACTGGTCGTCGATTGGGTTGAAACTTGAATCCACGCAGTGGGTGGAACAATTGGTCGGCGTCTACGCAGCTCCAAAATATAAATTTTATTTCCTTTCACAAATCGTTCTATTAAGCTTAAGGGATGGCATAAATACAAATATCCAAAGATGTTTCCGACGGGGTGTTCGCGAAACCACGAAAGCCGTGAAGGGGAAAAAAAGGGGAATTTCCCGATTCCCACACCTTTTCCTCTCTCTCTCTCTCTCTCTCTCTTCTTCTTCTCTTCTTCTCTCCTTTCCTCGCCCTCTCTCTCTTCCAAATCTCTCAGGAACCCTAATCTGCGGGCAGGAGTCGTCCGCATCCAATTTCTCCCTCCGATCTCTGCAAGAACTGTGGGTAGGATCGATGCCCATTTTGTCCGATTTTATTCGGATCTTCGGGGTCGTAGCACGGAGCGAAACCGCGGAAGCCGCGTCATTGGTGTCTAGCGGAGGAATCGAGTTCTCGGGGTTTTGTGTTTGATCCGAGTGGAGGAATCCTTACCGATCGTTTAGGTTTGTGGGATTGTGAAGGAGAAGATGTACAGCAACTTTAAGGAGCAGGCGATCGAGTACGTGAAGCAGGCGGTGCAGGAGGACAATGCCGGGAACTATGTGAAGGCCTTCCCGCTCTACATGAACGCGCTCGAGTACTTCCGCACCCACCTCAAGTACGAGAAGAACCCCAAGATCAGGGAGGCGATCACCCAGAAATTCACCGAGTATCTCCGCCGCGCCGAGGAGATCCGTGCCGTCCTCGACGAGGGCGGCCCCGGTCCCACGTCCAACGGCGGCGCCGCCGTAGCGACGCGCCCGAAGACCAAGCCCAAGGATGGAGAAGACGGCGGTGGGGAGGATCCCGAGCAGACCAAGCTCCGGGCGGGCCTCAACTCCGCCATCATCAGGGAGAAGCCCGACGTCAAGTGGAACGATGTGGCAGGGCTTGAGAGTGCCAAGCAGGCCCTTCAGGAGGCCGTCATCCTTCCGGTCAAATTCCCACAGTTCTTCACTGGTCTCTCTCTCTCTCTCTCCCCCCCTTTTTCTCCATTAATTGTTTTCTCGAGTCAATTCCAACTCTGGCTTAGCCTTAGCCGTCTCTCCTGATTTGATCTGGTTACCTGTGTTATACTTTCCGTCTAGTCTTCTTATTTTATGTGCTAGATGTGCGGCGTAGAACACGAATGTCCTTTTTGTCATGCTTTTCTTGTCATGTTGGCACAGCGTGGTCGCCTGATTTTCTTCAAGTTAATTTCTATTGTACATTTTTTTTAGAAATTTGAATCTTCGATGCTTCTCATAACTGGGAATCGGAATTTTAGTTGTCGCTCATGCCGTCACCTATTATGTGTTATTGATTCTTTCTTCAGATGTTTTATTTCGTAGACATGGTTGTCTATAACTTTTCGTTTTGTATTGGCAACTGTCCTTTTGGATTAATTGTGTGTTGGATGAGCGCAAGAAAGCAGTAATACATTATTTTGGCCCCCACTTTTTTTGTTTTCTTTGTGAACTTTTGGAGGTGTTGGTCCCTTGGTCGGAACTTGGAGAGATAAGTGTTGCTATTCTGTCTAGGGTAGCGTATGGAAATGCCTAAAGAACAGATGTAGGCTTTGACTGCCAAACGAAGTTGTCAGAGACATGATGGAGCTTGGAAGCTTTCAGTTCTTTACAATACTTGTTTTTTCATATTCAGGAAATACCGTCATAGGACACAAAAAGTTCACCAGTAAACTAGCTCAATTTTCACATTTAGGCTCTGATTGACGTTTGGCTCTTGTGGTAGTGGGTGGCTTGCAGAGAATCGTGCATATCATCATTGTATTATTAAACATTGGATGAGTGGACTCCCTCATTGTTCATACTCAATTTCTAATTGATTTGAGGCATCCTTGCAGTTCCTTCTAGCTGGTGAGCTTATCAGATTCAGAAGCAACAGAGTTTTGATTTTAGTAAATACTTGAATAGGAAAAAGGTGCTCACCTGTGTTTGTTTGTTTATTGGATGATCCGGAACTGTGACAATGCTAAGGGTCAGTTTTCTTGTGGCTTTATCAGACTGAAGTAGGGTTTTCTGTGGCGGAGTGAATCTGTCCAATTCGGACGAATTGGATCGAATCATGGGAATCCCAATTCCCATGACAATTGGACTGATTCCCATTGATTCCCATGCAAATCGGCCCGATTCTCCCGAATCGGAGCGGATCAAAAAAAAACCGATTCTTGTCAAATCGGCGGATGGAGCGAACCCTGGTCTGAAGGATGGCATCACTGAAAGATAGTTGGAGAAGTGATACCATCTGGCAGTTCTTTTATTTTTCTTCTCTCTCCTCTCATCAAGTGTACAGTGGTCTTAACCTTTGTGAGACATTGATCAAAAGCATTGAAAGTACCAGCAGTAGTAAAGAAAATAAGACTAAAGCGGATACAAAATTTGGGACATTATTTTCAACCATGTTCTATTCCCATTTCATGTACGGGACAATATTCTATTCTGCAGTACATATCATCATATATTGAATATTGCGGTTGTCATGTCAGATATATGGTGGTGGTATCTGCTTCTGCTGGATACATGGTTTGGAGAGCCTCCTTCTCGAAACTTTGCTGCATCCCATAAGGTGGACCCTTGCCTAGCCCTCAAATGGGTGCCTTCCACGCCTTACAACTATGGTTAGGACCCTCCTAAATGTTCTGTTCTTGAGGATGTCAATCGTAACCCAAAGACCAACCTGAAGGTGAAATGCTTGAGCTCAACTTGAATGATTGGGCTTCAGGCTTGCCGGTTAAGTCTCCTTCCTGTTCCCTCTTGTTTCCTCTTCCAATTCTTCTGCAAGGATGATGCTAAAAGGTGGCAGCTCTGCATGTAGGTTAGCAGGGCAGGGTGGAGGTTGTCGTAGCAGGGCAAGAGGAAGAGGAACAGAAGGGGGAGGGGAGGAGATAAATGACAGAAGTGATGGTGATGTTGAGGATATGTTGTGACAGTTGGCCTGTGCCTGTGACAGAATAGAAGTTAGGGGTTGTGATAAGAGAGGTGCCATGGATGGATGTGTGGTAGTGTAGAGAGGGATAGTGATGGGCTGTTGGATGGGAGAAGTTGGGCCAAAAATGTCTTGCAAGATGGGGATGCAGATGGTCTTAGTGGCAATGCAGAGAGCATCAGGGAGGGATGAAAAGTGGAGAGAGAATAGGAGTTCATGAGTAGAAGGCAGGCTGCTTTAGGCAGTGGGGTTGAGGGGAGGAGTTTAGAGTGATCACATGGCACATGATCTAATTTTTGTCTTCCTTATGGGATCAGGGATATTAGATATTGTTGGTTGAGCCAAGATGCCAGACTGGCAACCTGTCTACTTGGCCCAACCTGCCCCAGTAGTCAGGTTGATCAGAACCTTGGCCTATGACCAGTCCCCTTTGTTGAATTAAGGTTCAAGCCTTCCCAGTATTCAGCATGGCCAGCAGGGAATTAGGTTGGCAGGTCCAATGTTGCATCCCCTTAAGAACATTTTATAATGGCTTGGAAGTGAGAGAGATTGTGACTTTGTGATCCAAGGCATTCATGACTGCTAGGTGGGCAAAATTTTTGCTTATAGATGGGTTGTCCTGGGGGGAGTAGTTATCAATTAAATCGTCATCATCATTATCATGAATGCCATCATGATTATAAGCCTTACATTGTTTTGGGTTTAGAGGTAGAGGGTTTCCTCTCCTCTCCTGATTGTACTTCCTTTTATCATTAAATTGGTAGTACAATCTACCTTTTCTGGGAAAAAATCCCTCCATGTAGCAATGTCATTTACATAGCTGGAGAATTTTTCGGCAAGAGAGGTGTGAAAAGTCTCACAAGGTTATTTGGTAGGAAAAATCTACATTTCTGGTTGCACTCTCAGTCTGGTACAGAAGCGTGCGTATAAACATATGAGGATCTTAAAAGCCACGTTCTGGAAAAGTAGAAACCAGGGGAGCAAAATTACCAATTAATTTAGCCAATATCCTGTGCTTGTGAGGAGGTCTTTCCAAGAATTAATGAATATGTGAGAAATGTGTTCTGACTGTATTTTGGATGACTCCATGTTCCTTTGTTTCTCCTTCCTGTTTGTCCATAAACCATCTATCTCTGCCTTCTTTTGTCTCAAGTTGATCATATTTTGCAGTCCATCTTGTTAGATAGAAGATCCAATTTATGACTTCATGAAGCAAGTGCTGTGATAAGTACAGAACAGCCTCAGTCTACATAATTGTTTTTAAAGAAGCATTTTCTAAAGCAATATTTATATACACGAAAAAGGTTTGTAGATAAAATTACATTTTCTAGTAGTCTCGTGGATTGAATATAAGAAGACTTACATTAATATCTGATTATAAATTCGTATCTAATTCAAACTTATTCTGTGTGTTAATGTATATACACATGAGGCCATATACTCGTGTGTACTTAACCTGATGTATCTAGATTCAATTACAATGGCATAAGCTGATGCATGTCTCCCTTCATATGGGGTGAATGCCATTGCACATGGACACCTCATATGGGTGAGTGCTTGTATCCATGGTGGATGGGGGGGAGTTTCAACTCGGCAGGGATGAAGGATGACAAGGCATGATCCAGTTATACCTTGCTGCGGTACCTATCATCCGCTTAGTCACAGCATACCTCCTGTGAATCAAGACATGTGACACTATGCCCCCAATTTATTTTCTAATGAATTCAGATATGTCCACTGCAGAACTAACATTTGTGGTTCAGAAAGGGAATAAAAGTAAATGCAGGAGGTTTTGGATTTGAGATGATATGGAAATAGTCAAATGCTTCAAGGATGCTTTTAGATATTTTGTTTTGAAGATGTCAAAAGTTTGATCCATCAGTTGATTGTTGGGATTTTAGTGATGCAATGATAAGTTCTTGAATACATAGTTTTACTTTTGGGTGCCTTTGGCAAACTGCTACTTGACCGGCCACTTTTGCCTTCATTTCAACATGGAAAAACATAAATTAGGACAGATAATAAACAATCTTGGGTTGTTTAAAAGTCAAACCTTTTCTAAAAACCTTATGTGACCCCCATCTATGAAACAATTTGTTGCTTCAATTTGAAGCCAGGTGCATAAAAGACTGCCAAAGGCTGTCATCTCCCCCTTGAAATAAGTTGGTCAAAGCTTGTGAAAGTGCTTCCAATTTGATGCTGCGCCAAATATGACCTTTTTCATATGAATAACTTCCTTTCAACAGAAATAGCTTGAAATCATATTTATATGTCTGTAAACACTTTCTGGAAAAAATCACTTTGTTTAATTTTAATTGCTCGTCTTTTATATAGGTAAACGACGACCCTGGAGAGCATTTCTTTTGTATGGTCCACCTGGAACTGGAAAATCATATTTGGCCAAGGCTGTTGCAACTGAGGCAGAGTCAACCTTTTTCAGGTTTCCATTTTATTACTACAAGTCTAACTTAAAATCTGGAATTAATAAAGTCAGTTTCAATTAACTTGTAGTGCTAATTCATGGTGGCCAACTTTGGCACACTCGGAGATTATCTTAATTTTTGCACATTGCATGTGATACTTCTGTAAGTGCTGGTCACAAATATTTAACATGTGTGTAAGGTCATATACTAGAAGAAATAACGTGTTAACAAAATAATTAATAATAATAAGGCAATAAATGAAAATCTGAACATATACTTGGTCAAGTGGCAACAAGTCGAAAAGTTTAATTAACCTGAATATTTCTAAGAAATAATAAATTGATAGAGAGAGATAAAAGAAGGGATAATTTCATGTACACACTTGCTATTTTTTAATTTCAAATATATCACACTTACCTGTATATAATCCTACAAGCCCCTATTATTCAACAATGGTTTGAAAATTGCCATTGAAATTAACATCTGTGGATGGATGTTGGTATCCGAAAAGAATATTCTCTAATAACCGTTAAGTTTAACCGAACAATTTTAAAACTCAGTAGAATGACAAAAGTGCTCTCTGCTCCACCTCATTGTCTAGCCTGCCACACCGCTGTCTCTGACTCTCCGTCTTCTCCTCTTCTCACTGTTGCTGTCATCTGCAGTGCTACTGTTGGCAGTGGCAGGCCTTGTGGTTGACAGGGTCATAGATGTTGAGGCGGGGGACATTTCGAAGATGCTAATGGGACTAATCACTCACCAGTTTTCCCTTCCAGAGGAAGCCGAATTACTCTTACCTGTAAGGCAACCCAGATCTGAGGTGCGCCTCCACAAAGAGGATGGCATCCCAAGGTTCCTGCCCATGCTGGAGGAAG
Organism: Colocasia esculenta; assembly: GCA_014218235.1. NCBI lineage: Eukaryota > Viridiplantae > Streptophyta > Magnoliopsida > Alismatales > Araceae > Colocasia > Colocasia esculenta. Next base: position 117,552,320 of record CM024763.1, read on the forward strand.
ATCACCTACATCACGTTATCTGACAGCAGGTGCAACCATGATATGCACCTATCAAAAAAAAAAAACCATGATCTGCACTCTAAGCCAGCCCTCACCGCATCCCTGGGCCCAATAAGCTGGAGGATCTGCATGTAAATGTCCTCGGCAGTAGGTCAAATGTCTCCGCAGAGTACACATGGATGGTGGGAAAGTCGGAGTTTCGGCCCGGGGGGCTCATGTCAGAATTACGACATGGAAGGCATGGAGGTGGTGCTTCTAGATGTTGGAGCCCTCCACCCTGATCCCATCCCAGGCACCCCCACATTTCTGCAATCTCGCGGCCTCCATCCCCCGGCTCATTGCAACCCCCCTATTGCAGACCTCCCACTCTGCCTGGCTGTGACATCCGGCAGCTGCAGTTACCCACGCAACGCACCCCCATCCATTGAGGCGGTGCCTCTGGAGTCTGGACATTGGAGCCTTTCCACCCTGATCCCATTGCAAGCACTGCTACATTGCCACAGTCATTATCCTTGACATTGCAGCCTAATCCCCATCATCCACAAACACCTCCTTCCCCTCTTTCTGGCTGGCCATAGCCACAGCCTGGCATTGCAAACCTCTGGCAACAGCACCCCACCAATCCACCCACCACAATGTCAAACCTCCCCCTTGGCACTACAAGTAGACCTTGCCCTGGCGCTGCATTTTTTTAAATGCAAGAGATATAAAAATATTTTATAAAAAAGTTAATTTGAGGGGTATGCCAGACTTTTCCAACCTTGGTTAAGTTTAACCCTACCCTTGTTATTTTTAGGTGATGGCATTTTTGAAGGTTTATATGATTATCAAGGATCTGTAGGATTATAGACACGTAAGTGTGATATACTTGAAATTAGGGAAATAAGAAGTGTAGATGAGTCATGCTGCTAGTTCAGTCTTTTTGGGCTGCTTGCCTAGGCACCCACTTGCCTTGGCATTTGGCCAGCGCCTTGTCGCCTAGGCACTAGGCATTAGGCAACACCTTAAAACAATGCATCTGCTTAATGTTAGCCTTGGCTCTTAGATAAGAGTTGTTTAGTCTGCAATGTAGTTTTGTTCCTTTTTTTGTGTAGAGGAACCTGTTCTATTCTTTTTTATTCTACTACCCTCAAGTGTGCAATAAAATGGTTGTGCAATTGCATCAGTTCTCCAAAAACAAGAGAAGAAACAAGCAATTTAGGCGAACAAAGAAAGCACTGAACTAAGACTTCAAACAATTATAAGTGCATTTGGATCCAGTTCCTGTCCGAACTGGCTGTTTTTCAAGCCAGAAATATGCTCTCATCAAAAGCTCTAGCTCAGCCATCTTATTAGTATTGTATATCATTTTGATTCAGGTATTTATTCTCTTATAGCATCTCTCTTCAGGTATTTATTCTATTGTATCACTTTAATAGGAATACTTCTGAATTAGTTATAGTTGACTAGTTTGTGGGTGCTATTGCCTGTAGTTTTAAAAATGGGTTGGACTGTCTAGATTGGAGAAAGAAGCCTGCCCATCACTCCCTCTCCCCAACTCACTTAGGCTAGGTGAATTTTTGCTTCATGCTTGGTGGTGGGGGGGGGGGGGGGGGGAGGATGCTGGCTTTGCCCTCTTCAGCATTTAAGGTAGCATACTAGACCATGCTGAGACATCAGAGATTGGAGCATTAGGCTTGGGGCAGGCTGGATTGGCCCAGCTCACTGATAGCCCTTTATGTGCCACATAACTTATGTTTGATATTGTCAACATTTACGGCAAATAGCTACCTGGCTTGATTTTAGCCAATCGAGAGGTCTTTCCTTTACATTTAGATAAGGAAAAGAAATGTCACATGTTTGGACTTCATGAAGGACTCATGCTATATATAATAATTTACTTGTGCATGGATACATCAACACTGGGGGACCTTCAAAATATAAACATGTGATGCAATGTTCAGTTGCGGATATTTTCTGTGTGCATCCAATGATTTCATGTTAAACTTAAAACCATCTATTCATAAACAAATATCCTAATATCTATGTCCAGTATCTTTGGTTTTTTAGATACCATTTGTATCTGAATTAATACATGGCATGCTGGTTGTCTATGCAGCATTTCTTCTTCAGATCTTGTCTCAAAGTGGATGGGTGAGAGTGAGAAGCTAGTTGCGAACCTTTTCCAGATGGCTCGGGAAAGTGCCCCGTCTATCATTTTTATTGATGAAATAGATTCCTTATGTGGTCAGCGTGGTGAAGGCAATGAAAGTGAAGCTTCTCGACGTATCAAGACAGAGCTTCTTGTACAAATGCAGGCATGTGCTAATGTGCTATAGCATTATGTTTGATCAAAAAGCCATTTTCTATTCCCATTCTACCTCCGCACATCATACTGTATCATATTAAATTCACCTTCCAAAAAATATCATATTGCACCTCGGTGGGAAGCGATCCCCTTGTTTTCTCTGGTGCTTTGTTTTATTGTTAACTCACTTTTCCTACTGTGCTTTGTATACTCTTCAAGCATGTTATCGGTACTGCTAACAGTCTCATGTTTGCAACATGTTTTTTTTTCTTATTCATTTTCTCTTACTTATGTGCCTATTGAGGTTAGGCTGTTTCTGTATGGCATATCTAAGCCAGTCTACCTGTTAACTTGGTTCTTGACCTGTGAGTTTCATGCTGCAATTCGGCGCATTTGTGCTGTAATGTCTTTTAATGCATTTTCCATGTTGTATTCTCTAGGTTTTTTGTGATCCCAAAAGATGGTGTCAGGCCTTGTTGATGATTTCATTTGTGCTATTCTTAAATAATTATTGTGAAAAAACAACAGAAAATACAAAGCAAGGAATGCCATATAGGAGCTCACTTTTGTCTTGGGAGATTGGAGAGAACAATAACCAGCAATCAGGAATGACAGTTAAGATTGTGATTAAGGAATGCCATATTGGATCTTGACATTGTTTGGAAGGCTGAAAAGAAGTAGGTCTCAGAGAGATCTTGGAGAGATGGGGTATAGTGGTCAAAGTAATAATTTTATACTTCTTATAAAATGCCACTTAGCTAACTAATATAATTAGGCTGACACAATGCTACAAGAACCATTCGAGCACATGTTTACAAACACATGCACATCTATACACACAGATACATGTTCTTTGTATATAACGACTTATAACAATTGTTTTCTTGGATGTCGATGCCATCTCAACATGTTAGAGAGGTCCTGCTCTATCATCTTCATCTTTCCTCTTCTTCTTGCTTTTTCTCCTCCACTTCCTTTATCATTCTCTTCCCCTATACTTCTCCATCTCCCTCTTATTCTTTTCTTGATCTTCTCAGGACTTTTGGACCGAAGGATCTTGGCTAGATCTCAGAGATTTTGTAAGAGATGAGAAATCATGACTATGATAAGCTAATATCCTTTAAGTGAAAATTTATAATGGGTGAGTGGAAGGATGTTCAGTGTAGAAGGTGCAGTGAGGTATTTATCCTGCTTTCTGGCCTGCAGGTGTTTGAGATCAATGGACAGGTTGACTATGTCCAAGAGCCTCACTTCTCAACTCTTTTCTTATTCCTCTCTTCCCCTCTGCTTGTGGGTGGGAGGGCTCCTAACAGATTGACAGTGGCTGGTGGCTTGACTGCAATCACGTGCCAGTTCCAATAGTTAATAGCACTTTGGTGGGTGGGGTGTGGAGGGAAGGAATGGGTTTAAGGACCGTTGGGTTTGAATGAACTGAATGGAGTTGGTGTAACCGTGTAAGGACCCTTGGGCACCAACTGATTCAAGTGCAGACCCCAGAACAGGTCGTGTAGTTTTTTTTTTTGAAGGTAACTCAAGAGGTTATGATTCATTGATAAGATTAATAAAACTGTACACTATATAGAGGGTTAAAAAGAAAGCAACAAAGCAAATAAAGAAACAAAGGAAAGGTTGGTATAAGGAACTATAAAGCTGTACAGGTTGGTAGCTTAACATACTTGATCTTTTGTCTGTGTTTTATTTCACCTCATGTAAATGTGAAGTTGTCCTGGGATAAATCCTATATAATTGGGAGATGGCCATAAATGCCTCTTCTGAAAGGACAGATGGTGTGGGGATTCCACCTTGGAGTCCTTGTTTCCTAGTCTCTTTGCGATTGCTGCAACACCTCTCATCACATCCCGGGTGGTTCCTGGGCACCGACCTTCAGGCGTGACTTCTGTTAGGAGGAGGTAGGACAGCTTCAGGGACTTCTTTCCTTTCTTCTCTCCTTCCATCCGCAAGGAGGTGAGGATGAATGGATCTGGAGATGGGACAAGAAAGGCATCTTCACAGTTAAGTCAGTTTATGCAGTTATCTCTGGTGGAGGTGTGCGACATGGTTTTCCTGTGTGAGTGTGGAAACCGAAGAGTCTTCTTAAAGTCAAGCTTCTGGTTTGGAGAATCTCCCATGGGAGACACCCCACCTAGGGCTAGGATAGGCTGTCACATTTCTTACCAGATATGGTTCGTACTTGCTGTCTTTGTGGCACCGAGGAGTCCTTGACCACCTTTTTGTCGGTTGCTCCTAGTCTCAGGGGTCTGGATTGAGGTTGGTCAGAGGACCAGCCACATCATCATCTTGCGGAGTGATGTTCGCCACTTGCTTCAAGAGTTGGACAAGCCTTGGCTCCTCAAGCCGGATAGGATGGTGTGGTGGCTTATCCTTTAATGCCATTTTATGGGCGCTATGGGGTGAGCGAAACCACCGCATCTTTAGGAGGGTGTCCTATGCTGAGAAAGCTCTTGTTGATTTTGTATGGGCTAGAGTTAAGGAATGGGCAATCACTCTTTCTAATGTGAATTCCACTGTATCTCCTCTTTTTGGTTGTTTTGGGGGTTAATTGATTCACACTCTCTTGGTGTGTGCTTGGTTGTATAGTTGTTATGGAGGGTTGCACTTTTTTGGGTTTTGACCCACCTATACATGTACATTCTCCCTTTATTTTAATATATTTGTGGTACTACCCACTTTTCAAGAAAAAAAATCTTGTATAAATGTTCTCATTAAATTGGTGGAGAGACTTTTTTCTTCGTCCACATTCAAAGAAGTTTGATTAGGATTATGTCTTACATTAGTGTAACAGGTCTCAATGACCACTTGTGGAACACACTAAATTTCTTCTTAAATAAATAAGTATGATAAGGTGTTTTCTTTTTATATGCATGGGCATGCCAGCTTATTTTATAGACAAATGATTAAAATCCACTTCATGTGGGGAATTTGTGTGTCCATTTGTTGGACGAGTACGGCTGCACTTTTTTGGGTTTTGACCCACCTATACATGTACATTCTCCCTTTCTTTTAATATATTCGTGGTACTACCCACTTTTCAAGAAAAAAAATCTTGTATAAAGATTCTCATTAAATTGGTGAAGAGGCTTGTTTCTTGGTCCACATTCAAAGAACTTTGATTAGGATTATGTCTTACATTGGGGTACTAGGTCTCAATAACCACCTGTGGAACACACAGAATTTCTTCTTAAATAAATAAGTATGATAAGGTGTTTTCTTTTTATATGCATGGGCATGCCAGTCTTTTTATAGTAAAATGATTTAAATTCACTTCATGTGGGGAATTTGGGTGTCCATTTGTAGGATGAGTACGCCTATATTTTGGCGTATTTATTCCGCACATTTGCTTTATTAGGCATTGTGGATTTTGTGTACTAGACCCTTTCCCCATCGACCGAAGTCTATGTTAATTTACATTGGATTGAATCCGAATACCTTTGATAATGCTGCCGAGATTCATCTAGCGCATAGTCCCAAGAAATTGGAAGATATCTTTTTTCATTTCTTTATACACACGTAATTTGAATTACAATTTGATCTTTTAAGACCTTTTACAATTGGTCCCAATTACATAATCGGGTCTTTAGGATTACGTTCCATCGTAGTCAGACTCTATGAATCTGCTTCTGCCTACATTTGATTTGTTTTGTTCTTGTCACGATCATACAATTGACTTTGCTTGTGTCACGATCGGATGGCTGACTTTGCTTTATGGTCATGATCACCCTTTTTGGTGTAAAGGGCATTTCCGCACAAGGCGGAGTATATTTGACCCTCTTTGGGTTTTGTTGCAGCTTTTACCCTTTCTTGGGTGTTTTTATAGTTTCTCAACCTTTCCGGGTGTTTTTGCCATCTCTTGGCTTCCTCGGATATTCTTGCCATTTTTTGACACCCTTGGGTCTTTATGTCATTTCTTGACTTTCTTGGATTTTTCTATCATTTCTTGGAAATCTTGGGCTTTTCCGCCATTCTCTGACTTTTTTAGCTATATGCTGAACTCAGGTGAGCGCACGCCACTTCAGAGACGTGACGTGGGTCTCACTCCACCGAGTCGTGCAGATGGCATAGATATGATCGGAGAACTGAAAATTTGGCCAATGTTGCCTTTTGAAAAAGATTTGGATAACATTGTATTTGTGCCTTTCCTAGGACTTCTTTGTAATTTCTACCTTTTTAGAGGACTTCTCTGTAATCCTCTGTCTCCTCGGAACTTCTGTAGCTGTAGCCATCATATAACAATAAATCTTTCACTTTTTTTAACCTCATCATCCACTAGGATTCCTCATATTTATAAGCATAGAAAAATCATTTACTTAAAGGAGATGAAATTCAAACACACAAATAAAAAGAAACAAGTAACCCTTCGAGGTGGTGGTGTTGAACCCCACAAATTCACATGGGATATTTAAATGAAGAAGATAAATCATGGTTTTTTTTAGATATTTTTAAAGGAAAGGAAAAGAGACTTATTACAAAAGATCAACCCTTCCTTGAAAGATCTCCCTTTCGGAGGAAGTAAGGAGTGACTCATGGTAAAAATCAGAAAGGGGGTCAATTTATAGGGGGTAGAAGCTCAAGCCCGGAGGTCCCTACCCGGAGGTCCCCACCTCCGGGTAAGAACACCCAGAGGTCCCCCACCTCCAGGTAAGAACACCTGGAGGGGGAGGTCCCCTGCATCCGCTGCCTATAAATAGCCCCCTTGGGGGATCAAAGAAGAGAAAACCCTTGGGAGCTCTGGGAGCTCTGGCTAATCAGTAAACTCTTTTTTCTCCTTTTGCTTAGGTATAAGAACAATGTGTGTCTTGTTGATACCTCTTAAGTGGGCCTTCCCCTCCAGAAACTCTTTAGCTGCCACAAGGTCATCTTTGACAATATGCCAACAACTTTGGAAGAATGCCACAGGGAAGCTGTCCTACTTCGGAGCCTTATCTCCTGCAAGAGAAAAAAAAGTGCCTGTCGTACATCCTCCTTAGAACAAATTCCGTCAAGAACCTCACTGGTCCCAGAAAGCAGTCGATGCAGGATCCCATCATCTACTCTTGATCTACTGAAGTCCTCCGTGAAAAGCCTGGAGTGGAAGTCCCTCGCCTGCCTTCTGTTCTCCTCCTCCTCAGCAAATACGGTATCCCCCACCTTGACACATGAAATGCAGTTCACTCTGCTTTTGCCTGATGCAATTTGTTGAAAATAAGCTATGTTCTTGACGTCCTCTTTGATCCATCTATCTCTGCATCTCTGTTTCTTGTAATTTCCTCCTTATGAAGAATGTCCTCATACTGTTCCTTGAGAGAAATTCGAGCAGCTCTGACCTCCTTGTCCAGTAAACCTGTCTCCTCCAAGCTATTCAGACCATCTAACTACTGTAGAATTTTGATCTTCGCCTCTCTTCTCGGCAGTGTTTTTCCAGCACCTCAGCATTTCAAGGTATACGGTATGCGCCTTAGCCTCCTCACCAAGGTAGCCATAGCTGACGATCCCGCCTTCACAACATACCAAGCCCTCGACACCACATGCATAAAGTCCTACTCTTGCAGCCAAAACTACTCCAATCTGAACCTGTTCCTTATCTCATTTATCCGGCTGATCTTCAAGAGAATAGGCTTGTGATCGGACACCACTCTAGGCATTGGGGACTCCTGAACATGTGGAAAATGGTCCTCCTAGTCAACAGATATGAGAAATCTGTCCAATACTCCAATCTTGAGCAAGCAGCCTCTGCTCTCATGTTGGACAAAGTAAAGAAGCCCCGTGACATTCTGCGTCCACTAGCGCCGCCTTCTGAATAAAGTCTGAGAATTCTTCCATACAGCCATCTGCAGGAGTCTCAGTCCTCTCTATCGAATGGGCCACATCATTTAAATCCTCACCCAAGCACCACGGCCTTCCTGAAGTCTGGTGAAACTGCAAAAGATCCTCCCAGAGCTGTCTTTACTATCCACTTTTCAAAAAAAGAAAAAAACTCTATATTCTATTGTTGCTTCTAAGAGAAAAACAGTGCTTTTTCTGTCTTCTGTATGAAGTATCCCCTTATGGCAACTTAGGGATTAGTCGTGGTGCTTGGCATTGTCCCAGAAAGACATCCAAGTATTTGAGAGGGTGTCTGGTGATTAACTGGTCCCCTCGATCCACCTAGAGTCCAGTGCTCAAATAGAGAATCATCAAATAGTGATAAATTATGAAATTTTGTTGTTATCTTTTATCTACTGCAAGCTGGGATCTTATTCTATTTTTTCTCTTTTTTTTGCATGCTTCTCATCTCCATTTCCATACTTCATTCAGTAACAGTGATCCATGGCCAACTTTCAAGCTTCAACTAATGTTTGATAGCTCTAAGAAAGAATATTAGTAGACTTGTCACAAATTAATGTCTCTTTTCCCAAACAGAAATTCTGTATTTTTTTTCAAGCTTGATTTCAGTGCTATATAGTTTAGGACAAGAGGCAAGCAAGGTGACCAAGGACTTGCCTCAATTCCAATGTTAGGCAGCCACCTAGGTGCTTAAGACGATGTTCTTTCTCCCATACATTTCTGTGGTGCAAGAAAATGAACTTTTCCTCAACCCCATTAGCTTTTCAAATTGCCAACTGATTTATGAGATTGACTCGCTACCCATTGCGGTGAGCCCTGCCACATTGTGAGGGCGGGTACCGCACAGGTACCCACCCCGGACTGTTTTTTAAGTATTTCTCCTGATTTTTTTTAGAAGTTGGCCGAAGGCCAAATTTCATTAGCCAAAAGGCAAAGGAAAAAGCAAAAAGCATACAAAAGGAAAAGATAACCATAAAACATCCAGAAGAAAGGAAAAGGGGCGAGGGGTGACTATCAAGATGATGGAAGCCCCTGCCCCTAACCCAAAAAAAAGAAACCACCCATTACAAGGTAAATTTCCTCCACCCCTTCAGCTGATCTAAGAGGGCAGATAGCTTGACCGGCTCTCCAGAGACGCGAAGATGCCACTGATACACAAAGGAGATACAATCATTTAGAATAAGGAACAGGTTTCTGAAGTCCTGGTTAAACAGCCTCTTATTCCTCTCCTTCCAGATTGACCAGAGCATCGCTGGTAGACACAGCGAACAAGTATTTCTCCTGATTTATTAAAGTCTGGCAGATGTAGCCATGGAACACCTATGTGCTTTTGCATTTTATCTGTATCAGTAGGATGAGAATATGTAGTTGATTTTTTTGTCTCATAGCATTTTCAAAAATATTTGGCAAAGGGTGTGTTTTCAGAAGTCCTCAGATTTACTTCCTGGAGTTCCACCGAGCGTGTCTGTCACATCTGGGTATTACCAATATCCATCTTAGTGTTATTTGGGTTACCTGTGTATCATCTTGATTACTTTGTGTTTCTGTTCCTTTAGCAGAAGAAAATGACTTTAGGAGTTTATTTAAGGACCCTATATGTTATCATCTATTCATCAGCTCTTCAAATTACAAACTGGTTTATTAGTAGTCTGTCACACTCTATAGCCTTAAAATAACTCTATGCTTTTGCATTTCATCTTAATTGGTAGGGCACTAGGGTGAGGATATGCCTTGTAGAATTTTTAAAATATATGGCAAACTATGTGTTCAGTGAGTCCTCACATTATGTCGTGGTGTTTTACTGAGTGTGACAGTCATTGGTTCCTATATTACCAGTATCCATTTGAAGGGTTATTTGGCTTACCTGGATATCTGTGTGAATGCTTTGTCCTCCTTTGCAGAAGGATTTGCTTCCAACTGATAGCAACTCCTTTCCTTTTAGTCTTTTTTAGGCAGGAAAAATTTTCGCGATAGTTAATCATAGGAATAAATTCATCCAGGGGATTTGAAATCAAATCAGGTGGGGCTTGGAAAGCAAAAGATGTGCTTGCTGTGTCAAGACTTTCTTTCCTCACTTCACATGGAGGGTTTCTCTCCTTCCCATCTCTCAAGGAGGAGTTTTGTTTGCTGCAACCATTATTTAATTTGTTTGTCCATACTGATCCATTGCAGCTTCAACTTACAATTCCTTATTGTGACTGTTTGATATGCCGTCACTAAATGCAGATGTTTTACTCTGTTGCTTTTATGTATCACTATTCCAGTGTTCGTTGATTAATTTCTTCCTGCAGATTGCCTAATGAGAAGAAAGAATTGTAAACTTTTTTAGTGGAAAATGTTCTATAGCTCTTGTTTAGTATGTTCTTCTGATGTTATCCTGCGATAGTTGATGCAACCAATAGCTTTTACATTTCAGGGAGTAGGAAACAATGACCAGAAAGTTCTTGTGCTTGCAGCTACAAATACTCCCTATTCTCTTGATCAGGTTATGAATTGACTATACCTGATGCTCCGACTGTCCATTTTTCTTTGGAAATTCAGTGGTACCACTATTGATGTAAGAAGTTTCTAGTTCCTCATTGATTCAATTGATCTTCAGGCAATACGGCGACGTTTTGATAAGAGGATTTATATTCCTCTCCCTGATTTGAAGGCTAGGCAACACATGTTCAAGGTATGTAGGTCCTCCATATGCCCTTTTGTAAGAACATGTTTATCCCTAATTGTACGACATTTTGGAATCATGGTTTCTTAAACTTGAGCACATTTTTTTGGACTCTGTTTCTTACTACTAATTCATAGGAAAATGCCACCATGAGCAATGTAACTTTAGTATGTGACCACCATCAGCTTTGCATTGAGTTCCCCCATATTTTCTGACGAATGTTTTGTTGTGTGGGGGCTTCTGTATTAGTCTTTACAGCAATCTGAATTAGTTTGGATGTTGGGAAAAAATTATCCGTACAGGTACACCTCGGTGATACTCCTCATAACTTGACTGAAAGTGACTTCGAATATTTGGCTCGTAGAACAGATGGTTTCTCTGGTTCAGATATAGCCGTTTGTGTAAGCGGCCCACTTCATTAGTTAATTACAGTCCTGGATTCGTTCTTTCCTCCTCTGCTATGACAGTGAGTATCACCTTCCACTTTTTGTGGCAGGTCAAGGATGTCCTCTTTGAACCTGTGCGGAAGACGCAAGATGCCATGTTTTTCATAAAAACTTCCGATGATAAGTTGATCCCTTGTGGGCCCAAACAGCCAGGAGCTGTCCAAACGACGATGCAGGAACTTGCTGCCGAGGGCCTTGCCTCCAAGGTAACAGTTCCACCACCCACTTTAAGCCTCTCTTGTGACATGCATTGATTTGTTCAGATTCTTCCCTGTTCACCCCATTTTTTTTTCCCTGTGGTTAACATTTTTTTTTCTTCTTCAGATTCTCCCTCCCCCAATTACGAGGACAGATTTTGAGAAAGTGCTGTCCAGACAGAGGCCAACTGTGAGTAAATCTGATCTTGAAGTGCACGAGAGATTCACCAAGGAGTTTGGAGAAGAGGGATGATAGGTTGAAGTCTCGATGCAACACTGTGGTATATAGTCATGTATATGATTCTCGCAATGAAGTGGTCTATTTAATTGGGAATGCAATGCTCTGTTGTTTGGCTAATCCCTGGGTGCAGGCGAGGGTCTGCTCGGATACCATTTTATTTCCTTCCATCATCCTCTGTATCTGTGATTACGACCATATTGTTAGTGGAAGAAAAATGTACATTTGGGGTGGACTTGTTTCCACGACAATCGTTTTACTATTTTTGTTTATTTCCTTTTTCCATCCTTACTCCTCCTATGTTTTGCTCAACTGGGTTTCTGTGGATTATAACTGCCCATTCGGAAAAGGTCTCAGTATGGAGCCAAATATATATGTTTTGATGTAAGGACCAAGGATCATCCCTGTATTGTAAGGATTAATCCCTGCTTTGAAATCTAAGAAGCTTAGGTTTATTCCAGTAGTAGCTCGGATTCAACCTACCCTGTGTGTGTAGGTATATATTCTACGGCTATTAAAAGTACCTAGGACATGGTAGAGTGTGGAGTACTGATTAAAAATTTTTTTAAAGTTGTCCGTTTATTCTCATTTGTGTGATTATTTTGTGATTAAGTGGAAATCTCATGAATAAAATTAAAGTTTCTTCTACTGTGGGTCACAAAAAGTCAGAATAAATATGCTGGATCTTCATAATATGCTTTAAAAAAAAGGCATTCCCTAGGACTATGCCCTAGTGTTTATTTTTGTGCACTACATTTGAAATCAGTCCACGTCTTGGCTCTGCTTAGCCGGCGACTTAGGGCATATTTGGGGAGAGGTTGACCTTATTAGCCCACTTTTGGCTTTGGGTTTCTGTTATGAGTGAAATCATATTCGACAATCGTTTTACTATTTTTGTTCTTCTTAAGGCATTCAATTTCTGCATCAACGTTAAATATAACATAGAATGATACGCCAAACATATAATCAAGTATAATATGGATTATATTTTTAAAGATATAGTAAAGAAATATGCACCATTTAGTAGTTCTATACAAATTCAACAAGCTAACAAGATCACTTTGAAGATGTGGTCCAATGGTATTATTTTAGGTACAACTTAAATTGAAAGGGTTGACTCTCTTTAATGTCAAGTCAGATAAAAAGGAGGTTAAACCACTTTATTCTAAATAATTAACTTGTTATCACACCAAAAGCCTACTTATTTGGGGATATAGATATATCCTTTGGCACAGGTTGTTAGTCTCAACCCTTTTACAAAATTTACTACAAAAAAAAGAACCCTTTTACAAATTGGCCTACACCAGGTCATTGTATCGATAGAGATCTTCTTTTACCAGTAAATTTTGACTCAGTTCTTTCCAAATTGACCCAGTTCTTGTGGTCAGGTTATCAGATTATGTTCATTTTTTTGGCTAGTCAGCTTTGAAAAATAGTTAAACAACATTTGCTTATTTTATCCAGAGATTATTTAACTCAAAAAACTCTTTATTTTATTTTGGCCCTAAAAAATAGGTTCTTGGGTAAGAATCCGGTTAAGTTACTCAAGTCTTTTGGCTTGGGTAGGTTCTATCCACCCTTTTAACCACATTTCGACCCAACTCACCTTGGTTAAAAAAATTAGGTTCCAAAAGTGTAAAAAAAACTTTAACCGTCCTTTTGCCCTCTCTTAACCCAATCTTTACATGCTTTAGCTTCGCAACATTAAAAATTGTATGGCCTACCACAAGTCATTGTATCTTGTAGAGATGCTCTTTCACTAGCAAATTTAGTCGGCAATCTTTAAAGTTGTAGGGGGCTTAGTTGTACATGAGTGCAACCTATCATTCACAGAGAAATGAAAAGGCTGAGACATTAAATAGAGGTCTTGAAACTTATCTTGGATGGTTTGTGTTCAACAATAGCACAACGACATTATTGACTTCAGTGGATAGAATATTGGTATGACTAGTCTCACTCCTTTAGAAGTGGTCTATGGGATTGCTCCTCCTACCTTTCTATCCCATGCCCCGTAGTACGGTGCAAAAAGTTGTTAATGTTGCAAAGGGATACATTAAAGGAACTCTTGCTTCATTCATCCAAAGTTCATAGAGAAATAATTTTACTATCGCAAAAAGCATCCATTTGCACCCTTATACAATAAAGGGTGATAAAAACTAGATAAGGGTGATAAGTAGATTTAGAAAGGTAATTTTTATGATTTTTTTTTTGTACAAACCATTCATAGAAGAAAAATATCAAATGTGCCAATTTTATTAAAAATATTGTAAAAAATGTCATTCTTAAATGTGAAACAATGAAGATGTGCCATTATGGTTACTTTCGTACGTGGAAAGTGAATGTTTCTCTAAAATTATCTTATTCTCGAAAATATCCTTGTTGTCATGAGTGTTTAACCTATTGATAAATAGGTCATTGTCTTATCATGGGATGTTAACCAAAGGGCAAAGATATTCCCTCTCATGGGTAAGTCTAACTCAGCTAATTAGATAGGAGAGTTGCTATCACACTTCTATGCAGAATATCAGGACGAACAACTATAATTGTAGGAGTATAGAACAATAAGTAGACATCAAATTATTTGACAATTAAATAATAGAAATCAACTTAACCTTTATTCATAATCAAATCACCATATGGTTATTACATCCACTCACTAGAGCCATTACATAGGGCCCATTGACACCTTTACATTGAAGTAAAAGTAAATTGGCTATCTAACTACTATGACACTACTACAATGCTACGGTAGATCTTCCACGCTAAGACTCCATCAGGGACGCTCGTTCACTCTTGGTCATCCCCTTCTATGTGTGTATTGTCTTCCTCATTAGACTCACTTGAAATAGTCATAGATAACATTTGATGAGCGATAATGCCCAGTAGATCTTATATCTCTTGACCAAGAAGGTTTTAAGTGATTAATATATAACAAGTAAAATAACTAGTGATAGAAAGTTGTGTTGAGTTAAGATACTAAAAGCACGAAGATATCATGTAGTAGCAAGCACAAGCAATAACAAGTATAACACGAAAGAGAGTAATGGCCATATAATATGTACAATTCAAGTTAGGTCATGTAACAAGTCAAATCTAGCACTTTCATGAGTTGATTATCTTTAGATCAATCGAGATAGTCTAACACTTAGATGAATGTCGAATACCCTCTAGTCATTAAACTCTCGCGGGTACTAGCACTTTTAGGTGCTCCTCCCAGGACTAGATTGTTCCCCTTTAATTGCCAAGCATTAGTCATATGTTTTTATCTTTAGCCAAGCGATAGATGAGAAGAGTGGACGATAGACGAGAGTATGAAAGAAAGAGGATAGATGAGAGAGAGAGTCATTAGATGAGAGTTTCTGCATTAACCAGAAACATACAAAGGTCATGCATGAGAAACATGACAAGAAAACTACGATAGTAATATCTGTAACAACACTCTTAGGTATTGGCAGCCTAATAGAGAACGAGGTCTACCTCTTGGTCATGACAAGAACACGATCAGAGGGTCAGACATGATATTAGAGAAGTCGCAGTCCTCCTGTGGACCACGTTGTCATCGTGGGCAATAGATAGGGCGTGTTCACAGAGAGAATCTAAAGGCTAGTTGGATCATGTTGTATAGGTCCAACATGGCCCCTTAGGGTGTATAAATGTTATAGTACAGCCAGCTTGGCGTCTTAGAGCAATTCTAAGCTCATGAAGACTTACAGAGGACTTGACGAGGGAGTTCCAGTTCGATAGGAGGAATATTCGACTAAGGATTCTCACAACATCAAGAAGGGTGTGGAAATAATTGCTTGGTGTTCTAGAAGACTTCTAGAACAGTAGAGCGATAGTAATGATGCTCCAAAACGGTGATAGAAACAAAAAAGTCTTTTAATCATTAGGGTGTCATGTGTAAATTTCCATCCATATAACCATATATTTTATGAAACATTCTATGGCAAAGTTTTTAGTTTAAGAGCATGTGAGAGTGTACAATTGGAGAAAATTGTGGTTTGTGAGAAAGATCATGTAGAGTCTACTTTTAAGAGATTAAATGCATCTTTAACATGAATTAATCTTCTGTTAATGTTTATGACTTAATAGAGGGTTAACATTGTGTAAATCACGAATTAAGGCACTAGTTCCACAGAATCTAGGGTTTTCAGGTCAACTGTTCGAACGCAGTTGGGTCTCTACTCACGTTCAAAAGGCGTCAGACACCCACCGTGACATGTTAAGTTAACATGGGGTCCATGTTTGACACGACCTTAATGTGATGTTGTAGCCCCTTGATTTTTAAAATCAAACAAAAATAAAATTTTATAATTAATATATGAGAAATTAATTCAATTAGAATAAAAGGGAATTATTGTAATACCCATTAAGCTAAATTATTAGTGGGTTTCTCTAATAACCCAAACCCAATGAAATGGGCCCAAATAGGGTTAACCCATCATGGAATGAGAGGTAAATAGGTGAAATTCGTACCTAATTAATTAAATAAATAGGAAAGGGTTAGATAAATGCTAAATAACTCATATATATCTTAATAGAGTCCTTACACCACTCTAACCCTTTTGCTATTAAATTAGCTCTCTCCCTAGCCATATTAGGGGATAAATAATAGAAAGTGGGAGATAAAGAAGAAATTTAGAGTTTAATGGAAAGGAGGACCCTTATAATGACTAGGACTTCTATAGTTGGCCATATACATCAAAAAGTCATCCTTAGCAACCCATTTTTGTGGCTAGAGCTCTGGAGAAAGAGGAGAAGGGCTGGAGACAAGGAGCAAGGAGGAGGAGCTAGAACAAGAAGGGTTTTCAGATTTTTCGTCATCTAAACTAGGTTTTCTTGCTTCATGAAAAGGTAGGCAATTTCTCAAGAAAAATCATGAAATAATTACCCTAGGTAGCCTTCATGTATCTCTTCAAAAGCCCTATGGTTTCGTAGTATTCGTTCATCCATTTGAGCGAATTTAATTTGTGAAATCCTACTGTCACCATGACCTGAATCTCATGTTTTCTCTAATACCTTGCACGTACTTGTTCTCATGCTATGAGAAAATTCTCATTGATACTACCATATAATAGCTTTCAAACGCCCCTGGTCTTGCTTGATTTTGATCTCCCATGAGGGAGAATTAAATCTTTGAATATCTATCAGACCTGTGCACTCGACTCTCCTTGTTTCCTTTTTAACCTCGTGCAAACTTGACATCATTCTATGATAAAATTATCATAAATACTACTACATGTTATCTTTCAAACACCTCTAGTTTCAGAATTTTTGATCATGTATATATCTCTAATTAATTCATTGAACTCTGACTGCGCCTGTTTAGGTCACCGAAAAGTAACCTGATCAATGCATGTCTAACCTTATCTATTTTCAAATTAATCGGGCATGTTGATAGATATATATGTCTACTTTCGTTTAAAACTGTTTTCATACTTTTTGGACCACCGTACTATTTTATATAGAATTTAGAACGTCCCTGTATCACAAAGGACCCGCCCAGAGAAAAAGGGAAAAACTAGGACCGCCCCTGTTATCGCGGCGGCGCGATACGCCGCGATAGAGAGTGTCGCGGTCGGCCTTCAGGCCGCGTCATGAACGCGACGGGCCTCGCCGCCGCGTTCCAAACCCGAACTAGGCCAGCCGGCCGGTTCGCCTGTCGCGCCAGGCCGCACCACCGCGACATGATCGCGACATGACACCCCGTCGCGTTTCAAAGATTTCGGCCAGAACTATTAAATTGTGTACATGCCCTGCTGTTTTGGCTATTTAACCCTTAATTAGCCATGATTAAACCATGTTATAATTAATTTGACTGTTAAATTAATAAAAAATGACATTTGCACGACTTATCATATCCTCAAGATTTCTTTACACTTACACACACATAACATTGTAAATTGCCATTGACCTTGATAAATTATGCAATAATGTTCGGTAAATTATCGAAATAAATGATTAAATTATCCTATTTTGTTAAATACAATTGTTTCTTTTTGACTCGCGCATTTTATCTACCGTTACCGTTTTCCCTCGCCTTCGAGCACTCGAGGCACGACGGACCTGTTTTCTACACACTTTCTCTTGACTTGGACCACCTCTCCACCGGGAATACTCTCGACTGGACCAGGGACTCCTTGTCAAGACCTCCGTAAGTCTTCTTGGCTTTGGCGCACGTCCTTAGTCAACAAGCTGGTGTACCCTAAAACCCGTTACACCTTAGGGATCAGTACGATCCATGGCCTTAGTGTTCTCTCCTTATCTTGCAATCACGCTGGACCATCTAGCCTGTGTTCATAGCACGGCTAGTGGGCAGTTGTGACTTCTACCAGACTGCCGGTACCCGACCTGGTGCCGTGCAACCATTACTATCGCGCGTTTCTCGTCTTTTTACGGAAATGTCCTATCTCATCTACTATCTCGATACTCTCATCTGTTTACGTTCTCTCTACACTCTCGTCTAGTTCATCTACTACTCTCATCTATTCTTGGTACTCTCTGGCCATTCTTGTGATTGTCTAAGATAACAAACATGACTATGCTAGGCAACATAATAAGGCCCGATCTGGTCCTTGGGAGGAGCACCCGAAAGGCTTTAACTCGGGGGGTCTAATGATCAGGTGATGGCATACACCAAACGCATGACTCTCAAGATTTAATCTAAGACAATTCACAACATTCCTGTACATGATACTTGGCTTGTGGTTGATAAAATGATCGACCAAACGCATGTTACTTGCTTTACTTGCTATCGTGACTTGTGCACTGCTGTGCAATTACTTGTTAACTTGAAATATGGCCAAATATTTTGTACTTGTTACCTATGAAGGTATTCTTGTCTTGTGAACTTACTGGCACGACTATACCTGATCGTTCTCGTACTTGCTCGTTCCTGTTAGTTATCCTGCTTGATAAAAGGTTAAACACTTTAAGCCTGCTTGTTTACATGAGATATTAAGTCCTACTGAGCGTTATTCGCTCATCCTGCATCTTTATTTAATGTGTTTCAGGCGAGTATGACGATGACCACACTCACAAGGACAGGACTGAGGATGATGCTCAAGAGTGACCCCTTTCCAACAAACAAGGCTTTCTAGTAGTAGTCAGTTATTATAGTTATGAGTTAGTGAGTCAGATAGTCATTTATGTAATAGTTTTGAATAAAGTACTAGCTCGGGCCCTAGTTTGGCTCTGATACGTTGATGTATTAGTCAGTTAATGAGTTATCCGTGAATGTAATGGAGGTTGTGATTATTAATGAAATTGGAGTTTATTTGGTGTTATCCAATATTGTGCAATGGTTTGTTATTTATTTCTCGCTCTATACTATTTAATAACTGTAATCCCGCTCCGATATTCCGCGTCGGGACGTTACAGATGTAGTGTATGGCCGCGTTAAGATAGTGGTCTCTGTCATCACCGTGTTCACAACAGTGAACCAAGAATGATATTTGTTCAATAAAACACATGAATCCCGTCATAGGAAGCATGAAAAATTGCCAAAATAGTTTAAAAATGAAGCTAACATGCTTTTAAACGTACAAAAATCATGAATTAACATAGAAACATGGATTGAGCATGGACTGAGACCAAGAACAAGCGGTGAAATATATGGGTATTCATAAACTTCAAATAAGATACTCCCAAGATGCATGATAGAATTTGGGGAAAAGGTGAGGATTTTGTTTATGACATTAAGAACAATTTATAGAGAGATTTAATTTAGTTTTGCTTGAGAGAATATCTACCTTTAGATGAATTGAGACTTTAGGATTTGAACGTGAAGAACTTGATGAAGAACACCTTGTGCTATTCCTCTCTATGAATTCCTCCTCCTATGGCCTTCACATCCAAGAGAAGTTCTAGGTAGCAATAGGGTCGGCCAAAAGGGGAATTGGGGTGTATTTATAGAGATTACTTTTTTAATTCATAATACAACTTTAACTCCTCTTAATTATGAGATTTATATGTTAATCTCTATTTCCTTACCTTCCAATCTCTAATTGGGTTGGGATAGATATGGGAAAATATATTCATCGTGTTAGGACATGATAGGACTAAAGTTAGTTAATTATGATATTTATTAAGCTTATTTTGTCCATTTTAAATAAGGGATAATGAACACTCTAAATTTAATAACAATTTCTTATTATTCTATCATTCTACTTACTATTTTGGTTGAATAATTCTATTATGGACCATTAATTAAGCCCATTATTTATTTCGATCTATTGTGTTTTAGAGTTTAATTAAATATAATTTATTTATTAATTTACTTGGGTTACTACATCCTCTCCTTCTTAAAACGAATTGGGTCCTCCAAATTCACATGATAGTACTTGGCATGGAGAGTGTTCTTATCAAAGATCTCGGGGTAGTTTCGTCTCGTTGTCCCTTCGACTTCCCATGTAACTTCTTCTACTCCACGTTGGCTCCATTAAACTTTCACTATTGGTATGGATCAATTCCTGAACTGTTGTGACTTCCGATCTAGAATCTTGATAGGCTTCTCTTCATATGTCATGTCCTTATGCAATACCAAATCTTCATGACGTATGATGTGGGTAGGGTCATACACATACTTCCTTAGCATAGAGACATGGAAGATGTTGTGTACGCATGATATGTGTGGAGGTAACGCCAATTAGTGTGCAACTTTACCAACCTTTTTAAGTATTTCAAAAGAATTGATAAATCTTGGACTTAAATTCCCTTTCGCTCCAAATCTTTGAATTCCACGAGTAGGAGATAATTTTAGAAGTATATGGTCTCTCACTTGAAATTCTAAGTCTCTTCTTCTTTTTTATCTACATAGCTCTTTTGCCTGGATTGAACAATCTTAAGTCAGTCTCGAATGACGTGGATGTACTTGGTTGTGGTTTGCACCAAGTCTAGACCTAGCCATTGCTTCTCACCTACTTCATCTAGCATGCGGGTGATCTATAGCATAGGCCATATAGTGCTTCAAACGGAGCTATCTTTATACTCACCTGATAACTATTGTTATATGTAAATTCCATAAGTGGCCGGTGCTCATTCTAGTAACCTTCAAAATCACTGGTGCAGACTCTTAGCATGTCTTCTATGTTCTAGTTCGTCCTCTCAATTTGTCGATCTATTTGTGGGTAGAAGGTAGTACTAAAGTTGAGTTTAGTTAATTAACTATAACTTATTTATTAATTTACTTGGTTACTACAGTAATACCACATTACGGTGATGACATATCCACAACATTTTACATTTACAAATAACATTTTAAATAATATTTTAATAAAAATGGCACATTTGACATTTTTTTTTCTAAGAATGGCTTGTATGCAAAACAAAACCTTACTCTTTTATTTGGAAGAGTTTTAAAACGGTCTAACCAGTAGGTCATCAACATGGAGATTAACTTCAGCATATGGTAACACTAATTAAGGGCTTTTAGGGATATGCAGATAGATTCTATAAAAATAGCGATATATTGATAATTTATAATTTTATATGAATATATAGATAATTAACTCTTTTAATTTTTATTATTTGTGGAGACAAATAATAAATAATTTTCAAGCTCGTCATGACACGAAGAATTGCACGCCAACACTGAAGTACTGAACTAAGAAGGCAATTAGCATTCGTGGCTGGGTCTATTTAAGTTGGATTTACCGTAGGGGTGTCATTGGGCGGGCCGGCCCGAAAGCCCGTGGTCCAGCCCGATTTTACACGGGTTTGAGCCGGATAATTTTATATTTTTTTAAATTTTGAGTCCGGCCTGGCTCGGAATAAGATTGGGCTGGACTCGGACTGGCCCAGGCGGCCCGATGATCTGGTGTTTTTTTTTTTAATAAGTAACACGACGAGAATTCTAATATTCTAAAATTTTAGATTGAAAATTGTGTCGTGTAATTATATTTAATGACTTAACATTTATTTTATATTCGTAACAAGTAGAAATAAGTTTTCTAGATTAGTCTAATATTTATTTTTTGCTATTTTGATTCAATGAATTTAATTTTTTTATAAAAATAAATAAAAATAGTAAGAATATATTTAAAAAATAATATCGGGCCAGGCCGGGCTTGAGCGGTCTTACCTAATCTTCCCGGCCAGACCGGACTTAAAAAATGGGTCTCGTCCCGGCCGGATCTGGGCCGAACGATTAGAGGCCAGGTTGGATCCGGACCAGCACGGACCCGGTCTAGGCCCACACTATTGCCACCCCTAATTTGCCGATAGAATTAAAGCATCATGCCGTTCATGTGTCCCAAGTTAAACTTAGACATGTTTTTTTGTCTAGTCTTTTAGAATTGTACAGACAAGTCTTGAATTCCAGACCCAAATACATACTTAAATTCTAATTATTTAAATTTTAAAAAATTATTTTTTGTAAATGTGATAGATCAAGATATTGAATTCTTCTCTAATAGTGTACGACGGAACGTCCACCACCGGAGCACTCCTTATAAACTTAGACATAATGATACCTATCCGGTTCACAATCTTTTATTGCCTATCATTTTTATTGCATTTGGGAAAGAACCCAACTTATATAGTTGTATAAACGTGCGTGGTTAATGGTTTTAGAAAGTGTGTTGCAATCAATTGGATGACCTGCTAAATTCACTTCCCTTTTCAAAGATACACATGTTGAAGAGAGGCTGCCGAAGGCTATGTCAATTGTTGCTTAATTTCTGTGTTTCACTTCTCCATTCTTCTGGACATATTTAGTATTTGAATAGATCGGAGATAGTACGAGAATATCTCTAAAATGGTGAGAATATTATTCTATCTCCAATCTATCTAAATATCAAATATACTCCTCACTCCTTTCTTTTCAAATCTTCGTATGGCTCTTGTCCTCGGTAGTTCTTACTTCTTATTGTTGCCATGGATACATGAGCTTGGAGTAGTTCTTCCATCACCATATTGCTCTTGGAAGGTTTTGATTCCGAGCCCAGGAAGGGTCGTACAACCAACCATGCATACACATGAGCTCGGAGTAGTTCTGATCAACTACTGACGTTGCCAACTACTAGAAACTGATCACTAATTAGAATTAAAATTAAGATTTTGAGTGAGTATATATGAACTTAAAATTAATTCGGTCCTTATGGAAATTAATTTTTTTATTAGAGATAAATACATACGTACCCATAAAATGCAAAATAATGTCGCAAAGGCTCCTAAAATGTTCACTTCATCAAGTATATACACTCCAAATTTAAGTATAGTAACTTTGTCTTTGGGTTCTACCATCGGTTGGATCCAACTATGACAAAGTTGAAGGGTGAAAAGCACTGACCTAAACTATATATGGTTAAGTTGGACTTAATTAAAATCCTATCCCATCCCCTCACTACCCCCTCACCTTTCTCTCTCTCTCTCTCCAACTCGTTCTATCTCACACAATTTGTTTGGTAAATTATTTTGAACAAATTAATTAGAAGTTCTTATCAGATATTTAACTTATTTTTTGATCTTTGATCGAGTTATAATTTATTACAGTAAGTGTTATCATCTATTACAGTAAAGACCTCTCCTATTATAGTCAATATTATTAATTAATTTATCTAATTATTTTTCTATTTTCAAATCTATTAAAAAGTTTGTTCAACATGACCACAAAAGTAGTAGGCCAATAAGAAGAGTTTAATGGAGGGGTTTAGCAAAGGCCAGAGTTTTGGAAAGGAAAGAGTGGTTTAGTGAAGGAAAGGAAGGAGCCGAAGTTTAGGGTTATTTGTATCTTATTATATAATAATAATAAGAGAAAGACTTGTTGCAAACCGTCAACTTGACAGTTTGCAACAAACTTAGATCCCCATTGGGGGAGCTGAGGTCATTGGGGTGGGCCAACCCCTAAGGTTGTGCCCACCCCCAATGGGCCACCACGATTTGCACCAAGCGGTGCTTTAATAATAATGATAAATTAATTAGAAGTTTCTATTAAATATTTAATTTATTTTTTAGTATTCGACAGAACTGTAACTAATTACTGTAAGTATTATTCTCTGTTATGTTAAAATATATATATTTTATTATAGTTAGAACTCTTAATTAATTTATCTTAATAATAATAATATCAATAATAATAATAATATAATTGTGAGTAGTTATACAGATCGAGAGCTAGATCCTCTTCTTCGAAACGGACGAACCCTCGAGCCCATGGCGGAGGCCGTCGGGGAATCCACCTCCCCGGATCGGCCTTTCCCCCTCTTCTCGAAGCGCTCCAAGCGCCCACGCGATCCTGCCCCGCCGCCTTCCGCAAATCTCGCTTCGGAGCCCGAACGCCCACCGCCCCCCTCCGCCTCGGCCCCGCCGGCCTATCCCTTCTCTGCGGAGACCTTTGCCGACCTCGGCCTCTCCAACTGGGCCGTCGCCACATGCAAAGCCCTCAACATGAAGCGCCCCACCGCAGTGCAGCGGCACTGCATCCCCCGCATCCTCTCCGGGGACGACGTGCTAGGGCTGGCCGAGACGGGGAGCGGGAAGACGGCCGCCTTCGCCCTCCCGATCCTGCACCGGCTCGCCGAGGAGCGGTACGGCGTCTTCGCGCTCGTGGTGACGCCCACCCGCGAGCTGGCCTACCAGCTGGCTACGCAGTTCCGGGCGCTTGGTTCGTCATTGGAGGTCAGGTGCACCGTCATCGTTGGGGGGATGGACGTCCTCACACAGGCAAAGACTCTGATGCAGAGGCCTCACGTCGTCATCGCCACGCCGGGGAGGATCAAGTTGCTCCTCACTGAGGACCCTGATATGCCGCGCTTGTTCTCGAATATCAAGGTGGCCTTAAATATCTTTTATTCCCTTTTTTTCCCTTGTATTTTTATAGTACAATGGTCACTGACCATTGATTTTTCGTTGCTTTAATTTACTTACATCCTAGTCCATTTTGGCTATGAACTATGGAGATGGAAACTTAGGAAAAAAAATGGTTTCTGACTTCAAATTGTGCACCATCGGATAAACTCTTCTGTCACTTTTAAACTCTTCTGTCAAGGGGCCTTATGGGGCCAATCTTGGTTGAAAAAGAATAAAAGAGCAGCTATCTAGATCTTCCATTTTTTCCCCAGCAATTGTCTTACATCCTTGCCAAATAATGATTTCTGTGAACAGTGAGCAAATAGATGAGTCATCCTAATGCCTTGACAAATATTCTCTCTTTTGCCAATCCTGGGTTAGTTGTTTTTGGGTACTATTTCCTCAAATTAGTCATTCCTTTGTTTTAAAAACTGTATCAGTGGATCCTGATTGTAACACTGCCTTTTTGAGCATGTCTTCTTATTCATTTGTTCCTTAACTGTTCTTTTTGTCATTTTCCTTTTTCTGGTGAATCACAGTTTCTGATACTTGATGAAGCAGATAGAGTTTTGGATGTTGGATTTGAGGAGGAACTGAGGGTGATATTTCAATGTGTGCCTAAAAATCGTCAAACTCTTTTGTTTTCTGCAACTATGACAAAGAACCTCCAGGCTTTGCATGCACTTTCTGCAAATAGATCATATTTCTATGAAGAATATGAGGGATTTAGAACAGTTGATACTCTAAAGCAGCAATACCTATTTATTCCTGAACATGTGAAAGATGTCTACCTCGTGCACATCTTGTCAAAGATGGAAGACATGGTTATTCGTTCAGCTATGATATTTGTTTCCACCTGCAGGTATAAATGTTATTTCTGGTTGGCTTCAGCTGATTATTTGTTGTTACTACATTATTGGAATTCTTTGAGCCACTCTGGGAATCATCTTGCTATGTATGCAAACAAGGAAATAGTGTCCTCATTTCTATGTAAATTGCTTGATTTTGCTCTTGTAGAGTTGTAGTTCTATTTGGTAGCTGCTAGGTAGTTTCCTTAATGTTCAGTTAAGTGCTGACTTCCCTGGGTTCCCATGGCACTTGCTCTGCTCTTTGTATATGATAAAACCTTCATGTTACTATGAAGAAACACATGATACTGGAACTCATGCCTTATCGAGCATCCTTTCCTATTTTAAAATTGGTTTATTCTGCAGCAGCAAATGCTAATGATCTGGGTTTGACGAAGCGAATTCATTCATTAGTAAATCTGAAGCTAATGGGGGTACCCTTGTGAAAAGGTTGAGACCTGGGGCTAGTGGGTGCAGTTATCTAACAAAACGACCTACCTATTACAGTTGTATTGAGGGATAAATGTAGACAAAAAAATCTAAATATGAGTCTAAGATTTAGATTCATATTTAGAAATAACATAAGAGAAACCAGAATAGAAGAGCTCGCCCCACCCATGGTCAAATATTTCATAGTGGCCTCGTTAGACCATACATCTCTCTTAGTATAGACACCAGCTTTAGCTGTTCACAAGTAGAGGTTCTTTCCCTGACCTGCCTGACTGGTTTTGAAGCTGAAACCTGTTAGCATTGGAGGAAAAAAAGGAAGACAACCAGGTGCAGAATCAGACTGACCTGTCCAGTTTCTTCCCAGTTCTGTGGATGGGGATGCTTCTTTAAATTTTTAGGCAAAGTTAAAATTTTAAATTATTTTGAATTTTGAAATAAAATGCATACACATCCATGTTTTGTTAACCAATTTTCACATTATGTATTTATTTCATCCATTTCTTACATTTTCTGTCCTTTTATGTATACATGCATATGTATATGTTGAGATTTGCTAGAATATTGCTAGGGTCATTGGTACAACCTGGCTTGTCCTAAGTACAAACCCTTGGGTGAGGTCTTTGAAAAAGATGAATGCTGTGCTATGTGGGCATTGAGTAGCAGAGTGCCGGTGTGTAGGAGCTCTGACTTCTGCCTCTGCTTCCTGTGGAGTGCAGGCACGGGGAGAGGGAGGAGAGAATTTGGATTTGGCAAAATGTTGAAATCAGTTAGTCAACTTGGCCATTGGCACTATTCTGTGAAAACTCAGATGCTGTTAGGTGATTCACAGTCAGAAACTTAGGCAGAGAGCTGAGTTGACATGAGATGCATTTTTTGATTGTGATTGTATGAGCTAGTGTAGGTTTGAGGTATTTGAAAAAGATAAATGCTGTGCTGTGGGAATTGAGAAGCAGAGTGCAGTTGTGTAGGAGCTGGGACTTCTGCCTCTGAAAGAGAGAGAGAAAGAATTTGGAATGTTGAAAATCATTGAGTCAATTGAGTCAACTTGGCCATTGGCACTATCCTGTTAGGGTTTTGGCGAAATTTTGAAAATCATTGAGTCAACTTGGCCATTGGCACTATTCTGTCAAAATTCAGATGCTGTTTGGTTACTCACTCAGAAATGTTGGCAGAGAGCTGAGTTGACATGAGATGCTTTGTTGGATTGTGATGCTATGAGCTAGTGTAGGGTTGCCAGGGGCCCAAAATTTTAATACTATGACATTGACTTTCTTGCGGCTATCAGAAAAAAGGAAGTTTAGAAAGAATGTGATGGTGTGTGTTAGGCGGGATTATTCTGGAAAAGTTATGACTGGCCTATAAGTGGCTAAAGAGGGAAGAGGAGGTATGGATAGCATGGATGGTGAAGCAGAGTGTTTCTGGTAGTTGGAAAATGGCATAAATGGATGGTACAAACAGCTTTCTGTGAATGCAAGTCTCAACAGCTTATTGGTGTCTACTTTGTAGATGGTGAGCATTACCTATTATGTGATGTTCCCTTCCCAATAAATCTTCCAAAGGATCTAGTTGGATCCTTCCTCTTCTCGAGGGCGACACTCTGCATAGGGGCTTTTTGAGAGCTCATTGCTTACACTTGTACATACCTTTTCGTTTAATATCTATTAGTGGTACTATCTACTTAAAAAAAAAAAACTTCCAAAGGATACAAGATTTATGCTGCTCAAAATTAAAACATTGTGAATCTTTGTGAAAATTCCAGACATCACTAATGTATCAGGATTAACTCCTTCAGCCGTTTGTCATAAAGGATGAATAAAGAATGGGTGAAGATGGTGTTGATTTTGGCAGTTCTAATCAAAACTGGGTAGGGAAATTTGAAAAGAGAACGTGTGCTGCTCGACAGGTCAGGCAGCAAAGATGAGGCTTGGAGCATGGCATTCTCAAGGAATTCTGGATCGGATCGGGATTCGGGATTGGACCCCCGATCCTGATCCAGAATCGGATCAGGATCAGATTGGCCGGGATCGGGGAAATGGATTGGGGTGATCGTCTGGGATTTGTTTAATTACATGGGCTTACTGGATATGACATGAGGTGATCCGGATCGGCCCATTTGGAGCAGAATCGGATCGGCTATGGCCGATTCTGATCCAGATCAGCTGATTCTGCAATCCAGGGGAATACTAACATGGGGCTTGGCTTGGAGCATGGCAGCAAGTAAAATGATCAATAAAAGTTGGTCACCAGCCCATTTATGAACTATTAACCTTGTCAGCCTGGACCACAGTTAAGTTCAAATATTTTATTGGTCATTTTACTTGATGCCTAATTTGAATCAATTGGACTGAACAGAGACTGATTCAGGTCCTAACTAGTTATTCAGGAACACTTGGATATGTACCTTATCTATGAATTGCATGCCTGTGTGAAGCTGACCAGGAAGATGTTAAGGATGTGGGTGAAAGGATCTGATCGGATGTAGACCTGTCCCCCACCTACCCATTTGTTTGATTGAGGGATCTTGAGCATCCTATTCCTGAAAGGAACAAAATATAATTGCTTGCTGTTTTTTAGACATGCATACTTTTTGTGAATCGTAATTATGTATTTTGGGTAATTACGGTTGTTATGTTGATGCCTTGCTGTGACGCTGTCACCCAAGTCACTGGGTTCCTTTTACCAAAACCTTGTTATATAAAAGCTGCTGATCAATTTTTTTTTTTCAGTGGAAAACTAAGAATCTTCACTGTTCAAGCAGGTCTTGTCATATTTTGGATTTATTATTTGAAGAGCTTGGTCAGTCTGCAGTTGCTCTTCATTCTCACAAATCTCAATCTCTAAGACTTGATGCATTAAATAGATTTAAGTCGTGTCAAGTGTCTGTTTTGTTAGCTACTGATGTAGCCAGTCGTGGTTTAGATATCCCAACAGTGGATCTTGTCATAAATTATGATATCCCGAGGTACGCATCCTATCTTCACTAGGTCTTATACTCACATATTAGTTGACTGATTTTGTGGTTCATGATGTAATTCTCATTACAATCATGCTGCTCACTCATGTCAGGTACCCACGTGATTATATTCATCGAGTAGGACGGACTGCAAGAGCTGGAAGAGGAGGGATTTCACTAAGTTTTGTTACCCCAGTATGCTTCTCAAACTACAATTCTAATTTTTCTCCCTTTAAAGTACAGTTGTTAAGTAAGTCATCAAATAATGCATACAGATATCTGCGTTCAATATGAAATCATAGTTGTTAAGGTGATCAAGGCAACTAAAGTGGTGGTCCACTACCTTAGTCCTTAGGCACCGAGGTGAGGTGCCCAAGCAAAGCCCAGTTTATGTAACAAAGTTCCCAGGACTCATTTTATACCATGTGCATTCTCTATTAAATAAATGCAAAAGTTCTGGTCACAAATATCTAGCACATATGTGTGTAGGAAGGTCGTATAAATAGTGGAAATAACAAATGTATGAAATGAGAGAGCAGGGGCTGCTGTGGCTCATGAATCATGCTGCCGGTTCAGTCTTTCTGGCTGCTTGCCTTTGCTTGAAGCCCCCTCTTGGCTAGGTGATAAGCGACGCCTTAAAACAATGTATGAACAAGTAGTGCTGATGTCTAATGGAGCACAGGGCTGCATTCCTCATTGCTAGTGGCTTAAATATGCTGATATCATTCAGGAAATGGTAGGTGTTTTTATTGACTGTGGGGGAAACCTAAAATTGCCTATTATCCTCGTTGCACCAAATGACCAGAAGGTTACATCCTGTTTGACCAATTTTTTTGGTTCATGATAGTTGAACCTATGAAAAACAATTAAATTGTGGTTGACTATACATGTGCAAGCTAGAGGTTGGGCATACCTCAATCAAACATCACTTGAAGGTGCAAGCACATGAGAAACACTGCTCTGCAAGCCTTAGTAAAGGACAAAACAGCAGCAGTCAAATGGAAAGAAGCAATTAAACAAAGGGTAAGGAGAAGAATAGACAGAAAGAATCATGGCTGAAGAAACATGTGCAAGACAAAGAAGGCATTGGTACTGGCTGATCTTTGAAAACCACTCTACTCCCATCCGGAAAAAAATAGAAAAACAGATGAAAACCAAAAAGAAAGGAAGACAGATTTTGCCTGCGGACGCTTGTGGGCAGAAAATGAACAAAGCAAAGTAGTAGAGAAAAGGTGCTGCTTTTCTAGACTCATGATAGATGGCTGGCCTAGTGCATAGGGCTTGTAAAGTGCTCAGTCACCTAGGAGACCGCCGTCACAACTTGTCTAGGTTTCATATGTAAGATTTGAAAGTAAAATTTAATAAGTTTGGTAATGGACAACATTTTGAAGGAAAATTAATAAAAATGGCAAAAAATCTCTTAAAGAGTTAAATTTCTAGTAAGGGCACTCTAATTTCAAATAATTAAAAGGCATTATAATTATAATTTTAATTCTAAAAGGTCCATTAACAGAATTTAATATATGCTTTTCCCTAAAATGCTCTAACAGATTGAAAACTTCTTTGACACGCCCTCTTTTATCCTCTATGAGGGGAGCAATGACAAATGTGAAAGGACTAGTGGTCAGCAAGGAAGGAGGAAGGGAAATGTAGATGTGATACTAGTTAAGATTTAAGAATGGGCTGCATTCTCAATGACATGCTAGCCAGCGTGGAAAATACCAGGTACACATGTCATGGAAAATACCAGCTGATCTGATGGCAAAGGTGATATTAGATAGGGGAAGGGGAAAACAAAGGAATATTGCAGTGCAGTCCATTGGACCATCTGACTGGAGAAGACTGATAGCCCTCCTGACAGGCCCAAGGGAGTGTCAAGCAGGACAAAAAAACCCAAGAACTCAAGTCCTGAATAACATCGCACCATCTCATTTTAGGCCTTCCCCTAACTCTTTTACCGGCATCCACTAAGATTTGGTCACGTCTTTTAGCCGGGACCGAGTTAGGGCGACAGTGCATGTGTCCAAACCATCTGAGTCTATTTTATCTCTTTTTTCTATCAATTGGAGCTATCCCCAAGTCCTCACGGAAGCGCATATTCCTAATTTTATGTTTCATAGTCTTACCACACATCCATTTCAGCATCCTCATCTCTGCTACACACATTTTGTTAATGTGTTCCTTTTGCATTGCCCAACACTTGGTACCATATAACAAAATAGGCCTCACAACTGTTCTATAAAACTTTCCTTTAAGTTCCATGGGTATACAATGATCGCAGAGGACTGCTGATGCACTTCTCCATTTTAACCTGCCTGCCTTAATCCTGTATGTAACATCGTCATAAATCTCCCCATTCTTTTGTATGATAGACCCCAAGTATCGGAAGCTACTACTTTTAGGAATGTTTTGTCCATCAATTAGAATTATATCTTTCTGTAACATCCTCTCATTACTATAATTACAATGCATAAACTCTTGACTTGCTCCTCTTGATTTTAAAACCTTTGGACTCCAAGGCATGTCTCCAACTTTTTAACTTAACATTTAAACCATCAATACTCTCATCAATTAAGACAATATCACCTGCAACTAACATATACCAAGGGATGTCATCATGCAATTGTTTTGTTGCTTCATCCATAATGAAGTATACATATTATAAATGAAAATCAATGTTTGAAATGAAAGATAGATGTTTATAATGAAATCTTGGGGACTGGAATGAAATATGCAGGTTAGAAATGAAGTATAGTGAATGGAATGAAATATACTGATTAAAGTATCTTTATATCTCATTCTGATTTTATTTTTCATTGTGATATCCTAGTTTTCATTCAGATTCTCCAAATTAATGGGACTGTGTTTCTTTATTACATCTGACACTTCACATGGGTCTGCCAATCTGCTCCGAAGGTCTTTTTGTGCCAAATGGTTTCTTGAGCTTCAGGGTGCAACTTAACTTGGATTTACTGCACCATTTCATGTCGGACAAGTATTATTCCTTATGTAATATTGATAGTTTTAATCAAATAATGTGACTCTATTTAAAGCTCCAAATTGATTGCGGGTAGAGTCAGTCTTTGATTTATAAAAAAATTGGCCTATCTAAAGTATTGTTAAAAATATCACTTGAGTTTACTTATGTATAGTTTTTCATTACCAGTTGACATGGCAATCTATGTTTTGGGAAGATATATAATGGAAGGATTTCAATCTGAAATTCCTAGAACATCCAGTATCTTTAGTTAAATCTCATGAATTATCAAATAGCATTGATGTGCATTTCAGTGTACTTCTCAAAAAATTTTCCTGCTGAAAACCACAGACAATGTCTTTTTTTTATTTTTTATTTTCAAGTGTCTGAAAAGCCATTCATGTCGAGAACTTAGTGAAACAAGTGTCTGCCGTAGATGAGGTCTTGATGTCCTTAACTGGGAAAAGTCAAACGAGTTTTAGTGGCTTGGATACTCTCATGTTCCTTATTGAGTGGTCTAGATGCTGATAATGGAACCTTCAATTTTGCTGTAAGCCCACAACTGCAACCATGTGGGTCATTGATATTTCTAAGACTGGAATTCACAGCTTGACAACCCTTGAAGTAAGCTATTTGGAACTAACCATTTTTGTGTAAACGATTTGTATGAATTAGAACTAAAATTGAGCATGTATTTTCAGTTCACCGTCATTTTGAAGTTCAATTTCTGTGATTTATTCCATTTGAATTAAAATGACATTTTTTTCCGGGTTTTGGTGGATGATAAGACAAATCAAGGAACGATAGGTCCAATAAAACGAAACCTACCTGGAAACATGACTATGAAAAGTTTCAATTGATTAACTTCATGTTATTACTATCACTTGTTCATATGAATTCTAGTAGAAAGAAGTCTTCGATGGATTCTCTGAACACATAGTTGCTTGCTTCTATGACATGCCATCTTTTCCGTGCCATGCATTCCATAATCCTGAAATTATAATTTTCTTGACAGAATGATGTAGCTCTTGTTCATGAAATAGAGGCTGTCGTTGGGAAAAAGCTGGATGCTTTTGAGTGCAAAGAGAATGAAGTACTTGAAGACATCACTAAAGTAAGGCTCCATGTTTTTGTTATGTTTAGTTAACATGTGCACATTGTGAGCTTGTGTATATGTTATCCTTGAAGAAGAGATGCTTGCTGATATACAGATCTTGCTAATAGGAGTATTGATATCCGTGCATGCATATTATAAGATGAACCAGCCTAGTTATATTTTTACAATATTTACCAAAGTGATCTAATGTATAGCTTGTTGAAATATTTTGAACTGGGCACCAGGAAAAAGGATATGAAGGCTTCTTATATGGTTCATAACATCCCACCATCATCATGGATTGTAGAATCGGCCGATCTGGATTGGAATCGGCACTATCCAATCTGGCCGATTCTAGCCAGAATCGGTCCGATGCGATCGGAACCAGCCCCGTCCGATCCAGTGGTCTGATCTGATCCCTCTTTCCATGACCATCAGATGTGTTAAACTGAGGGTTATATACAACCATTATGAGTTAGTTGGATGGCCGTAGTCACAAGTATGCTGAAAAGGGTTCAAATTGGGGGGGGGGTTGTAATACATGACGTAATTTTTTTGAACTGCTTTGCTAAAATTACTGCAATAATTAAGCTTATTTATAGACATCATCTTCAGAAGAAATTTAGAAAGATATCAGAATTGAAGGAATTTGGTGGGTTCATACTAGTTTATCAATGGATTGACATGGAAATGATACACATAATAGTAATTTGGACATGTTTTGATGTTACAATGGAAAGAGCTAGCAGTATATGAAAGTTTATTTCTTCCCCATGTCTCTAGATGGAGTCACCAAAATATCTAGAAGCAAATGTTTATAACCTTTAGGGCTGTTTAATTCTTCCCCATGTAGATGAAGTTGCCAAAATGTCTAGAAGCAAAACTTTTGACGTGATAACCTAAGACGGCACTGGTGCAGCTGTTGCCTTGCTCGTTTTCTCACGTTCAAGCAGCAGATGAGACAAGAGTGATAGAAAGAGAAGAGGGAATAATAGAAGGAGATTTTGGTAGGTTCTCGAGATTAGAAGACAATAGAAAAGGAGGTGGGGAGGGATGAGAGGAACAAGATAAAAGGAGAAGAAGAAGACAAAGAGGAAGGAGATTAAGGAGAAGAGAATGCAGGAAAGAGGAGAGGAAAATGGGCTTTGCACTCTATCCCTTCACAGGAGACAACATAGATCTTAAAGTTCTCAGAATCTAAATCATCATTCGTTCGTCATTAAGAAACCCTAGAGATACATCCCTCCTCTTTTTTTTTTTGGAAAGTGGATAGTACTACATGTATATATAAAGAAAGAGAATGTACAAATATAGGTGGGCCAAAACGCCAAACAAGACCACCCCCACAACACCAATACATCAAGAACACACCAAGATGGTATAGGAAATCTAATCTCCGAAGGAACCAAAAAGAGGAGATAAAAGATGCATTTACATTGGATAGAGTGGCCGCCTACTCCATCCTAACCCAAACAAAATGTAACAGTGCCTCCTCCGAGCGGGACTCTCTCTTGAAGATACGGTGGTTGCGGGCTCTCTCACACCGCCCATAAGGTGGCATGAAGGATAAGACACCAAACCAACCTGATACAGCCCTCCTTTTATAAGGGGTGGGGCGACCCTTGAAGCCTCTTGGGCCTGGTAATAACTAGGTCCATGGGCGACTACTTAATTAGCCTGAAATTCGGAATGGAAGGTACTTCGAAATTATAAAAGACACCTAACGGTCCTAAACCTACTAATTGGTCCAAAAAGATACTCATACTTGAAAAAAACACCAAAAGCTCCAGATATCAAATGCGTCCAAGTGCAAAGAGACGCCCATGATGCATGCTCCTGCATCACTTACAGATGTACAAGCTTGAAGAATGACAATCTTTAGATCATGAAAAATTGGTTCAATTTGTGACGTGTGTTCTTTGCAATGCCATGCTACACAATAATGCAAGAGTGTCATGCATTTGTAGATCACAGAAATCAGTAAATTCGTTTATGTCGTAAAGATCTATAATTTTTATGCGTATACACGCCTTCCAATTGCTAAACGTTCTCTCATATCCAAAAGTGATCTTGAGATGGGGACATTAACGTAGTCTTTTGCTCTCTTTGGCAACTAGACGAGATTGCTTTGTAAACCCGTATATTCTAACGTTGCAGCTAAAAATTTGAGTGGCAAATGACTGACCTTATAAACCCTTATGTTCATACTTTGTCCACCTTGAAAGCTGGTTCTTGTGGATGTGACACGAAGGTTTATTCACATTCATTTAGTTCATCAACCATGAACAGTAGGCAGATCAGTATTCTGACAAGAAGAGGAAGTAGCCAAAGTTTTCTCTTTTCTTTATCGGTGGAAGCCTTTTGATTGATTGCAGAAAGATTGGGGTCTGTGGTGCTAGGTTTAGTCCTCTTCCAGGGACGGTCACTCTTCAAATTTTTATCATCTTAACGTGCTCAGTTTCCTTACTTAAATCTCAGGGGGGTTTCAGGAATCTTTGTGCCGGCGTACATATTTATAACTTTCGTATGGGCGTTTATTTTCAGGTTTACAAGGCTAGACGTGTTGCAAGAATGAAGATGATGGACGACGGTTTTGAAGAGAAAGCAAGCGCAAGGAAGGAGCAAAAGTTGAAAGCATTGGCAGAGAAGGGGTTGTTAAAGAAAAGGAAGAATCGGAACACGTAGTCCGGACTGCTGTACGAAGTCATCACAGTAAGATTAACTGATGGAAATTGTTTTCAAGGACCGGCCAGTATAGGAGTTGATCAGAATCGTTTCGTTGGGTTCGGAGGGACTCGGCTGATCTGTGCACATGAGCTGTTTTTTACTTTGACCTTTATTGATGTGGGTACGGCTGATGATCTTGTTCGGAGCACAAAAGGAAATTGGAAATTTCCTAGAAGAGTCAAAGTATAAAGATCTCTTGTTCTCTGGTCAAAGGGCTCAAACCATGAAGAGTTAGAACAGGATAATTTTCTTGTGTGTAAATACTGGGAGTATGTTGTGTTTCTCCAGCGGCGTTTTTTTTTTTTCCCCTTTCATCGCTCTCGAGTTAATCCTTGTAAACTTGAATGATTACAATTTGTCCGATATTATAATTTTGTTATTGAACTTTTCCTGTTTTAACTATGGTTAATGTCTATAGCTATCATTTTGACACCTCTCTCTCTCTCTACTTTAAACATAGTTGTTCTCGTATAAAACTGAATGAGAAATGTTTATTGTAAGCTGGGTCTTTGCAATAAGATTGAGGTGGACTTGCAATAATGAAGTTGTCACCAACAACGTTACTCCTTGCAACACACCTTTTTTGTCATCAAAGGAGTTGTTAGTGTCTCAATCCTTGCATACTTCTGTTGGTGCTTCCGGAGATTAAGTATAAGTTTAATGGACGGCAGAGTGACAGAAAGTGTAGTACATGAGTGACAGATACATGTACCTGTGCTCATCTAATATCATTTTTTAAAAATCTGTCATATTAAATAATTATTCGAAAATGTAATTGTCTTTCAGATATAAGCCTTTATAATGAAGAGAAGTTTCAAAAAATAACCTTCTTAACGAATGATATTAAAAAAGTACTTTGGGGCTCTGTGTGCAACTCTTATGTTAGCCCAGTTTTCTTCCCCCACTCTCGCTTGGTGTTCGTCCGGGGATGCCCCCTCCCCCTCTGACATATCCTTGGAGGCACTTTTTCCCCATTTTGGGGAGGTTTTGTTTTGGGGACCTCCATTCCTAGGGTGTCTTTCTCCTTCTTTAGGAGATTTTGGTTTCCTTCTAGCTCGGTGATGCCTTCGTCGGTGTCGCCGTCCCTTCCTCTGGCTTGCGTTGATCTCAGCTCTTGGCGTAAGTACTTTGTTGTTGCCATGAGTATTCTCTTTTTCTGCTCTAGGTCGTCTTCCTAGTGGAAGATGGAGAAGTGCTACGGC
The DNA here is from genome assembly GCA_014218235.1 of Colocasia esculenta. Taxonomy (NCBI): domain Eukaryota; kingdom Viridiplantae; phylum Streptophyta; class Magnoliopsida; order Alismatales; family Araceae; genus Colocasia; species Colocasia esculenta. The sequence goes on from CM024763.1 coordinate 117,589,015, forward strand.
TGTTGATGGCGGTGTACGCCATTGCTATCAAGTTGGCCTCCGTTTATTCCTTCGCTATGTGTGGAGCCTTAAGGGGCCTTGTCGGTGCTCCTGCACTCAAAGTGTATACCAGCTCTATTGGATTTGTCCATGGTGGCCCAAATCGTCGATAGCCAGTTGGCTTCACAGCGCACTCAAGTATTGTATTCGGCAACACCTTCTTTGATCGGCTCTATCGAGCTCCTCCCTGGCTCTCATGGTGGTCATGGGCATGCGTACTCCCGCGGACCCTCCGTTGGCACAATCCGATGACATCTCTCGGAGTCTCTGTGTGACATCCGACGACGATCTTCATTGTTTTGCTTCTTCTCAGTTGGGGGTGTTTCCTCTATTCAGACCTTTGGTCCTTGGAATGCTATCTTGGGTTGCTCGATGGTAGGCTGTGTTTGGACTTATGGTCTCAAGGTAGCTTTTATGGCTTGTAATGTGCTTGAAGGAGGTGTGTGTCACTCCTTCCACTATGTTGTGTACTATCTTCTATTGGGGAACTTCTTCCCGTCATCTTCTTGTGCAAGTGGAGAGGTGGCCAGAGAGAGGGAGGGTGGGTTGGGCAGGGGACAGCTCTAGAGAGTGACACACATGGACCATTTATAGATCTCCACTTAGCGGCCAAAAAGATTTTTAATCTTTTGTCATTGTAGAGATTGAAAAGTGGTCTTATGATTTCACCATCCGATCTTCACAGGCTTCTGAATTTATTGGAGGAGGGAAGTTACTTGAATCTACAACTAAGGGAAAGTAATAAAGGGGCCGTGCGAGTAATTCCGAGAGAGAATTATTTGACATTAAAATTAGGAAACTATTGGCAATGGGGGTAGCCATGAGGAGAGAAGGGTGCTAGGAGCTCCTGTATGCGAGTGTGAAAGTTTAGAGGTGGCTTATCTACTCCAATCCCCCTCCTTCCTTCTTGTAAGCATGAGTCAGGGTCTCCTTCCTCCTCCCTTCCCCTCGCTTTCCCATGCTGCTTAGTTTTGGGGCATAGTTAGAGACTTTAGCAGGAACAAATTGACCTTAGGTAAGGGGTCATTTTCTAACCCAATTTGGTGGGCATGAGAGGTGCCTTACTGCAGTTACTAAGCTTCGGAGGTGCAAGGGCATGCCAAGTAGTTGATATGACAATGTCTTAGCATGGCATGAGTGTGCCTATCTACTAGCAGTGCCATGATCTGGCATCGCAGAGATGAGCCTTTCTGTGGTCCAAAAGGCATCTCAATTATATGACTATCACCCTAGTGTTTCGGGCCATATTTCAATAGGCTTGGATCTCCTCCATTATAATCTACAACCGATCACTGACCAGGTGCTGTTGGCATTTCTTTCCTTCCTGGGGATGGCACAGTTGTAACATGCTGTCATGGAGTCAGGATGGTAGGTTGTTGGCTGAGAGTAGTAATGATTGCTCGAAAAGGATCACCATGTAGACTAGTGATTGACGGGCATATGGGTGATGCATTGATTGGTGAACCATTGTTTCCCATAGATCATGATGGTGTGGGATTTGAGATGTGACATTAAAGGCACAAGGGTGATGCGGGCCTGTCCTCGAGTCCCATTAAAATTGGGACTCTAGGAGCATTCTCCTATCATATTTCATTTCCTGTGCGTCCGTGATTCTTGTTGCTAGTCATGCTTCCTCTCCACCACCTGTGGGTGCATCTGTCTGGGGTAAGACATCCACATCTGTCGATCTATGGGATGGCTAGAGCGAGTGAGTCAGGATCCTCCTCGGTTACCTTGTCGAAGTTTCTAAACACTTCTAGAGGTTTCAAAAACTCTTCCCTTTTCCGCCGGTCACCTCCTCACTGGGTGGTGTACTATGTCATGGAGGGCCTACATGAGGTCTACTAGATTCCTCACACATTTGATTGCTTCTTCCCTCAAGAGACCAATCCATCTACACCTATTTGATAGGCTACTTCACTGTTCCCCGAGCATTTGGTGGCAACTTTTGTCTTTTGGTTCCTTCCATCAGCTCTTTGCTCTAGGACAACTTATGCCCAATTCTTGGTGAAATTTTTATTACTTCCTCATCTGGTGTGATGATTTGAGAATTACCCCCTCCATTGACCTCTTTGGCACTTGTTTGTCATCCGAAAGTCATTTGGTGAGTTGAAGGAGCATTACTTCAAAACCTCCCTTTAAGGGGTTCTTGAACTTCTCTCCCCGCCTTTCTAAGATTAAGAATTGGGAGGTGAGATTTGCCTTCATTGTTCATGCTGATGGCTTATGTGATTCTCTGTGTGCCTATTCTTTCGGGGTGGGGCTCTAGGTTTGATGCCTAGTGATTGGGCCTCCTACAATTGTTTGTGTGTGTGTGTGTTTTCCTGTTTGGGCCGGAGCCAAACGGGCCTCCACTTAAAGATGGGGAAGATGGTCATCGGTGCGGATAGACGCCTACAAAAACAGAACAGGATCAGGGGACCGGTTGAAGAATCGGGGAGAACCCTCCGATGCCTAAGTCAGTAAGGGCCTGAGGAGGTTTTAAGGAATGAGGGTCTCGTGTGTGTTGCGCGCGAAGGCTAGTGTGAGTCAGATCATGTACCTTTGCATGGAGATCACCTGGGCTTTTATAGGCGAAGGTGTCGAAGGGGTGAGGGGAAATGTCCCCTAACGGTTACCGAAAAGGGCGCGCCAGTTGGCGTCCTTGGCGGGGAGTTATGCGTTGAGGCGCCCATTGAGAGACCCTGCAGTTAACGCACCACTTGATCGTGGGACGCGTGCCACGTCGTGGGCGTAATCGTCGCTGATTGGCGACGGACTTTGTTGCTCCTCATGTTTGGGAGGTAGCGAGCAGGGGGACTGTTCGGTAGCTAGACCGCCTACTTGTTGGCCCTTTTGGTACGACAGCAAGCTAACCTGGGGGGGGGGGTGAATAGGTTTTCTAAAATCTGAAATAGAAACTTAAACACAGAAAATTAACACTTGAAAGTTTGGTTAGTTTAGTGTGATAGAGTAGCAGTGCGGAAGCAAATAAACAATCACACAAATGACACAAGAAATTTATCCTGGTTCGGCCCTTCCACATGGAAGTCCTACGTCCAGTCCCAAGCAACCTCTGGGATTTTACTAACCAAGGGTACAGTCCCCCTCAAGGATAATACAACACTCAGCACCCCAGCTGGTCTTCTTCTCTTTCCCGGGCAAGAAGACAACCCACTTCTTTTACAGGTCAAGAAGCCAACCTCCTGGTACAAACCCCAGTGCGGTTCTGCTAGACACAAACCCCTAGCTAGGTTCTACACTGTATACAGTCCTACAGCTGGACATGATGTCTTTCTTATAAAAGAAAGAACAGTGCTGAGAGTTCTACAAGAATGGCCTCTACCCAAAAACTCTCAGCAAAAACTCTCCCCAAGAATTACAATAAGCACATGGAGAAAGAAGAGAGAAAAGAAAGCTTGAAGGCTTGAGACGCTTTGCTTGCTTCTTCTTGGCTCAGGCTCTTTCTCTCTTCTTTGAGTGTATGTGGCGTTGAGGTTCCTCCTGGTGTACACTCCTTCAAAGATTTTCAGGAAATCTCTCTATTTGATCTTTAGCCTTGCTTCATCTTTATATGCGAGGCTTTGAATAGATTCGTTGAAGAGATCCGTTGGAGATCTTCTAAACGTTGCTGATCTTTCTTCATTTGTCTTAATCAAACTCTGGTGGTCTTCGAGGTCTGTAAGCATAGAAGAGAGTGTTAGCATAAAGAGTGTTATGATCAATGGTGCATGCCATTGTGTTTCTGCTATCATGCTGAAGATAGTAGTTCATATCTTTTTCTGACAAGATTCTGAAACATGCATGCAGCTTTATTCTGTCAGAAGATATTTGACTTGTCTTTAGGCGCCAAAAAGCACTTAAACAAATTGTGTTGAATTGAAGTGAATCATTGTTTAAGTTACTTATCAAATCGTTATACTTATAAGACTTTAACAAATCGATATGAATCTTAACAAATCGATGTGTGAAGCAAATCATTGTTCTTACTTATGAAATCGTTATGGGAACACAATCGATGTGATCACTTGAGAAATCGATGTGAACAAAGAAATCGATGTGACCCTTAATGAATCGTTATGAAAGACAAATCAATGTGAGGACAAATCATTGTGCTCACTTATCAAATCGTTTTGAGCCTTAACGAATCGTTATAGAAGGCAAATCGATGTGAGGGCAAATCATTGCGCTCACTTATCAAATCGTTATGAGCCTTAACGAATCGTTATAGAAGGCAAATCGATGTGAGGATAAATCGTTGCGCTCACTTATCAAATCGTTATGAGCCTTAACGAATTGTTATAGAAGGCAAATCGATGTGAGGACAAATCATTGCGCTCACTTATCAAATCGTTATGAGCCTTAACGAATCATTATAGAAGGCAAATCGATGTGAGGGCAAATCATTGTGCTCACTTATCAAATCGTTATGAGCCTTAATGAATCGTTATAGAAGTTACTAAACAAATTGTTGTGGCGCTTATAAACCTATTAAACCAAATCGTTGTAGCGCTTATTAATTTGGCACTCGAACTGAAATCGATGTATATGTATTTAGACATCGATTTTATCATTTTACGTGCGTCTTATGCATCAATGTGAGACTTAGCATTTTGCTATAAGATTGATGCAACACAGATGATACAAGATATTTAATAATATTTAATTAACCATAAATTTTGTTATCACAAAGATATATTGATATTATCATAAGTTTTGTTATTACCAAAATACAAGGACAAACATAGAGTGGTTCAACAATCTCCTCCTTTTTGGTGATGAAAAAATTATGAGAATTTTCTGACAAAGATACTTAAGCATAGAAAATGTAGAAATTCATTATAGAACATACATACTCTCCCTTTTTGTCACTAACCAAAAGGAAGGATCTTACCATGCATATTCTCCCTTTTGAGAGAATTTCTTACCATTGAAGGGTTCAACAATGATTGACATTAATGAATAACTCCCCCTTAGTCTGTGCTCCCCTGAGTGAGAGACTCCACCTGAATGAGACTTGTAATGGTTGTTAGTAGCATTGTAGTTTACTGAATATAACAAACAGAAATGTAAGTTAAAAATAGAAACTAAACTAAAGGATGACTACATCCTCTTCAGATTGGAATGAAGTGAAGAGTTAGTGGTCACCTAATTGGATGTTTTTGAGCATCCTCTAACTATACCCATTTGAATGCCTTTTTCTTTTGTCATCAAGAGTAGATAGGCATTTTCTTCTTTAATGTTGAAGCTACCTGAGGAGTTGTTTACAGAAGATGTCTCCTGAGGTGTTACTTGGAATTTATGAGCATTATCCTCAGCTTCTTCTTCATCAGAAGCTTCTTAATGCTTATTTCTTCAGAGATATCCCTTTTAAAAAAGATATGAGGCTCCCTCTCAATCTGAGGTTCCTCCTTTACATCTTCTTCTCATGTGAAGGATAACTTCCTGAGGTGCTTCCTGTTGCTCCCCTTGAATGGCGACAGTTGGAGAAGATGGAGTTATAGCTTCCTGTCTTGCTTCTTTAAACACTTGACCATCAATGTCTTCTTTTATAATGATTTCATCTTGAGGAGTTTCTGGATTTTCCTCAACTTGAGCAGTAGGTACTTCAGCCGTAATGGGTATTTTTCATATGTGAGCTTCAGCTTGTCCCACATATTTTAGCAGATTGACATGCAGAAACTCTACTGAATTCCTTTTTAGATAGGGCACAACATAAATATTCTTTGCTTTAAAATTCAAAGATAATTTACTTTTATCTGCAGCTGAAATAGAAGTGGTACCTGTAGTAGGAGTAACAACATAATCACCTATCTCAATTACCTGCCACAGATCAAAGTTTGTTCCACGAATGAAGCATTCCATCCGCATATTCGAATATTGATAGTCATCTCCATCAAAAAGTGGAGGCCTGATGACTGATTGTCCTTCAGCAAATCCTTGAGCTGCATGGATCTTTGCTCTAAGATCGTTGGATCTTCTTGAAAGTTCAGAGACCCGCTTTGATACCACTTGTTGGCCTTTTGGTACGGCAGCAGCTAACCTAGGGGGGGGGGGGGTGAATAAGTTTTTCTAAATCTGAAATAGAAACTTAAACACAGAAAATTAACACTTGAAAGTTTGGTTAGTTTAGTGTGATAAATAGTAGCAGTGCGGAAGCAAATAAACAATCACACAAATGACACAAGGAATTTATCCTAGTTCGGCCCTTCCCACATGGAAGTCCTACGTCCAGTCCCCAGCAACTCTTGGGATTTTACTAACAAGAGTACAGTCCCCCCTCAAGGACAATACAACACCCAGCACCCCAGCTGGTCTTTTCACTTTCCTAGGCAAGAAGGCAGTCCATTTCTTTTACAGGTCAAGAAGCCAACCTCCTGGTACAAACCCTAGTGCGGTTCTGCTAGACACAACCCCTAGCTAGGTTCTACACTGTATACAGTTCTACAGCTGGACATGATGTCTTTCTTATAAAAGAAAGAACAGTACTGAGAGTTCTACAAGAATGGCCTCTACCCAAAAACTCTCAGCAAAAACTCTCCCCAAGAATTACAATAAGCACAGGGAGAAAGAAGAGAGAAAAGAAAGCTTGAAGGCTTGAATGCTTGAGACGCTTTTGCTTGCTCTTCTTGGCTCATGCTCTTTCTCTCTTTCTTTAAGTGTATGTGGCGTTGAGGTTCCTCACTGGTTGTACACTCCTTCAAAGATTTTCAGGAAAGCTCTCTATTTGATCTTCAGCCTTGCTTCATCTTTTATATGCGAGGCTTTGAATAGATCCGTTGAAGAGATCCGTTGGAGCTCTTCTAGACGTTGCTGATCTTCTCTTCATTTGTCTTAATCAGACTCTGGTGGTCTTCGAGGTCTGTAAGCATAGAAGAGAGTGTTAGCATAAAAGAGTGTTTATGATCAACGGTGCATGCCACTGTGTTTTGCTATCATGCTGAAGATAGTAGTTTATATCTTTTTCTGACAAGATTATGAATATGCATGCAGCTTTATTCTGTCAGAAGATATTTGACTTGTCTTTAGGCGCCAAAAGCACTTAAACAAATTGTGTTTGAATTGAAGTGAATCGTTGTTTAAGTTACTTATCAAATCGTTATACTTATAAGACTTTAACAAATCGATATGAATCTTAACAAATCGATGTGTGAAGCAAATCATTGTTCTTACTTATGAAATCGTTATGGGAACAAATCGATGTGATCACTTGAGAAATCGATGTGAACAAAGAAATCAATGTGACCCTTAATGAATCATTATGAAAGACAAATCGATGTGAGGACAAATCGTTGCGCTCACTTATCAAATCGTTATGAGCATTAACGAATCGTTATAGAAGGCAAATCGATGTGAGGAAAATCATTGCGCTCATTATCAAATCGTTATAAGCCTTAACGAATCGTTATAGAAGGCAAATCGATGTGATGACAAATCGTTGCGCTCACTTAACAAATCGTTATGAGCCTTAACGAATCGTTATAGAAGGCCAATCGATGTGAGGACAAATCGTTGTGCTCACTTATCAAATCGTTATGAGCCTTAACAAATCGTTATAGAAGGCAAATTGATGTGAGGGCAAAAATTGCGCTCACACTTATCAAATCGTTATGAGCCTTATGAATCGTTATAGCAGTTACTAAACAAATCGTTGTGGCGCTTATAAACTTATTAAAACCAAATCATTGTAGCGCTTATTAATTGGCACTCGAACTGAAATCGATGTATATGGATTTAGACATCGATTTTATCATTTTAGTGCGTCTTATTGCATCAATGTGAGACTTAGCATTTTGCTATAAGATTGATGCGACAAGATGATACAAGATATTAATAATATTTAATTAACCATAAATTTTGTTATCACAAAGATATATTTGATTATCATAAGTTTTGTAATCACCAAAATACAAGGACAAACATAGAGTGGTTCAACACTACTCGGTGCTTGGAGTTGACGAAGTTAAGGTATGCTTCGAGCCAGTGCTGTTCGGCAGGAGATGCCTGGGCCACACAGGTTACAGGGTGTCCGGAGATCACCCTTGGGGCCTGAAGATGCCCTGCTCGGGGCTCCTGCTCGGAGTCAGCAGGGCGCGTCGAGGATGTGTGGCGCCTGGAGAGGAGTGCCGTGTAGGGCTGTACTGGGCCATGATGGGCCCTAGGGGTCTAGGTGGTTAGAAATAGCCACCACACTTGCCCCCCGCGCCCTCGAGTTGGCTCGAGAACTGAAGCGCTCGAGGGCGGAAGTCTGCTCGAACGTCTTTCTGGCATTTAATGCGATGCCGACCTCGGACGTGCAAACGGCGGCGAGGCGATGTCGTTCGATGTTCCTCTTCGAGGTGAGAGGAAATCTCATGATGAACGGGCGACGTGTCAAGCCAGGAGCTTCATGCGGTACACCCGAACATTCACTTGGAGTGGGGGAAGCGCCGTTTTGGCTCCTCGAATTTTGCGCCGCCTTTTCCTTATAAGTAAGAGTGGGGCGAAGGCGGGAGTCCATGCCTTCAACCCATTTGAAAAGTTCGCTTGCCTCCAAAGTCTTCTCATCATCTTCTTTCCTCGTGTTCTCCGTCATCTCCTTCGTTTGCTGTTTCTACTGTTTTCGGTGATGGCGTCCAAGGGAAAGGCTGCCGTGTTGCCGAAGTGAGCGGCGTGACGCCGACGGGAGCTCGAGGGCCAGGTGCTGCACTACGAAGGCCTCCGGGAACGCTTTTGGATCAGTGACGATTACGAAACGTCATGGCAAAGGAGGAGGAGTCGCACTGGTGAGCAAACCAGGTTGCTTCGCCCTCTCCGTCGACTATATGAAAGCAGGGTTCCGGATGCCATTGCCGAAGTGGCGAAGGCATTGTTGAACAGATGGGGAATCATGCCCATCCCGCTCACGCCCAATTCATGGAGGACAATATGCATCTTCTACATCGTCTGCCGACTTCGAAAGGTTCGCGGCTCGGCGGAGGTCTTCCGGGCTCAGTTCAGCCTTACGGCCTCGCCAACAAGGGCCAGCGTTTACTATATCAAGCATCGCACAGATAGGATGCAGATCGCCCTGTCGAAGAAGCATTCCAACAACAAGGGTTGGATGCACAGACTCTTCTTCGTCAGGCGCCGCGACGGTGCGCCGGAGTTCGGGTTATCGACCAGAATCCAGACGCCGAGGAAGGATGCTTATCCCTTCCTGATCCAAGACGAGGTGAAAGCTTCAGATAGCTTGAACCGAGCTGCCGTGCGGAACGGAGACGGTTATCTAACGGAATTCCAACTCGTCGATCATGGTTTGAGCAGACGATGGAGTCAGTATTCAAACGTGCCCCGCTTGTTGGCCCGTTAGGGGGCTGTTTTCTGATGATTTCCTTTTCTATTTTGTCAGCTGCTGAGGAATTGGCCGCTGGTCGGGATACAGAGGCCATGAAGGACCACGCCGAGAAGATAGCTGTCACTGCGCACCTAGTATATGAAGTGACGATGTTGCCGCTGTGGTGAGGATTCCCACTGCGATGAGGGTTCCTACCGCGGTGACAACAGCAGTTGTGGCGCCGTCCATCGCTATGGGGCAGCCCGTGCCTAGTCCTCGGGTCCCGGAGGAGAGGCCCAAAAAGATCCGGCTAAAGAGAAGGCCACAAAGTGGCGGTGCAACCCCTGATCGAAGAAGGGGAAGCAGCAGGCGAATCCCCGGCCAGGAAGAAGGAGCCGGCAACAGATAGGCAGCGGTCAACCACAGAGGATGCCGAAGAAGGAGAGGTGGAAGACCAGCCTCGAGCGCCGAAGAGGAGGAGGCTGGTAAAGAGTACGCGCCAAGCGACCGAAGATGAGGTTGAAGAAGAAGAAGTAGCAGAAGAAGAGGCGGCTCCGCAACTTGTAACACGGCGGCGGCGTGAAGTCGAAAGGATGGCCGAACAGACCAGGCCGTAGATTATGGGACAAACACGGCCCCCGTCAAGGGAAGGGGTCTATGCTGAGTTTGGACTCGTCATGGTGAGCAACGGGTCCGAGAGCTCCACTGGGGAGCTAGCGAGGGCATCAACGCCTCAAGGCCCCGCTGAAGGGCGAGTTGAAGAGGAAGCTACGGCGAGGGCTTCAAACACTGCAGCCGCTGTGCAGACCGTGGCGGAAGGTGAAGCCGTCGTCACCCAAGGGCCGTCCTCCAGAGGGGCCGACGAGGTGGCCCAAGAAGTGGGCGTGCCTGAGGAGAGCACGACCCTCAATCCCCCCACCGCAGCATCGTTGAGGTCCAAGTGCAGACAGTTACTGCGGGTTCTCACGAGGCAGAGGAGACGGGCGAGACGAGGGAGGGAAGACCTAAAGGGGCCCCTTCCCCCTTGGAAAGTGCGGAGAGAGCGACTACAACGGGCGCCTTAAAGCAGTGGAGGGGAGGAGCCTGTCACCAGGCAGACCGATGCTGCCGTGGAGGCCCGAGCTGCCTCTGAGGATGATCGCCTCCCGCTGTCGCAATCGTTGAAGGCGAAGGCTTCTTTGGCACCTTCAGTGTCAGTCCTGGAGGCGGCCCTGGAGCGCTTCTAGGGAAGGGCGCCAAGGGACCTTCCCCCGCAGCCCACTATGTCACAGTTGGAGCGGATGGCGCGGTGCCAGGGGTTAAGCCCGGAGGATACCCCAAGCACTCGGGGGACGTCTATCGGGCGAAGTGCCACCCCGAGGAGAACGACGAGGCATACGTCAATGTGGAGGTGCTATCAGAGAACGTCTTGAAGTCAATGGAGGTGCTGAAGCGGCTTGCATGCAAGGTCGAAACCACAGGTAGATGTGGGAGGCCGAATATGCATTCTGCAAGGAGCTTGAAGTGCAGCACCAGACCCAGCGAGCAGCACTAAAAAAAGAAGTGGAAGACCTGCGAGCGGAGCTGCAGACCTCCGAGCTGGAATGGGAAGTTGCTCGAGCGGAGAAGGAGCACTTTCCAAGGTGCTAGTCGAAGCCAAGGCGCGGGGTGTCGCCGAAATAAAGCGGGGCCTGACTTCAAGGAAGACTTGGAGCAATACGGCGCGCTTTGTTACAAAATAGGCCTTAGCGCTGGAGAGGAGCACGGACGGTCATTGGCCCCCACTGATTAAGCACGTGAGGCCTTCGAAGCCGCCCTCCTGGAATGCCAGCGACGGTCTCAGGACCCGCACCTGGATGGAGTGTGCTTCGCGCACTTCCAGTCAGGGCGGATGTCATCTGAGGGTGGTGACGCTGGTCCTTCCCAACGGGTGCCGTGACCACGTCCACCTTTGCCTCTTTTTTTGTGGTTTGGTGTCAATCGAGCTTTTGTAAAAAAGAATTCGTATATAATTCCTTTTTTTGTGTTTCTGAGTGGCTTCGCTTTTTCTATCTCATTCCCTTATAATTGTTCTGTCCGAATCGGAATTCGCGATCGTTTAAGAGGGGTTCGCAATACTGCGTAGGTCGCTTGGAACTAAAAAATGGTTCCGACCAGGGGTGCATGCAGAACACCTCTTTACTTGGAGGTACCGCCCTATCCTTTGAGCTGAGAAGCTTTAAGCAAGATGTTTTTTTTGGAGACCTTCTCAAGCCGACTAAAAGAACGGGAAGAAGAAAAGTAGGATGCCGGATATGAGGCATTTATAGGTAGTAAGCCTTTAAGTTAGACACATGCCAGGTTCTGGGTATGGCTTCGCCACTAGTAGTTACCTTGTAAGAGCCTTTTCCAATAACTGAGTGACCTGATATGGTCCTTTCCACTTGGGGGCGAGCTTGCCGGCTGCTCTTCGGGGATCCGATGCCGAGCAGCGGCGAAGAACGAGATCACCTTCGAAGAAGCGTCTTTCCCGAACTCGGGAGTTATAGTATTGCGCGAGTCGTTGTTGATAGGAGACTAGTCTGATACTGGCATCGTCTCGGCGTTCTCCGAACATGTCTAGATTCTCCCTGAGCGCTTAGTTGTCGGCGGCTTCATCGAAGTGAGTTGTCCGAAGAGTAGGGAGAGCCACTTCTAAAGGAACAACGGCCTCTGTGCCGTAAGCCAAATGGAAGGGGGTCTCCCTAGTGGCGACCCGAGCAGTTGTTTGGTGGCACCACAATACGTTAGGGAGCTCGTCCATTCACGATCCGCCCGCAGCCTTGACCCTTGTGAGAATCCCGTGCAACAATGTTCGGTTGGCATTCTCTACTAGACCATTTGCTTGGGGATGCGCCACAGAGGTGAAGTGGTTGTAGATTCCGAGCTCCAAGCATTTCTGCTTGAAGTGTGCACTGTCGAACTGCTTCCCGTTGTCGGAAGTAATCACCCTTGGGACGCTGAAACGACAAAGGATGTTCTTCCAGACGAACTTCCATGCAGCTCGGTCGGTGATGGTAGAAACAGGTTCTGCCTCGATCCATTTGGTGAAATAGTCGATGGTGACGAATAGGAATTTCTTCCGCCCTTGAGCTTCTGGGAACGGACCCAATATGTCAATTCCTCATCTGGCGAAAGAGTGTGGTTCGAATAGGGCGTGTAGTTGTTCGGCTAGTTGCTTAATGAGCTACCCAAACTTCTGACATTCGGAGCACCTTCTGACGAAGGACATGCAGTCCTTTGCAGGGAAGGCCACCAGAAACCTGCTCGGATGATGCTACGCGCCAGCGTTCTGCCCCCTAAGTGGCTTCCGCACAACCCTTCATGGACCTCTTCAGTGGCCGATGCCGCCTCTGTAGGGCTGAGGCATCGCAGGAGAGGCCTCGAGAGGGATCGCTGGTATAGTTGGCCTTCGATGAGGTGAACCTCTTGGAGTGCAACCTGATCTTGCGGGCTTCGCCTTGATCAGGCGGAACGGAAGTTCGCCTCGAAGCAGATAGGCCATGAGGGGGTCCATCCAGCTCGAAGCTGGAGGGCCAGCCTCAATGGCGACTATACCTACCTCGATGCTCGGCGAGACGAGCTCTTCTATGAATATGGAGCGAGAAGGGGCGATGTCACCTGACGATGCCAACTTGGCAAGCGCATCAGCTCGCGCGTTCTGCTCCCGTGGGACATGTATGACTTCGAAGTAAAGGAGGTCCTCTGCTCGAATCTTGACCTGCTGAAGGTATTGCACCATGAGGGGCTCCCTTTCTTCGAAGTGTCCGCTCACCCAGCTGGCAACCAATTGTGAGTCACTGAAGACCCGCAGCCGAAGTGCTTCAAGGTGCCTAGCCATTCGGACTCTGGACAACAATGCTTCATATTCAGCAACGTTGTTGGAGGCGAAAAAATGGAACCTCAAGGTGTACTGGAACTCTAAACCTTCTGGGGAGGTGAGAACCAAGCCTGCTCCGTTCCCCGTGACACAAGAGGATCCGTCCACATAGAGCTCCCATGGGGGCTCATCAGCTAATGGAGGGTCCTTCTCGACTGGAAGGGTACATTCTGCAACAAAATCCGCCAACGCTTGTGCCTTGATGGCCGTCCTCAGATGGTAACTAATGTCAAACTCGCCTAGCTCAATGGCCCATTTGATGAGCCTGTCGGAAGCCTCTGGCCGTTGAAGGATAAGCCTCAATGGCTGGTCGGTAAGGACTGTAATTGAGTGGGCTTGGAAGTGGGGCCTGAGTTTTCGTGCAGCCGTAACAAGTGCCAGGGTGAGCTTCTCTGCTCGAGGGTACCTTCTTTCAGCCTCCTGAAGGACCCTGCTGATATAATAAACTGGATGCTGTGCTGCCGCCTCTTCTCGGATCAAAACTGCACTGATGGAGTGTTCAGTGACCAACAGGTACACGAACAAAGGTTCTCCGAGCACAGGCTTTGAGAGGACAGGTGGGGCCGCCAGGTATGCCTTCAGCTCGGTGAAGGCAGCCTCACAGTCTTCAGTCCACCGTACATGCCCCCCTTGCTATGAGGAGCCTTTAGGGCCTCACAGCAACTTGAAGAAGCTGAAGCTTCTTTCTGCTGCTCGAACCAGTTGAGTGCGGCGAGGCGTCCAGTGAGGCGTTTGGACGTCGCGCACTGTCTTGGGACTGGCCATTTCAAGTATGGCTTGGATCTTTTCGGGGTTGGCCTCTATTCCCCTATTTGAGACGAGGAAGCCGAGGAACTTACTTGAACGTACTCCAAACACACACTTGGCTGGATTAAGCTTCATGTTGTACTTCCGCAGAGTTGCGAAAGTCTTTTCGAGGTCGGAGATGTGATCGGTACTCGGAAGCGTTTTGACCAGCATATCATCGACGTAGACCTCCATATTGCGCTCGATCTGCTGCTCGAACTTCTTGTTGACCAACTGCTGGTACGTCGCGCCTGCGTTCTTCAGACCAAAGGGCATCCTGGTGAAACAGTATAAGCCCAGGTCGGTGACGAACGTAGTGGCGTCTTGGTCTGGGGGATGCATGCTGATCTGGTGGTACCCAGAATACGCATCCAGGAAGCTGAGGAGCTCGTGCCCGAACGTGGCGTCTACCAGCTGGTCGATGCGCGACAAAGGAAAGTTGTCCTTGGGCGTAGCCTTGTTAAGATCTTTGTAGTCCACACATACACGCCATTTGCCATTAGCTTTGCATACGAGGACCACATTGGAGATCCACCTCGGGTAGTGGGCTTCCCGGAGGAGCCCAACTGTTCGGATTTTGACGACATGATCATGGATCATGGTCTGCCGTTCTCGGTTGACGGGTCGCCGCCGCTGCTGGACTGGTGGAACCTTTGGGTCCAGACGAAGGCGATGCACCATCACGTCCGGAGGGATGCCTAGTAGCTCGCCATCCGACACGCAAACACATCTAAATTGGCTAAGAGGAATGCCTTGTAACATTTATGTTCGGCTTCTGAAAGTAGCGATCCAATATAGAGGACATGCTCGGGGTCGTCATCTATGCGGACCGGAAGCAGATCTTCAGCAGGAGTTCCACAGCTGGTAGAAGGTTGGTCGGCTTGCAGAGGCACGGGGTCAGGGCTTCGAAAGGCTGCTTGTCCCTTAGTGAGAGGACATAGCACCGTCAAGACTCGCACCGGTCGGCGAGCACCTCACCGATCCCACACGGTGGGAAACTTCATCTTATGATGGAGAGACGAAGGTACCGCCTTAAGTCTGTCGATCAGGCCCCTGCCAAGGATAGCGTTGTAACCAGCATATTCCAGATGACCAAGAAGTCCACCATCTTGGTCATGCTTCTTGGGGCCCCAAGAGTTATTGGGAGGCGAGCTCGTCCCATGGGCTGAACCGAGACCCCTAAGAAGCCGAACAGAGGTGACTCAACAGGGGTGAGCTGGTCGGTTTTCATACCCATAAGTAAAAAGTAGTCGTAGGCCAACACATCTGGTGCACTTCCATTATCCACCAAGATCCAGCGCACATTACAATGGTTGATGGTGGCTGAGACCACCAACACATCAGTGTGCGGAGTAGTAACTCCTACAAGATCTTTGTCCGAGAAGGTTATGGCCTCCTCGGACTGTGCGAGTGCAGGATTAGGGGGATAAGGGGTCGGTCGAGGCACCGGAGCCTGTCCACGTGCACATGCCGAGCATAGTTGCGTCGGCTTTAGCTGCTCTCCCGCCTGCGCCGAAGCTCCCGCGATTACGTTGATTTCTTGCCCGTTGGGCTCGTTGTTGATCGGCTGCTCGGGAGTCCGCTCTCGGCGTCTGGGCGCGGTCTTTGTTCCAGCGCACATACCATCCGAGATAGCCACGCTTGATGAGGGACTCAATCTCGTCCTTAAGCTGGCGGCATTCGGAGGTGTCGTAGCCATGGTCGCGGTGGAAGCGACAGTACTTTTCTTGGTTGCGCCTTTGGGGGTCGGAGCGCATCCTGGTGGCCACCGAACATAGGGCTCATTCCTGATCTCCGCCAGGATCTGTTCGGGCGCCACCGTGAGTGGGGTGTAGTCGGTGAAAGGGCGTGGTCGGCGCGGTGAATCCCCGTTGCGCTGCCCTTTCTTTCGATCATGGTCGGAACCGTTGTCGGAGGGTCCTCTTGTCCGATGATTCGCCCTGCTCTGCTCGGCCAGCGGCCAGGCTCTCCTCGCAGGCGGCGTGACGCTGGGCGGTGGAGAGCAGCTCGATGAGGGTGGATGGCTGTTGTACTCCCAGGGTTCTCTGCAGGAAGCCATCTCGAGTGCCTTGGATGAGGGCACTGGTGGCCAACAGAACGTCAAGGCGCGGGATGTAGAGCGCCTCAGTCTGGAACCTCTTGACGTAGTCCCAGAGCGCTTCTCCCTTCTTCTGCCGAACAGCGAGAAGGGAGGCCGCGGTGTGTGGCTGCGACCTTCCGCCCAGGAAGTTGTCCCGAAAGGACTTCTTCAACTGGTGGAAGGAAGAGATGGAACCTGCAGGGAGGGCTTCGAACCAAGCCCGAGCGGTTTCCTTCAAGGTGGCCGGGAAAGCTCGGCACTTGGCGCATCAAATGCCCCATGGAACACCATGCATATGTGGCTCAAACCCGTGGATGTGGTCCACGGGATCAGTGGTGCCATCATATGGTGCGATGTTGGGCAGAGGGAGCTTGGGGGAGACCCGAGCTTCTAGGATCTCCACGGTGAATGGGGAACAGAAGTTCAGGTCCTCTTCGGCTGGAGCCTTACCCTCCGCCCGCTGCACCATCGCATCGACACGATGCTCGAGGTCCACTACGCGGAGGAGATGTCGGGCCAACTCTTGGTCGGAGTGTACTGATCCCTCACGTTTGGATCTGTGGGAGTTGGCCGCCACGATGAGCACAAAGGGGGCACAGCGAGCGATGGGGCGAGTGGCCATGACGCTCCGGGTGTGCCTTCTGGAGGGGGCTCGACGCGAAAATCGCAGCGAGTCCACCTGCTGCTCCTGAGGCGCCAGAGGGGCGCAAGATCGCTTGTGAGACGATTCTGCCTGATGCTCCGACGGCTGGGAGATCGCCGGGGCTGGCTGTCTGGCCAACTGGGCCTGGAGACCCAGGCAAATCCCTGTCAGGTGCTGCATTTGTCCCCAAAGCTCTGCTACCTCCAGGGCGGTCGCAGGCACAGTGACGACAGGGACACCACACCACCAGTTGCACCGGCGGGGGCGACGGCCATGTCGACGGGGGGAATCCATTGACGAGAGTTCGCATGAGACTGATGAGACCTCATCATTCGGCTCCCAACGTTCTGGTAAAGGATCGTCCGCGAGCCCTGGCTGTTGTCGTTCCCACAGACGGCGCCAAAAGTGTGAGGGTGTGTTTTTCCTGTTTGGGCCGAAGCCAAATGGGCCTCCACTTAATGATGGGAAGACGGTCGCCGGTGCGAACAGACGCCTGTAAAACTAGAACAGGATCGGGGGGCCCGATTGAAGAACCGGGGAGAACCCTCCGATGCCTAAGTCAGTAAGGGCCTGGGGAGGTTTTAAGGAGGTTCTCGTGTGTGTTGCGCGTGAAGGCTAGTGTGAGTCAGATCACGTACCTTTGCATGGAGATCACCTAGGCCTTTTATAGGTGAAGGTGTCGAAGGGGTGAGGGGAAACATCCCCCAACGGTTACCGAAAAGGGCGCACCAGTTGGCGCCCTTGGAGGGGAGTTATGCATTGAGGCGCTCATTGAGGGACCCTGCAGTTAACGCACCACTTGATCGTGGGGTGCGTGCCGCGTCGTGGGCGTAACCGTCGCTGATTGGCGACAGACTTTGCTGCTCCTCATGTTTGGAGGCCGAGCAGGGGGACTATTCGGTAGTTGGACTGCTTTGCTCGGTGCTTGGAGTTGACGAAGTTAAGGCATGCTTTGAGCCAGTGCTGTTCGGCAGGAGATGCCTAGGCCACACAGGTTACAGGGTGTCCGAAGATCACCCTTGGGGCCTGAAGATGCCCTGCTCGGGGCTCCTGCTCAGAATTAGCAGGTTGCGTTCGAGGACGCGTGGCGCCTGGCGAGGAGTGCTGTGTAGGGCTGTACTGGGCCATGATGGGCCCTAGGGGTATAGGTGGTTAGAAATAGCCACCACAGTTTGAAAATTGGGTGCGTAAACAACATGGAGTTCTTGATCACACTGGGAAGGTTAAGGTGTATAGCCTAGTCATCTTGAACCACCCGGTAGGGTTCAGGGTGCGCTTCCACATTCCACATTTTGCTTTTCAATTCCTGATCATATCTATCTGCACTATAGGTCACCTAACCCTCTCAGTAGACCATCCTTGGTTCAAGATGGTTTAACTGTCTTTGGACCCCCCCTGGGACCATCGGGAGCCTCCACCTACCTCTGACACTCTGCATAGATCATGACAGTTGTATCCACACTAAAGTTTAGGGTGCTCATCTGCCAAGGTGTCTTAAGAGAAGTTCATCTACTCTTCCCATGCTTCATCGTTGAACTAAAATCACATCGATTGGTGGTCTGTGGTTGGAGCTATAATTGATTATTCTTGACCTTCTTTGTCATATAATTAGCTTTCTATTAGTTTGCCAGCAATCATGATTTGGATGATGATCAAGCCATTATCTGCAAGGGGCTTCTTCATATAAGTTGTTCCCCATCGTCTCATCTTGTGTATGCCCTAGAAGTACACTGATCCGAGCTCTCTACATCTCTCTCCATGCAATTCTTCATTTGACTATCTTTTCTTCATGCATGCGCGCATGTAGATAGGTTGTTTTCTTCAATTTTCTTCTCTTCTAAACTCATCATAGAATGAAGCACACACATATTCTTATTCCACACAGGGTTTTAAATCCAAATCCCCATGTAAATGCACTCCAATATGCATGATTATTCTCTCTTGAATGGGCATTGCACTATAACTCGGTTTTAATGGCCGGGGTTTGTTTCTTGTGTGACTTATTTGCAGGGATATAGCAAGCAAGGTACTGTGAGGACTTTGTTCTTTGGCCATTTGGAGAGTAAATAAGGAGAGATCCACATGTTTTCCGCTTCATAGTCTTCAGCAAGATATAAGGAGGAAGTCGCATCCCAGTGGCATCCACACTCAAAGCACATCTCTCTCCTTATTTTTGAAGCAATTAGCCTTTTCTTTTGTTCATCATATTTGGCAATTGCTTTGGGTGGCGATCATGGATCACTTTCATATTTTTATCTTCTTATTCGAGAGGAGGGGAGTTTTTACCTACACCTTTTTTTGATAATCACGGTGAGACTCGTAATGTCTATCATAGTTTCTTGCTTGCTTTCTTGCTATCGCATGTGTTCTTCGTGTTTTGTTAGTTTCTAGGTTTAGGGTTTTTCATTTATTTCATGTTGTTTTCTGTCTTTTTGTAGGCCTCATGCACCTATTTTCGGAAACAGAATGGTTGGAAAAGTGCAAATGGAAAATTTTGGACTGCAAGATAGTTGATTTGATTGATTTGAAGTGTCAAAGGATATACGTGATGATTCTTTGGGTATATTTGATATTTGGATAGATCAGAGATAAAGTGAATATATTTTAAAATTTTGGAGATATCATAAAAAATTTGAAGATATCCTCACTCTATCTTCGATCTATCCTAATATCAAATATGTCCTAAATACTTCGGACGTACTCCATATCTGCACATTAGGCAAGCCTGTCTTCCCTGATATGGTTAAGGAATTCTATTTCAACCTAAAAGAAGATCAGAGACGAGTAAATTCCTGCATTCAAGGTCAAGAGGTTGAGCTGACTGAAGTTGTTCTTTCCAGCCATCTGGATTGCTAATAATTTGGAATGGGGCCCAAGGACACCATCTACAACACGGTATAGAGAGAACAACTCTTGGTCTAGAGAACGTTGCGGAAGGAAAGGATGGTCATAGTTTCCTTTTTCACAACCTGCTGTGTCGGAGTCGAGCATCACTGAGTTGCGATTAGACCACTATTCTATCGTCTCGATAGGTTTGAAAAAAATAATAATTTAATAATACAGTCATTTGACACTATGTTGGATTATGGGGTCTAGTACTTTTTTAGGATTAGTTTGTTACTACATGCTGATCCGGAATTGTGTGTGTGTAGTGACATCGGTGCTTGACAGCTTAGTCCACCGCAAGGACTAACTGTCTTGTGCGAAACCTCTCAAGTCGACTACAATGTTGACGTGTGATTCTACACTGCCATAAAAGAAATACGGTCTGCCCTCATTATCAGCTCGAACTTTTGATGCAACGGTTGTGGCTTGATCCAACAAGTAGCATCAGAGCGATGTTGCAGGTTCGAATTTCCCAAGTGTCGCTGGGGGGGGGGGGATTAGATTATGGAGTCCAGCAACTCCCTTAGGGATTCGCTGTTACTACATACTAGTCTGGGATTGGATATGTGTAGTGACATCGGTGCTTGATAGTCCAGCCCGCTGTAAGGACTAATCGTTCTGTGCGAAGCCCCTCAGACTGACCACAACGTTGACACGGGGTTCTACGCTGCTATAAAAGAAATACGGTATGTCTTCACCATCAACTCGAACTTTTAGTACAACAGTTGACGCTTGATCCAACACACTATTTATGTGACATTTTAAAATTTATGTCAAATATATATGTCACAAAAATAATGTTATTAAATCATTTTCCCTTGAAAAAAATAGACCCCTCCATAGTCATGTTAAATAACACCTCGAAGTTTAATTGTCCTTATCCTATAAGTCTTTATGGTAAAGAGATGTTTCAAAAGGAAACGAATCCCGAAGAATAACGGCTGGGGTGCTTCCTCTGGTCATCTTCGTATGGTATTGTGCCGCGGCCAAATTAAGAGGGAGATGACCTACGGTTGGGGTGGGGACCGTTAGTCTAGAGAGTGATGCCGGCACACCACGTACGACTCCGTTGGATGAGGATTGCGGTTTTGATAATATAATTTCATATAAAATTATTGACGTACTGTCAATATTTAAAAAAAGTTTGAAAGATTTCTATAATGTTTTGGCTTGATTCTACTTAAATGTTAAACGTACTGTGCCCTCTCAAAGAAGCTAACATTAGAGCTTATCAAATATTTATAAACAATTTTGTTCTAACATTCACACGCTTGGTTGTTAGAAGATATGCAGTTGTTCTGCGGAAAAAATAATAATTCACTACAACATATATAACATTAGGACTCATCAAAGTATACTTCATAAACGTATTTATATATTCTGACGATCACATGCATCATGCACACACGGACTTTTTAATTGGGTTTGGGGTGGATGAGGGCAAAATCAGACACGAGATGAGGGCAAATAAGGTTTCAAAATTTAGTAAGTTCGTAAAGATTGGATGCTTCGTAATATTTTTGACTAATTTTTTTATAATATCAGTTGGCTTTTTTAGCAATGAAGGGCCCTTCCTCCTTCGTCTCTTCTGCTTTGGATCACCCATCCTTGGCCTACAAAGTCACATGAGCGGGATATTTTTGGTTATCAAAAAGAGAATAATTTAGTATACTTGAATTGTGTATTTTTTACTTGTATTTCTTTCTCTTATTGGATGTATATATTGTGTTTTTTTTTTATTGGCCAATGAGAAGAAAGAAGTACAAGTAAAAAGTTCACAACTCAAGTGCACAAAATTCTTCTCTTCCAAAAAATCACGGCTTTGGATCTCTACTATAATTTTAAAGTACGATTCCTCTCAATATTGGGAAGGATCGGACTTTGTAAATATTATAAGATTTTACGATGAAATTATTTATATTTTGTGAAAAAAATTAATTCAAAATGTAAAAAAGTTTTGATTTTTTTTGGCAAAAAAACTTCTAATATGTATTGAGTCTGATCTTTCCATATGCTACGAGTAATCAGATTCATATTCTTTAAACCAAGGGCAGAACTTTCAGCGAGTAGAAAAATTAGTTGATTGGACAACTCAACTATAGACAGCCCTAGGTAGAGACATATTTGGTATCAATATAGATTGGGAATAGAGTGAATATATCTTCAAAATTTTAAAATATTTTAAAATTTAAAAATATTTTATTTTATCCTCTGTCTAGTTTAATATCAAAAGATCTGTAGATGTTATCACGATGTGAACCCTTAAAATTATATCTAACGCGAAATAATATAATTGTCTAATAACTAGATATAAAAAATTCCTTCTTGGCGAGATTTTATGAACAACCGATTACTCTACCCGAGTTTTTCCCGAACAATTCTTGTCCATGTGAGTCCTCGGACCCTGTGGACTAACTTAACGGAACCCATGATTCAATCCGAAACCAGAAAGCTTAGCTATAACCCTATAATTCTACTGCTGCTTCGCACCACGTACGGAGCAGCTTTCCATGCGTCTCACTGGCCGACTTCTATTCTTAAATTAAATAGATGGGTGGACTGCAACAACTGGGGCTCGGAGGCGTGGGGGAAGGCACCAACAAGGACAGGGTAGGTTGTTTTCTTGGGATTGTGGCAGATTTTAGAAGGTTATTAAATTTTTAAAATTATATACTATGATTTAGAATATCATGAAATACAGAGTGTTATTGCAATTTTTTTAAAAGTTAATTAATTAAAAATTCTTATCAAATATTTAACTTATTTTTAATTTTAATAAAATTATAATTATTATAATAAATATTATCTTTTATTATACTATACATTATATTCAGACATTCAAAGCTTTTAGTTTGCGTTGGCCAATGACACCCAGAGCATTGAGGACTCCAGTTGGGTCGATCGATTAGAACTCTTGTTTAAAAGTAAGAGGTCCCGAGTTCGATTTCTTGGGGGGCTTACCTGATTACTTGCAATCTTCGAGGTGTGTAAATCCAGGATTTTTCGGTCAAATAGGGTAAGGACAATACGGATATACGAAAAGTAGAAGCTATCAAATTCTGACCTTGAAGTTCACGAACACCAATCCCTAAGCCCACAAAATCACATGGCGGAATTTTATCGTTATAAAAAAAATGACACCCAGAGCATTTAAGAGATGCACGCCGATCGAGGGGAGATCTGCTGCCCCAACCAGTTGACACCATCATCATCATGGAGGCATCGTCTGGTTTCGTGCTCCCCTTCTATGGTTCTGCACTCCTCCTGCTAGCCATCTTGGCCCTCTCCTTACTGTATTGGCTCAACGTGAAACCAATCCACCACCGTCCGCACAGGCCCGCCTCAGCTGCCGATGACGTGCGCCGCCTCCCACCAGCTCTTCCGGTCACCGCCGTCCTGACCTTGATCCTGCAGCTGGGATGCTTCCGCCAGGGTACTCCCGACTGGAAGTCACTCCTGCGCCGGGTCTTCACCACGCACGGCCTCATCGTCACCCTCAGGGCGGGGGCCGGGAACCCCACCGTGGTTGTCGCCGACGCCACCCTCGCCAGCCGGATCCTCGTAGAAAACGGTGCTTCCTTTGCCGGGCGCCCTTCCGCCCTCGAGCCGATGCCGCTCATTACCGCCGTCAGTGCCGCAGACTATGACTCCATCTGGTGCGCCTTGCGCCGCAACCTGGCGTCGGGTATCCTCAACCCTTCCGCCATCAGATCGTATGCCGCTAGCCGCCGCCGAGTTCTGAGCTCTCTTTTACGGAGGCTCACGGCGGTCGCGGAGTCCACCGACGGGGTCGTCGCCGTCAGAGACGACTTCCTGTGGGCCATGTTCTTCTTGCTGGCAGACATGGTTTTTGGTGCGTCGACCCTGGACGGGGATCAGGTGAAGAGCCTCCAGGATGCACACCAACTGTTGCTGTCGTATTACAACGGGCTTGCTTTTGGTTTGCTGTCAAAGATCTGGGGTTCGGTACTTCCAACCTCCATGAGCATTCTCCCCAAGCTACGTCGATCTCATGAACAGATCTTCCTCCCACTAGTCAGAGCTCGGAGAGAAAAGATGGAGATGATGCGGCGGCGGCGGCAGCAGCATCCCCGCGACCAAAACCCTCCTACTTCATACGTAGATACTCTGATAGTTCTTGAACTCCTTGACCCTACTAATGGAGGGTGCAGGAAGCTGGATGACCATGAGATAGTGACCTTCTGCGCCGAATTCCTGAGCGCCGGTGCCGAGACGACGTCAACTGCTCTGGAGTGGATCATGGCAAACATCACAAAGCATCAAGTCATCCAGAAGAAGCTCGTAGAAGAGATGGAGCGCGTGATCAGAGAACATGGCGAGATCAAGGAGGAGAACATCCACAAGATGGAGTATCTAAGCGCCGTGGTGATGGAAGGCCTGAGGCGCCACCCTCCGGCATACTTCCTGCTGCCTCACAGAGCCTCTTCAGATGCGTCCATTGGTGGCTACTCCATACCGAAGGACTCTACCGTCCATTTCATGGTGGGGGACATGGGCCTGGATGAGAAGAACTGGAGAGACCCTCTTGAGTTCAAGCCCGAGAGATTCTTACACGGCGGCGCCGAGTGCCACAAACTGGGGGTTGTCGTGGGGAAAGAGGAGGAGATCAAAATGATGCCTTTTGGAGCGGGGAGGAGGGCGTGTCCCGGCCTTGGCCTGGCAATGCTATTACTCAAGTATTTTGTGGCCAACCTGGTGACACACTACGACTGGAAAGCTGTGGAGGAAGAAGGCATCAACTTGACCGAGAAGCTGGGGCTCACAGTTGTAATGAAGAATCCATTGAAAGCTCGCTTATATAAGAGGATAGCGCATATGTAACTGTTAGCAACTCTACCGAACAAAGTTTTCCGAGCAGAGCATTCCCAGCAG
The DNA here is from genome assembly GCA_014218235.1 of Colocasia esculenta. Lineage (NCBI taxonomy): Eukaryota > Viridiplantae > Streptophyta > Magnoliopsida > Alismatales > Araceae > Colocasia > Colocasia esculenta. Next base: position 117,613,493 of record CM024763.1, read on the forward strand.
AACAATCTGAGGAGACCATACTTCTAAATACATCAGAGCACCGAGCACATTTTCTAAAGACATAAATAAATGTGTCTGCATGTCTTCCCATGCGCCGCACCTCTTGTTGTACATAAGTAAGTATTGTTAATTGGTGGTTCACAGTCGTAACTTTTCATATTTTCTTGTACTATATATTGAGCAGAGTCTCGTGAATATGAGTACAAGAGAGAGAAGTTAGTCTTTACTATTCTTACGTTCTTCTTCTCCTCCTACATTTTAACATGGTATCAGAGCTGTCTTCTTCACAACCTTGATCTATTTTCTACTAGCCTTTCTCATGGCCCAACTTCAACCCGTTCGATCTCCCCCCTTCCTGTTGTCTTTGATATTTCTCCTACTTCCTTGCTATCAACCGAGTCCCTCCCATCAGTCACCAATTCTCCTACTATGCTGGGTGTTTTATCCTAGCTCACCATCAAATTAACACACGAAAATTATGTGCATTGGCATCGCCAGTTCACTGCTTCCTTGGTTGCTCATGGATACTTGGGCATTCTTGATGGCTCAGACGCATACCCCCCCTCCGCTCTTCCAAGACCTGAAATCCCCCAACCCTGCTTATCTAGCATGGCAGCGGCGCGATGCGCTCATTCTTTCCTGGATGTTGGCGTCTATGTCCGACTCGGTGGCCGCTCTAGTCCCTGACTGCAATAATGCTCAGGCAGCCTGAACTTCTATTGCCCCGGCTTTGGCGTCTCACTCTGGGGCGCGGGTTTTTCATTTGTGCACCCAACTTCAATTGCTATGTCGTGGGACTTCTACCATCACTGAGTTCATGCAAAAAGTTAAAGGTATTGTTGATAGCCTTGCCATTATTGGTGAACCAAGACTTAATCATGCATGTCCTTGAGGGTCTTGGTCCTGCCTACAATACATTTATTCCTTCTGTCACCACCCGCATTCGAGATGTGAAACTTGAAGATTTGCATGCAATGCTCCTTGCCCATGAGAGTTTTATGCAACACTGTGAGCACTCTAAAGTGGCAGACTTCCCATCCGTCAATTTTGCCATGGGCAATCGTGCTTCCCTTCCTGATGATATGTAACCATGGCTCCACTCATAGGGGTGGTCGTTCAGGACGAGGGTGTGGGCATGGCCGGGGACGTGGACGTGGGCCATTCTGTCAAATCTGCTTCGTCGCCGACGAACACTATGCTCATGAGTGCCCAGAGCGCTTTAACCAGCGTTTTGTGGGAGGGCCTTAATCTCAAGCTCATCAGGCTTCTTCTATGACAACAACACCTCTGCTTCCGGGGCCTCCCATTAATGCCCTCACTACTGCCACTAGTCACCTTGCTCCGTAAGTAGCTTGGTACCCAGATTCGGGTGGCACATATCACGTCACACCTGACTATAGTTAGCTTCTGACGCCTTCTCCGTACCTCGGGATAGACACAGTGCGCATTGGTAACGGTACATGTTTGCGCATTCAGAACCATGGACATGCAACACTCTCTTCTCTTTCCCGTTCACTTTTATTACAATATATTCTCCATGTCCCTGCTATTTTTTTTTTTTTAATAAAAGGCCCAGGATGGCCGAGGTTTTTTATTGATAATCATAGAATCTGACAACCAGAGGCATAGCCTAATACATATTAAATTCGAAAAAAAAACTATCTAGAACTCCATAGATGATCTATCCCATGAATGAGTTCGTCGAAGAACAGCCCGAGGACGTAAGCCTGGTGGTCTTGAACAACGCTCAATGTCTTCTTCATCTGATTCCATTTCAGATGTTTCTTGATCGAATCTAAAATGAGGCATGAAAATATTCTCAGCTTTAGCACGGTCAGCAACAGACGAAAGTTTCATCCTCAGATCTAAAGTTGGAGCTTGAACTGGCATATTGATTACATCCAGCGGGCGCACAGGGCTAGGAGAGAGTTCTCGTGTGATTGGTAAGCAGATCCTTACACCTCCTTTGCGAGTTGGACGTGATAAATGACGTCCAGAAGACGACCCAGTGGAAGGGGAATTGGAGTTCACTACCATAGCTGGGGACGACCCATGTCCCTGCTATAACTCGCAATCTTCTATCTGTCCATCACATGGCTAAAGATAATGAAGTTTTCTTTGAATTTCATCCCACCTTTTGCCTTGTGAAAGATCGACGGTCGGGGAAGGTTTTGACTCATGGGGCTCTTGATCATGGCCTATATCATCTACCATTGTCACCATGCAAATCTGTTGAGCTCAAGACCACTGCACCGCCTAAGTCTGCTCTTGCTGGAGAACTATCCTCCACCACCTGGCACACTCGCTTAGTCATCCAGCTTTGCGAACTATGCATCATGTTATCTCCACTTATGGTTTCCCTCTTTTTTCTCTTCCTCTTCCCCTTTCCATGCTTGTCTGCAAGCTAAGTCTCATCGGCTTCGTTTTTCCACTTCTGATTCACGTTCGGAGGGTCCTTTAGATATCATACACTCGGATGTCTGGGGACCTGCCCCAATTGTGTCTCATTCTGGCCATCACTATTATGTCATTTTCATTGATGATTATAGTCACTTTACATGGCTTTTTCCCTTACATCTCAAATCTGATGTGTGTGCCATTTTTCTACTCTTTCAACGTCATGTGGAGAGACTCTTCAATCGCAAAATTAAAGTATTCCACTCTGATTGGGGTGGCAAATTCCAAGCGATACGTCCTCACCTTGATTCTGTCGGTATATCACATCGGGTCTCTTGTCCACACACCCCTCAACATAATGGAGCAGCAGAGAGAAAACATCATCATGTCATTGAATCTTCTTTTTCTATGATGCTTCATGCTTCCATACCCCAGCGGTATTGGGATGAGGCCGCTATAACAACTGTCTATCTCATCAATCATCTCCCAACCCGCTGCTTCGAATGGATACTCCTTACCATGCTCTCTTCAGCAACAACCTGATCCCACATTTCTTCGGGTCTTTGGGTGTGCATGTTATCCATGGCTACGCCCCTATGCCCCTAACAAACTGAGTCCCCATTCTGAGCGTTGTGTTTTCCTTGGTTATAGCTCAATCCATCTGGGGTATCGTTGTCTCAACCTGCGCACCGGTCGGATTTATATCTCTCGTGATGTACTCTTTCATGAGAATGAATTTCCCTTTCTAGCTACTTCAGGAACGCCACCTCTGCCTGGTCTGCTTGGATCTGCACTTGTTGGTACGGTCACCATTTTCAAGGATGTCTTGCGGCCACCTGCACCTACTGCTACCTCTCTTGCTGCGACCACGTCTACTTCCGCCACAGGAGAGCCCCATCTAGCTCTCCCTTTGCCGCAGCCCGTGCCAGCTACACCGCCCACTCGGCCCTCTACTCCTGAGTCGCCTCGACAAGGGTAGGAGATTTCTACGCCCACTGATGACGCGATACCTTCCCTAGGCAGTGGTCTATCTCCTAGTTCTTCGCTGGATCAACCTTTGCGGATGTCTTCCCTGCGTGAACTTTATGCAGCTACTCTACAACATCCTAACAAGGATCTTATGCCTGCATCAGTCCATGCAGAACCCACATGCTTTACCCAGGCAGTCAAGGATCCGGCCTGGCGTGCTACCATGGCTAGATAATTTGACACCCTCCTACGCAATGGCACATGGGATCTCGTCACTCATGATACTCAGATGAATGTTCTCAGGTGCAAGTGGGTCTTCAAGCTCAAAAAACATGCTGATGGGACCCTTGAGCGCCACAAAGCTAGACTTGTGGCCGAAGGTTTCCGACAACAACTCAGGGTAGATTGCTTTGATACCTTCTACCCTGTTGTTAAAATCACGACAGTCTGGTTACTGTTGGCCATTGCCATCAGCTTCGATTGGTCCCTTTGGCAGCTCGACGTGTCCAATGCTTTTCTCCATGGCGACTTGGAAGAGACCGTGTTTATGGAGCAACCCCCTGGCTTTGTTCATCCTCAGTTGCCGGACCATGTCTGTCAACTACGCCGGTCACTTTATGGTCTACGTCAAGCACCTCTGGCATGGTTCAAACGCCTCAGCAACTGGCTTCTTGCTCATAATTTTTTTGGCTCTAAGTCTGATACATCTCTTTTGTTTTGGTGTCAAGCACAATCTCAGATTTTCAGCTTGGTATATGTGGATGATATACTTGTCACCGACAATATCCAGGGGGCATCTCTTCTCTTATATTCTCTCTTGCGGAAGCCTTTGCTGTTCCCGACCTTGGGGCAGCTCACTTCTTCTTGGGCATTGAGTTACTGCCACAACCATCTGGGTACATGTTACCCAAACCAAGTACATCCTTGACATTCTTCAACGTACTCGGATGACTAATGCGCGGCCTTTCTCAACACCAATGGCTAGCATGACCACAGGCGCTGCCACACAGTGCACACCTTTTATAGATGCTTCCATGTGTCATAGTGTGGTTGGTGCTCTCCAATATGCTACTATCACTCGGCCAGATATTTCCTTTGCTGTGAACAAGGCGTGCCAGCATATGCATGCACCCACCACCAATGATTGGGCTCATATTAAACGCATTCTGAGATACTTATAGGGGACATCAACATATGGCATATTCCTTCATAAGGATTCACCCTGTCATCTGCACGCCTTTAGTGACACCGACTGGGCTGGCTCTTCTCAAGATCGATGTTCCACCAGTGGATATGCTATCTTTCTAGGACGAAATCTCATTTCTTCTAGCTCCAAGAAACAACCCACTGTCACTCGTTCCAGTATTGAGGCAGAATACAAAGCGGTGGCTAATACCACTGTCGAGTTACTCTGACTTCTTTCTCTCTTACGAGAACTTGGATTCTCTACTCTAGCCCCTGTCCTCTGGTGTGACAACATTGGCGCCACATACTTGGCCGCCAATCTTGTGTTCCACACCCGCACCAAACATTAAAAAATATATTTTCATTTTGTTCTGGAATGCGTCGCAGCTAAAGAGTTGGTCGTCACCTACATTTCTACCAGGGACCAGCGTGCAGACATCTTCACCAAATCTTTGGCCTACCAGAGATTCACGGAATTAAGGTCCAAGCTCAATGTGTGCCAGGCCCCCTTGAGCTTGCGGGGGCGTGTCAGCAACTCTACAGAACAGAGTCTTCTGAGCAGAGCATTCCGAGCAGAACAATCCGAGCAGACCATACTTCCAAATACATCAGAGCACTGAGCACGTTCTCCAAAGACATAAATAAATGTGTCTGCATGTCTTCCCATGCGCCGCACCTCTTATTGTACATAAGTAAATATTGTTAGTTGGTGGTTCACAGTCGTAACTTTTCATATTCCTTTGTACTATATATTGAGTAGAGTCTCGTGAATATGAGAACAAGAGAGAGAAGTTAGTCTTTACTATTCTTGCATTCTTCTTCTCCTCCTCCATTTTAACAGTAACTATCACTTATACCTTAGCTATAACAGTTGGAATATGATGCAAGTTTGTCCATTGATTTGCTTCATCTTGGTCTATTAGATCTTGTTTCAGCCAGCTAAGAGTCTTCCGAGTCTTTAGGGCTAACAAAGTTTCCTTTTTTTTTGGTAGTAGGACGGAGTCTTCCGACTCCGAGAGTAAGATAAAGCAAAAAGTACACAGCTTACAAGAAAGTGCCAAACTAGAATGCATGAATGGCTCCAATTACACATTGTAGCCACTCCCAAAAATCTAAATTGGCCTAAAGGGCACCATGTTTAAGGTGGTTTCCTCTCAGTAAAGTGTGCCTTTGAGACTTCCTCTCTGCAAATTCTACTTAGTTCTTCTGGTAGAGCAAAAGACCAATTGATGTTGAACCTGGCTATCCTCGCCTGTTTTGCCAACCAATCTGTTGCAGCATTTGACTTTCTCCCTATTAGAACTACTCTATTTAGAGGCCACTTGTCTAGCAACCTTCTGGCTTCGACAACAATTCTTTTGATCTCTAATGGAGCTTTGGCTGGTTCACATAAAGCTTTAATAACCTCAGCATTGTCCCCTTCTAAGACTAGCCCTTCCACATTAGAACTTCTGAATTTTTCTGCACCTTCTAAGCAGATTTTGGTAGCTAGCATTTCTACTCTGAGGATTGAAGCTTGATTTACATAGATGGCACCCGCTAAAAGATGAGCACCTTCTTCATCCCTTAGGATGAACCTTGCTCCTGCGTGCACCGATTCTTTTTCTTCCTTCCTAGCTCCATCAAAGTTGCCCTTGATCCAACCCTTCTCTAGTATTCGCCAGCCCTCCTCTTTATATGTTACTCCTTCATTGGTATTCAAGTTGTAGGAATACAAGTTGCTATGATAGGTGTCATTCCTGTCTTGTAGTTTGATTTCTTTCCTTTTAGGGCTAACAAAGTTAATCGCCAAAGGTGGTCACCAATTCAACAGTAGTATCAGAGCACCCAAGCTCGACCAAGCTGGACATTTCTGTGTGGCGCGAAGGTGATTGCTTTAGCAGAAGACCATCGAAAGTATTGATGACAGTAGCTGCCAAGCCTCAAGGGGGCAAATGTGCTGCACACAAGATGTTCGACAAATGTTCCAGGTGAAGTGTTTTCACCATGGCTAATGGTATGGCCACTCTTATCCTCTCTCAATCCATAGTGCCAATTTTTAGTGGGGAGAATTATGTGTTTTGGAGTATCAAGATGAGAACACTTATCATTCACGAGATCTTTGGGATCTCCGTTGAGAATGGATATGCAGAGGAGAACTCAAGGGCCAAGACAACACAGAAGACAGATGCAAAAGATCTTCACAAGAAGGATGCTAATGTCTGCTTATTTTGCAACAAGCTGTGACAGAAGCTATTTTTCCACGCATGACCAATGCCATCAAATCAAAGGAAGCTTGTCCTCAAGCAAGAATATCATAGTAACAAGAAGGTAATAGCTGTGAAACTCCAAACTCTCCGTAGAGAATTTGAGACCTTGTTCACGAAAGGTAGTGAATCTGTTCAAGAGTTTTTCTAAAGAGTTTTTGTAATCATGAACCACATGAGAAATTTGTTTGGAGAGTACGTTAGTAATCAAACAGTTGTTGAGAAGATCTTGAGGAGTTTACCACCCAAATATGATCATATTGTCACTGCTATAGAAGAGTCCAAAGACTTGTCTACTTATTCTTTTAATGAACTGTTGGTTTCTCTTTTGGCTTATGAAGGAAGGATGAACAGATCAGTTGAGAAGAATATTGAGCAAGCTTTTCAGGTCAAGTTAGAGGTCAGCAATGAACATAAACATGGTGAAACAAATTCTGACCAAAAGTATGCAGGTAGAGGACGTGGCAGAGGTGGACACCGTGGGCATGGCCGTGGATGTGAGAAGTCCGATGCTGGTTGCCAAAAGTCGGAAAATTGTGATAAAGGCAATCAAAAACAGACTGATTTTTGCAAGAAGTCTGGCCATACATAACCATATTGCTGGGATAAGGCAAAACGGTAAGCTAGTGTTGTTGAAGAAAAGCCTGGGGATAGTAGTCTAGTTCTTACTCACTTGGGTCTTAAAGAAAGTAGGAGTGATCACATGTGGTTTCTAGATAGTGGGTGCAATAATCATATGACAGATGTGAAGAAGCTTTTCTGAAACATTGATGAATCAGTGAAATTGCAAGTCAAGTTTATTGGAAACAACAAGGAGGTACAAATTGAAGGCAAGGGAACTGTTGCAGTTAAAACTGAGTCAAGTATTGAAAAGTTTGCCCATGATGTCTATTATGCACCTATGTGGCATATAATTTGCTCAGTGTGGGTCAATTAGTACAAAAGGTTACAGTACTGTTGTTTCAAGATACTGCTTGTGAAAACAATGGAAAAGGGTGTGATGTTTCACTGATGAAGATACCTATGACCAGAAATATAATGTTTTTACTTGAGCTTTCACATGTTCATATGATCAGTGTGCAGTCATTTCTGATTTGAGAAATGTGTCTGGGCTATGACATTCACGTTATGGTCATCTATATTAGGGTTTTCTTTTAAAATAGTAGACTTTGAAAAGTTTTAAGGAGAATAACACGGTAAAAAAATAAATTCGTAATCTAGCACACTTTTGACCATGGATTGTACTTTTACGTTCAAAAAAATAATAAAATAAAAATCGGATGCACGCTATCCGACTTGCAAGTTGGTGGCAAGTCTAATGGATGCCACCGACTTGCAAGTCGGCCAAACCTTGGCCGACTTGCTCCCTGGGAGGGGCGCCCAAGATGCCCACCATTTTTTTTTAAAACTTTGGCTCTCACATTCGATATATTTAAGAGATCTAAATAGTGTCTAATTAAGATAAATTTAAAATATTAGCTAATTAAGAGATGATACAAATTATAATAATTTTAGTTTAATTTTTTAAATTATTTTTTTGTCATGTAAAAATTATCTCAAAAATTATTAAATCAACTTAATCTCAACATCTAAGGATCTAAATGATGTCTAATTGAGATAAAATTTTAAACATAAACTAATTAAGAGATGGTACAAATTATAGTAATTTTAGTTTATTTTTTAAATTAATTTTTTGTCAAGTAAAAATTGTCCTACAAATCATTAGGTCGACTTAATCTCAACATCTATGCATCAATAACTCTTGATATTTATATGTTTAAAATAAGTATATTTTCTAGTAATTATGATGACTTTATTTTCGGAACCAAATGTCGTCTATGCAGTGTCTAATTATAGTTGATACAGGTCGTCATTCGGCCACTCGGCTCGGGATTGGTACAGGTTGTCACTCGATAAACTGGCGCAGGGGGGCCTTCGGTCAATTGAACCCTCAGACGATTCGGTCTAGCCACCATGATCGAGGCAGGGGTTACTCGGCATTATACTGGCTCCCAATGGCTCGGTTGGACGAGCTTCGTCGGCCGAGCTGCTTCAAAGGCGAGCGATGAGAACTCGTAAGACTGAATCCTCTGGTGTGCCGAGTTGCTACAGGGAAAGTCAGAGTACGTAAATGCCCGAAGATCACGGACCACGTCTTTTAAACCACACAAATTTGTCGCAGTACGACGATTCTAAACATAATTACTATAATTAAACACTGCATATACGACATTTGGTTCTGAAAATAAAGTAATTATAATTATTAAAAAATGTCCTGATTCTAAACATATAAATATCAGGAGTTATTGATGTATAGATGTAGAGATTAAGTCGACCTAATAATTTTTTGGGACAATTTTTATTTGAAAAAAATTAATTTAAAAAATTAAACTAAAATTACTATAATTTGTATCATCTCTTAATTAGTTTATGTTTAAAATTTTATCTCAATTAGACATCATTTAGATCCTTAGATGTTGAGATTAAGTTGATTTAATAATTTTTGAGATAATTTTTACATGACAAAAAAATAATTTAAAAAATTAAACTAAAATTATTATAATTTGTATCATCTCTTAATTAGCTTATATTTTAAATTTTATCTTAATTAGACACTATTTAAATCTCTTAAATATATGAATGTGAGAGCCAAAGTAAAAAAAAAAAAAACCCGTGCTTGGTGGAATGAAAAACCCGAACGTGAGTAACTTAAGAATTTTTGGCTGCATTGCTTATCCCATGCTTGATTCTAGTCATCGTAGCAAAATGGATAAGAAGAGTGAGAAATGTGATGGATCAGTACGGTTATCGGCTTTAATCGTAATATATTAACCAAGTCTTTAATCATCCGTTGTGATGTTATATTTTTTATGAGAGTAGTTCTTGGTAACGGACAAAAACATAAAATCAGCACCAAGCAGATAACCCACCTACTCGCTCAATTGCATCACAATCACCATCTTCACCGAGCTCGATCTGTGAGTCAACCTTCTGCAGCACAGGTGATTAGTCCATACACATGCAGCAGTAAAGGTACGTTCCTTGGAAGAAATTTGTGACTGTTTGCTCTCATGGTGACAGAACCAACATGTTATGAGGAGGCATGGGGCACAGAAGAATGGGAAAAGTTAATGCAATAAGGATATTTACAAAAACATGACATAGATTATTAGGAGAATTATTGATCGGTTTTTATTTTTGAGAGATTTATTTTTAGATCTATGATTTTTTTAGAAAATTACGTAGTTATATATTTATCTCTTTTTAAAAAATATGTAAGTAATTAAAGACTTAAAAATAAATCTTTTAAAAGTAGAGATTGATTGATAATTCTCTCTAAATTATTTTGAAACTATTTCCTGAATGTTATTGTCATTAGCAGCTCGCATGTAAGGGGAAAACTTTCAATTTGAAAGGCACTTTAGAAGAAGATGTGTAATTTTACAAAATGGATTGCATGAATATAGATGTTTTCTATGGGCATCTTCATATATATTTCTATTACGCAACCACATATATATGATTTCATATTTATGGTTTTGGTATCTATCCGTAGGATTCAGACTTTGACAATTAGGAAAATGCCACAAATATCACATTTGCACAAACATTAAAATGTGTTTATTGTAACAACTTTGGCACAAGAAAGAATAAATTAGTAAAATAGAAGTTAGAGAGATCGTAATCAAGACGCTACGTACGATGAACCGGCATAATTTAATGTTCTTTAGGATTAAAATAGAAGTTAGAGAAATCGTAACGATGATGCTACGATTTGAAAACAAACAAGAGAACCGTCGTAATGATGTTGTTTACGATTAAAGTAAAATTGAGTTAGAGAAATCGAAATGAAGAAGCCGCGATTTGAAAACGAACAAGTGAACCGTCGTGATGATGGTGCCTGTTCTGTGTTTACAATAAATTATTCCTTCTGATCCGTCAGCAATTAAATTTTATAGTCTTTATTACAATAATATATTTTAACGAAAAGTAATTATTTAATTATTAGAAGAAAAATATTGATACACACAAAAAAATATGTATTAAATTTGACACATTTTACAGGGATATGCGACGTCAACTCTCAGATTAATATAACTCAACTTTGAGAGAGCATATTAAATATCCTCAAATTGACGTGAGGCATTTCTATATATAAAATGTGTCTACTTAGTATCCATTTTTTAGTGTGTAGAGAAATGTACTTTTTTTTTTAGTTGGCCACTAGACGGTGATGATGAGTAGCAATGGGGACGCAGAAATTTAATTCAATAGGGTCACTCTAAAAATTAAGGTGTAATAATGTGTTTTGTGCTAAAGTCCAGTGAGATCACTTTACATAGAAAAATTTTCAACCAACCCAATTTAATAGAAAAAATATATACCCATTAATAAGTTTCAAATTTTCAGTGGGATCACGTGACCCCACTAATCTCTTCATAGCTCCGCCACTGATGAGTAGTGTTGATACATATCAGTAGATAAAGAATTGTTATCAGATAAATCAGATAGTATATTTATTGTGAAAGTACAGAAATGTCTAGTCATCTTGCACTTTTTCCCTCCCATTGGTGGAAATAAAATTGTCACATAGATCTCTCTCCTCTTTTCCACCAATGAGAGGGGAGAAGTGCAAGATGACTAAGTATTTCTGTATTTTCACAAATACAGAAAGTCTTTCTCATATTTATATGAAGTGTTTGACACCCACCTTAATTGATGGAGAGGAGATCCTCTCGATATGAGGTTGGACAAAAATCCATCAATATTAGAGAGATATTTTATATAAAAAATTCCACTTACACATAAGTGTTGAGGTGGGGTTGAGTGTGAAGAATTTTTTCATAAAATATTTCTCTGATAGTGATAGACTTATCTCTAACGCGGTATAGAAAAAATCTCCTCTCTAATTGATGGGGACCTCATCAATCACTCGACTTACTAGTAAACAACTCTTGTATTGACAACACAATTGACACCCTTATCATTTAGAGAACAACTTAGTACTAATCATTAATTTACAACAAGTATTATAAATCTAATGAAAATTTGTCACTTCATAACATAAGTTATTATAATATCACATGTCATGGTTACTTAATCTTAAGAGATTAGACGGCAAACTCTTATTAAATTTGTAACACTTGTTATAAATTATTAGTTTGCAACAATTTTTCCTATCACCTAAAGTGGCCGACACTGATGGCGATGGTGACCTACGAAACGAATCGCGTCGCCCAGTATCGCCACGTGTACTACCCAGATAGAGGACTCCGGCGCAGCTGCTCTCACGCAAACGGGCAACACGGAGACGTAGCTGGCTTGGTCGGCTTGTCCGAACTTATCAAAATCGTCGCCCACAACGGACAAAATGGTTCACTTCCTCCCGCCTTTTCTTTTGACCAGTAACCTTTTCCCACGTAATTAATTAAGTGAAGGTGCTCCAAAATTGGATGATGACAGCCGACATCAATAATGACGATATTTCAGTAAGGGTGAGGCTTTGGACCCGCCCTTGACGTGGAGTCCACTCCACGGCAAAGCAATACTTAAAACTACGATAATTGAGAACAGTTTGCTCGAATGCACACCTGTTACCTTGTCTATCTCATTAATATAGAAAAAAATTTGTGCAAATCAACTTCCGGTCCATTTGTTGATAAATGACTTAATTTTAAGTCCTTTGACCAAAACTTGTAATTAACATCCGGTCCATTTAGAGTGAAACTTTATTTCTAGGTCTAAAAGTGTCTCCACCGTCACGTCCTTCAAAGCTCGCCGTCCCTGCTCCGTCCCGGCCTTCCCCGCCATGGAGAACGACGTCGACGCCCCTCCGCACGTTGCCATCCTCCCCAGTCCCGGCGTCGGCTACATCACCCCGCTACTCGAGTTCGGCCGCTGCCTCCCCGATGGGCACCGATCCCATCCCCGACGACGCCCTCGTCGCCTCCTCGAGGACACCTCCGTCGCCAACCTCTTCAGCTCCCTCCCGCCCCTCCCTGACGGCCTCCGCCTCGTCGAGCTTCCCCCGCCGAGGCCACCGACCCCATCCCCGATGACGCCCCGCCCCTCCGCACATTGCCATCCTCCCCAGCCCCGGCGTCGGCCACATCACCATCCTGCTTGAGTTTAGTCGCCGCCTCATCTCCCTCCACGGCCTCCGCGCCACGGTCTTCCTCCTCCCCGCTTGCTCGCCGCCTTGCAGATCTCGCCCTTGCGCCCCTGCCGAAGTGGCGAAGCCCCTGCCGCACCCCCTGCGAAGCCCGTCCTTCCGAAGCCCCTACCGCACCCCCTGCGAAGCTCACCCCCTTTTGGTCCCTAGCAAACGGAGCCCTCACGGGACATAGACGGAAGGGGCTGAAGATAATGTAAATTGAGTAATTAGACTTAGAAATAACTTTTCTGATCAATGGACCTAAAAATAATTGGGAGGTCAACAAATGGACCTAAAATCAAAATTCTCAAAAAAATTAGTGTACGTTTTATACTTTGTATTTATATATATCTTTTCGTTGGTCAATGAAAAAAATAATAATATATTAATCTAATGAGAAGTAAGAAATGTAAGTGTAAAACTCAAGTGTATTAAAATTTTCTCCGTTAATATAATAGACAACATAATAGAGGAGGGGTAGTGTGCGCACACATTGCCCCACTTCAATGCACGTGAGATTTTTTATGATAATTATACTTTAAAAAAACTTTTTTATACAGTGAATATAATGGGCCACCAATCTACTGGCCATAGTACGATATGAAAGTGACAATTTTTTTAAGGAAAAATTAATTAAGGGTCTTTATCAAAAAGAGTGATATTTTTAGTCCCTATCAGAATATAAAAAATTATAGTTTTTATTTTTCATGTGATTTAATTTCTAGTCCCTAATTATTATTATTTTTGTATTTATAAGTATCAAAGATGATTTTTATCCTTTTGGCGCCGGTGGAGGTCCCTATGATTATATAACTTGTGATCTCCTTATTGGCTCCACAAAGGTCAAATAGATAAATGATTGGGCCAAGAGACATATGCCGTTAGGATTAGAGTCCTAATTGACATCCACAAGTCCATTTAAATAGTTGGAGTCAGATCTTTGTACGTAGGATTCTTTATCCTTATCATAATCTCTTTTATCTTTGGGCTTAACCGTATTCGAGTTGGAAGTCCTTTAGCTATGATCTTTGTGCAAGAAACCTGTAGGATGGGGTTTCCAATTATCAAGAAGATCCTTGGATGGGATTCTCTTCCTTTGGTTAAGAATTGTCTTGAGTGGCATGTTCTTGGGGGTTCCCTCGATAGCTTTCTAGACACTCAAGTTCTCTTGTTGTTGAACCTTTTATCCTGAGTTTGAGGATCCTTCCACATGGGGGGCGACTTAGGACTTGGTAGCACTTTTCTTAGCCTTCTCATTTTGGGCCTTCGACAAGCGTTTATTGTGCTATCACCATTTGGATCAAATCTTAGACTTTTGAGTTTTGTGATTTCCGCCCTCTCCAACGGTAAAATCTATGAGAGCCTCTTTCTCCTCCAAATGGTGTTGAGGAGGATGGCCCACTGAGCCCTAAAAGGGAGCATGAGACAAGTATCTAGAAGAACTTACATCGTCCACTGTTCCACACTCATTGTGATGGCCTTGAAGAAACTTCCAGTCATAGATCCATTGGAAGGATCCCCCATCTGGTGATTCTAAAAGTTCACATTGCTCTAGAATAGCAGTGCTTACATTAAGAACAGCTTGAGGAGGAGCTATCATCTTGAGCATCATCTTTTTCTATCACTACAAGAAAAAGTACATATAGAAACCGATTTAGAGACCGAAATTTTCAGTCCCTATTCGGTCCCAAAATAGGGACCGAATAGAGACTGAAAATTTCAGTCTCAAAAATAGAGACCGAATAATTTCGGTCCCTATTTAGGGACCGAATAGGGACCGATAATATTCGGTCTCTATATTTGGGACCGAATATTTTGGTCCCCATTCGGTCCCTGAATAGGGACCGAATGGGACCGACATTATCGGTCTCTATTTTTTGGGACCGAATAATTTCATTTCATTTCATTATTATTGTTGTAGACATTTTTATTTCATTATTATTATTGTTGTAGATATTTTTATTATTGTTGTTGGCATTATATTATTGTGATGTTGTGGATATTTTTATTGTTATTGTGGACATTTTATTATTCTGATGTTGTGGATATTTTTATTATTGTTGTGTTGTGGATATTTTTATTATTGTTGATGTTGTCGACATTTTATTATTGTTTTGTTGTGGATATTTTTATTATTTTTGTGTTGTAGATATTTTTATGGTGGACAATTATTATTGTTGTGGATATTATTTATTTTATTTAAGCAGGATATTTTCCTAAAAATATATATATTTTAAAAAAATATTTAAAAAATAGAGACCGATTAGGGACTAAAATAATTCGGTCCCTATTCGGTCCCTAAATAGGGACCGAATTTATTAGTCCCCATTCGGTCCCTAAAATAGGGACCGAATAGGGACCGATTATTTTCGGTCCCTAAATAGGGACCGAATTTATTCGGTCCCTATTCAGTCCCTATTTTAGGGACCGAATAGGACCGAATAGGGACCGAATCGAGACCGAATAAATTCGGTCCCTATTTAGGGACTGAAAATAATCGGTCCCTATTTTAGGGACCGAATGTGGACTGATAAATTCGGTCCCTATTTAGTGACCGAATAGGGACCGAATTTAGTCGGTCACAGATTTGTGACCAGAATTTTTTGACCGACATATTCGGTCACTATTCGGTCTCTATTCGGTCTCTGAGATGTTTAGGGACCGAATAGAGACCGAATAGAGACCGAATATTTCGGTCTCTATGTCCGATTTTCCTTGTAGTGTATAATAAATGACCGGTCATCTAGCTACTAAGTATAAACACTTCCTGAGCATCACAAAGCAAGACAATTTGAATGTGGTCTCACACCATTGGAGTAGTAGGAACAGGAACCAGATGCTCTCGAGGAACTGGGAACTAAGATGATTCTAAAGCTTCTTAAGAATGCTTTGGTGTAAATGTAATGCCCCTCTCTGACCCGGTTGAGTCATACTGACTCAGTCAGACCTGATAGAGACATTATAGTGGGAAAATATTCATCACTAACATGTAACGAATACCTAGTTGAATACACAAATAGAATATCAATATAATAGCGGAAGATAAAATTTATTTCCATCAACTTAATGTCCAACCCCATAGTCTATATAAAAGTAAATGTTCAACATAAGAAGACTTACATAATTAGATAAATAGGATTAATTCATATAGATTCTTTGAGTCATTAATTTTATATCTAAATAATGTCCAATTGGGGTGAAAGCATAAGTTAATTAAGAGGTGATACAAATTATGGTGATTTTATTTTAATTTTTTGAATTAATTTTTCGTTGGATGGAAATTACTCCAAAAATCTTTAAGTCGACTTAATCTCATTATCCACACATCAATTAAGTCAAGATATTTATATTTTTTGGATCAGTATATTTTTCTGGTAATTATGGGGTTGTCAAATTTTACTTTTGTTACTAAATTCCGATGGCGCTCTATCAGAGTGTGCACACCTGAAGACAATACTGTGATTATATTAATAATATGAAAGTATTTTAGATTTAAGTGTAAACATGTTTATGTAAGTATTTATGTCTTTTATGAGAATTATAACCTTTTCTCCTGTCCAATATCCTATATTATTTTGATATTAAATTTTGGGGTGTTACACTAACCAAACAAAGGTGAGACCTTCTCATCTTGGGGAGCTCGGATATCGCCAAAAGTGCAGAAGTTGCCCCGCCGGGTCGAAGGAGCTCTCATGAACTCCTATCTAGTAGTATCCACACGACGGTGACTGGAGATTCCTCCTCCTCCATGTCTGTGTGCTTCTCCTTGTGCACCTTCAAGGTGCAACTGCAGCAGGGCCACAATAGGAGTAGTAATAGCAAGAGGAGTAAAGAGGGGGATCCCTCTTACTCACCTCTCTCTCGCTCAAGATAGGGCTATGGGTAAGAAGAGAGGAAGCAGGAAGGACAAGACTCTCAAAACCTCTGTCCCACGAGCTTTTGGGGAGCCCTCTCTCCAAATAGAGGGCTTCTCACCCACCCATGCATTGAGGAGTGTGTGCATGCCATGCTTTGTACAACCAAAACGTACATTGGACCACACCTATGTTGGTGGCAATATAGTATGCCACCAAGACCATCTTGGTGACAATATATCTTGCTATCAACATATGCTAGTGACAATCAATATCACCATCAGCATGACTACGAATGGCAGCTAACACTGGGTCAAAGTATTAACGTCGATCGATCTTGTCATCAGGTACTATTCTAATGACAATCGATGCCACTGTTAACAACACTTTGAATGGCAGTTAAGATTCAGTCATATTCGAAGTATCAACGATGGCATATCTCGTCGTCAGGAACCATTTTCAATGACAATAGATACTGTCGTTTACCACACTTCGACTGCATGACTATCTTGGTAAGAGAAGCCATATTGGATAACTCTTACCCAATCCTTTATCATCATCGCATCATCCGCCTAATGTCTGCGACCCTCTAGGCCCAATACTGAGCTGGCCATGAGTTGCACCCATCAGAAACTCTTCTGACTCAGAAATCTTTCTGATTTAGTGAATTATTATCTTCATAATAATTCACTCAACTCATTGACTATGGATGTACTAGGAAGATGGTACAGAGGGATCTAATCCATTGGACATTTTTGCCCACAATTACTGTGTGCTTATAGTCCATCATCCATTTAATATCCCAGAGACTATATATTAGGCATGGTGCAATCAAACGTATATAGAATCCATTCGAGTCTTACTCTTATCAGATTCTCCTAGAGAACTCCTCCTCTCTCGATCCCATTGACCCTGGCTAGGGATTTGCACGAGTAAGAGCACACGAGGTACTCCTCTCATGACATCGAGGGTGGATGATCCTTTATTGACACACAACTACCTTCATAAAGTTGGCTACAATTTTCAATGACGAGTTGTACAAGATCTGGAACTTTCAGACTTATAAGTTCAGTATCAAAGAATGTAATATTCAAACAAGACATCATTGGTGTCTTAGGCCTAAAGACCAGCTACATAGCTGGGACCACAAAATTACTGTCTAACAATCAGGTATCATCAACCATACAACATTCTAATAGCAAATCATTCAGTAAACTTATTCTCCAATAGGCACTTGCACTATATACCTAGTGTCTCTACATAAGCAGCTATGAGACCAACTGCCTCCATCATATGGACGGATGTCCTTCTTGAGTAACCTATAACCATAAATGTTTAGGATATGTGTTTGAAAAAGATTAGTGTCATTATCATGATCTCATCATGATCATAATCCACATTGCACAGACCCATGGACATCACAATATATAAACATCATTCTATGCTTAGAATATAGAGTGAGAAAATGTCATTAGATATCATTATTACCGAAAGAGATTACTACAAGATTATAAGTGCCATCACTTATGTGAATTGACTTGAAAGTCACTTAACTAGCAGTTGCGTATCCCAACATCAACTTGTGAGACGAATGAGAACAACCCACAAACTCCTATGGACCCCCACCTTTGGGGGAGAGGCACGATAAAATGAGTAGGGCAGCAGAGGCTAGAGAATGACTTCCGCACCTTCCATCCCTAGTCCTACCAAGCCTCCCCCCTTTTGTCCCCATCTTACCATCCATCTGTAGCACTGCAGGAAGCAAAGCACCCTTGTCATCTTCATCGCCCCTGATCCCATTTCTACAATCGTAACGAGGAGGACTTGGGCAGAAGAAGAAGGTGTGAACGTGCTTAATCATGCCATAAAAAATAATTAAAAGAAAAAAGGATTTTGATTTTAAAATATTAGGGGAAATATGGAGAAAATGGATAAGAAAGAGAAAGAGAAGGGAGTGCGTGTGTGCACTAAGAATGGAGTGTGATCACCAGGTACGTGTGGGTACCAAAGGAGAGAGCGAAAGACGGAGATTACTTACCCTCAATCGAGATCGTGGGAGTGATGTGTGGGCTGACTCTTACTTCTCCAACTGGCCGGCCAGTGAAGAAGACTTTAGCTTATCGTTTTCTTGCAAAAGAGACAAAGAAACAAGTGAAAGAGACTATTAGACCAAGTTGTGCAATATCAAATCCAATAGAAAAAGAGACGAACTTGTAGGCATGGGCCAAAACACACTTTGTGGAGGTGGTGTAGAACCCCTAAAGTGTAGGTATGAATTGAATGAAATGATATGTGTGAGGGACTATGTTGATAATGCACTAAAGATGAATTAAAAGGGAAAAAAGAGAGAGTAAGAAAAATCTGAGGAAGAGCTTGGCACTGTAGTGATGGATAAAGAGATGAAGACTCCTCCTCCTTACTCCAAGAGACTTGAAAGGTGAAGCAATTCTCCAATGGAAGAAGACTTGAAGCTCGCTTGAGGGGAGGTTCTTCTTCAAGGCATCGAAGTTTGGCTCTCCAGCATAGCAGGGCTTTGCCACAACACTTGTGCTCTCCCTTAAAACAATGGCCACAGGGGTCCTTTTATAGGGGTAAAAATGGTAAATCACAATGAACACAGTAGATGCCTTTAAAAATGAATCACGATCGACCAAATCGTCATGTTTAAAAGACTTCCTTACTTCAATTAGGCCTTTCCAAACATCGATTATAGCATGTATACAAATCACGATGTATGAACCATCGCATTCTAACATTTCCAATATTGATTGGATCATTGCCAAATTGAATAAATAGAAATATTGAATAGTAACGACATGAGTGGTCGCGTATTTGAAAGAATCGATCTTCTGATGGGAATCGATCTTTTAAACAATGGAAGGTCAGAAACGCGATGACCTGAGTGGACGCGATTCTATTTAGCAACAAAATCTTTCTAAAAATAAATTTGAAAATTACTATAAATAAAAAATAGAAACTCTTAAATGCGACGACTCTGACGGACGCGATTATAAATAAGAATTTAGGTCGGAATAGGAAGATAATACGCGACGGTTTTACCCGACGTGAATCAACTTCCTAAAACATGACCACTGTGTTGGTCGCGAATTATGTGGCACATGGAGGACCCTGAAAGCCCTAGAAAAAGTCTTAAAATCCTAAAAAAAAGAAAAAAAGAAAATCACTCAAATGGTTAATTGAAGAGAGCCACTTTGAGGCATTACAGTATAACATAAAATGTACTCAATATGCTGTTAAAATTTGCGTGTCTACAGAAGGGAAGCCCCTTACCGGTGACGTAACCCCCCCTAACTACGATGGCCTTAAGAGCCTATCCATAGGCAAAAGATCCTAGAGAGCTATGCCTTAAGGAGCATGCACCCTCATTCAGTAATCTTAAGGCTTAATTATAGGTATAGAAGCTAAGACGACGAGTGAAGGATTCGCCTTCTGATAAGGACCATTGCGACCTCTGAGGGAAATTGCCCCGCAATTCACACCTGACTTGAAAATCACAAGGTCTAGATGTTACATTATAGTAATGGCGATGCAAATTCAGTCTACAGATGCAACTCATCGGGGGACAACAATGCACTCTACTGACTGTGTTGCATGGATAAGTACAGTTTGAATTGAAAACACACATGCTTTCTTCCATTTATAGTTCCACTTAATTACATGGAACTGGAAACTAAGAAATAAAAAAAGAACGGTATACGAAAAGAAGAGCTGATAAGATGACTAAGCGGTGTCGCCTACTTCCCTACCCTTTGGGGCCAACTACTAACCTTCTCTCCCTGAGAGAGGCTCTATGTCAAGCATCGAACCTTTAGTGAGGGAGCTACCTCGACTTCTTGGCCCTCTGTCGTGGCGTGGAAGCAATACAATTACCCCTACCACCTCGTAGTCAAGGACCAGAATAGCATGAGCAGAGCATGACGAGGGGGGAGGAGGTGTCTCTATTTTGTCATCCCAATTGCACCACACAGATGGGTCAAAAGACAGCTCTACAAAGACTTGGCTCTGGGCCCACTCGTTGGCTCAGGCGTACCCGTAAGTGAAGCCCTTCCTCATGCAATGGTCGACCCCCCCGGTAGAGCTCAAGCTAGGGAGGCTTTTGCCACCTCCTAGCGGTACTCCTCCGAGGTCTTGTAGGAGGCCACCACCCTGTTGGTAGCCCACGATAGCTTGCGGGATTGCCCCTTCAACCTCTGCAGCCGGACTGCAGAAGATTGCCTCTCCCCCGCCAACTCATCGGGCAAGGCCACCTCTCGGGTTGCATCTTGAGTAGCACGTTCCCCCTCCCGATCAGCCCTCTTAGCTTTGACCTCCGACCGATGCTTCTCATGGTCGGGTGCCTCCTCGAGCTATGTCACCTTCTGTTGATCAGCCACCGCCTTGTCCTGGAGGGATCGAACCCTCTGCTCGAGGGAGGTTATCTCTTGACACACTGCTTAGTGCTTCCTCTCTGATCAGCTAGTTTTGTGCTGCTCTGCTTTGCCCGTGCCTCCAGATCCTTCATACGATGCTGGGTATCGACCATGTCCAGTAAGGACTCGAGCAACCTCTCAAAAGCAGAGGGAGAAGCGCCATGTCCCAGAGCTGGTCCCAATCTGCCAAGATGTTGGCATTACATAAGGCCTTGATCCACTCCTCTACCGATAGCTTTCCTGAGATCACAAACCCCCAGCTCGAAGAGGCACCAACGCTTGGCCAAACGTGAGGAGGAGGGTTAGACAGGCTCATGCCCTAGCAAGAGAGGTAGACGGCAATGCTGGGGCTAGAACTTCATGCATTGTAGGGACAGTCGCTGAGGCCCCTTGATCCCCTACAGCCGTAGTTGTGCCTAAAGATGGGACCACTGCAACGATCCCTTCTGTGGCTGTAGGCACATAGATGCCCAACGCTACCGGAAGGATAGGCATGGCCACCTTCTTCGCCTTAGAAGCTACAGGCAGAGGGATTTTCCTCTTTGCCCCACGGTGGTGCTCTTGTTCCAATGCCCACATCATGGGGAGAAGGAGGGGGGTGTAGTACCCCAAAAAATTTATTAAATTAAAAATATAGATAAATTGGAATTTTGTCAATTATTAAATTTAAACTAGTTAAAAAGGTACGCATCATTATCGCATGCGTAAAAACCCATATAAAAAAGTCGTAAAAATAGTAGTTATGCTTTAAATAATATTCTCTAATGACCCATCATGAAATTTGGGCATAGAAAAATCATTTGGACCAAGTTTAAAAATTTATGCGACTTATTAGCGTAATTAAGGAACAAGTTGGAGAACCCATTATTTTATGATCCAAAGTGGATTATAAATTAAAATAAAACATGTGGGTAGACTTTAAATAATATGAGTTGATAGTCCATTATGATAATCAGACCAATGGACAATCTTGGCCCATGAATAAATTCTCAAACAAAAGGATAATTAAACACATTAAGTAAATTAAGTACATGGGATGTACAATTAAGCCATACATAAGTTATTGGGCCAAGATAAAGAGCCCAAGTGATGGATAAGGTTAGAAATATTGGGATAAATAATATTAAATTAAAATAAAATAAGAAATTAGTAAATAAATGTGATAAATTAGAATAAATGGTGAATAAATAGAATTAAACTAAAACCCATTAAGTAAAATTAGAAGATGAGTTATATTAGTGGTCCAAGCATAGATTGATGAGCCTAAATGAGAAGAGCCCATCTTTGGATGGGAGTTAATTAAGCTAAATTCGCACCTTAATTAATAATAAATTAAAAAGGGTAAGATAATGACTAAAATAGCTTCTAAATATCTCTACAAGAGTCCAGACCTAACCAAACCCTCTACCCATGAAATTGGGACTCTTTCCAATCCAATTAGGTGGATAAAGACTAGAATTAAGGTGATAAATATGGTAAATTCGGAGTTTGATGAGAAGAGAGAGTTCTAAGGTGATTAGGAGACATTGGGCATATAAAACACTCCAATTCATCTCTACCAACCCCTAGACACTTGCTGAAGCTGGGAGGATGAGGAGGAGAAGGCTTAGGACGTGAGGAGCAAGGAGAAGAAGGCTAGGAAGGAAGAGTTTCATCAAATTCTTCACATTTTCAACCCTAAGAATCTTTACAGCATAAAAGGTAGGCAATCTCTCAAGTACAAATCGTGAAACTTTAACCCTAGGTAGTCCATACACCCCTCTTTGAAAGCCCTATGATTTCCCTATTTATCATGGCTCCATGATAGAGTATTAATTCATCTAAACTCTATCATCATCATGCAACCGAACAATCATGATTGTTTTCAATCCACGTATGTACTTGATCCCATGCCCTGAAATAATTCTCATAAATACTACTTGATGTTAGCTTTCAAACGCCCCTATTTTCCCTAAATTCCATTGTGTATACGTTGCTAATTAAATCATTTTCTATGAACTGTGCATGTTAGGGCACCGAATTGTAATCGTGTTAATGCATGCACAAACCTGCATGCACAAACCTTGTCCGTTTCCTAATTACTCATGCATGTTGATAGATCCATGAGTCTACCTTCATTTAAAACTGATTTCATAAATTTTGGACCATCGTGTGATTTCATACCGATTTTAGAAGTGCTATGTGTCATGCATCGGAGGGAAGGACCAAATTCAGAAAGGGCTAATCCCCTTTTCTGGGTCGGGCCGCTCCTCTGAAGTCGCGACGGCCCGATCCGTCACGACCTCAGAGGGGATGCGGTCGGCTGGACCGTCGCGATGTGAACGCAACGGCCCACGCCATCGCGTTTGTGGACGCTTCATTCCGTACCCTCGCTATGCAGCAGCAGCTCCGGAGGTTCTCCGAAGGTTGTCTTGCTCCCTCGTTGGCGTGGAAAGGTGCTGGTTGACCCTTGCTTGCTTCTTTGACTTCGGTTTGACCAGATTGACCAAGGGGAAAGACAAAAAAACTAGCAAAGAAAATGAAGGGAGGTGATCTCCAGGGCCTTACCTGTGCCTAAGGAAGTGACTTGATCGTGCCGGTGACACTGCCTCGCGTAGCGGATGATGATGGAACTCCAACTTTCCTCTCTTCGGTCGGCCAAAGAAAGGAAGCTCCACGGTTTCGTTTGAAGTGTTCTTGCCACAAGGAGAACTCTATTAGACTTGGAGGTAGTGTATTAAACATCCAAAAAGGGAAAAAGAAGCCCAAAAGGAGAGCCCCGTACCGGTTGCGGGCTTGAGAAGAGGGGTGGTCAAGTGTTATGACCACCCTTCTTCCCTCCGTTTTTTTGGTTGGAAAATCCCTTTTGGGTGTGTAGGAAGGTGCACTACGTGCCTAGGGTGTGTGTGTGTAAGGTGACTAGCATGCAAAGTTAAGAGGGAAGGAAGGGAAAGAGAAAGAAGAAGAGGGAGATGATCCTCTTATAGCAGCATGGTTGACTTCTTTGTGGGCTCCTCCAGCACGTGGTGAAGCCTCCTGGACACTTCAAAGGTTGAGGGACAGAGAGGAAACAAGAATGAAAGCTCTCAAGGCTCAAATGAGTTTTCTCTCTCTTCTCTCAAAGCATCAAAGCTTATAGGGTGTTTGGTTGCACTTTTCTCTCTCTTTTCTCTCTTAAATTTAAAAAAGAAGAAGGACAGATGTATTGACACGTTTGGTAAACAGTTTTTTATTTTAGAGAAAAAAAATTACTCCATGTAAATCTCCCCCAAAATAAAAACAAGGATGGAGCAGTTAAAAAAAAAAAAACACACGCACTCATCTCCTCTCCCACTGCCCCCCATCGTCCCCTCCCCCCCCTTCCTGCGGAACCCTCCTCCCCCCACCTGCGTAGCCCCCTCTTCCTCCCTTCGCCGCCCCCTCCTCCTCCCCTCCCCCCCCCACCTGCGCAGCTCCCTCCTTCCCCTGCGCAGCCCCCTCTTCCCTTCGCCACCCCCTCCTCCTCCCCCCCCCCCAACCTATGCTGCCCCCTTCTCCCCCCTGCGCACCCCCTCCTCCCGCCCTCCTGTGCAACCCCCTCCTCCCCTTCCCCCCTTACGCAGCCCGCAGCCCCCCCCCCCCCCCCCCCCCTTTTCACTACCAAACACATCAAAATAAAATTTAAAATTTTTAATATTTTTACCTAACACATAACGTTAAATTTTCATAGTTTTAAATTAAAAATTAAAAATTGACACAACATAATTTTTTAGATGAAAATAATTTTCTTAAAAAACGTGTTCCCAAACACCCTATTAGGCTCGTCCAGCATCTCCCCCCTCATTTAGAAGGCCAAGGAGTACCTTATATAGGCAGTGGGGGCGTAGCTAGTGAGCATAGGATGCTCAAGTGTGAAGAAATACACTTAAACATGTGGCAATCCATGTGTTAAGGCTTGAACCAATGAGAGGGGGCCATGTAGGACTTTTACTGGGTCAAGGGGGTGCCAAGGTGGCCCATTTGCCTGTTGGGAACGGCTCCATGCGTTGCATGGGTGAAGAGAGGGCGCAAGTGGGCTGGAATCTCGGGCAGTTGCACAGACCAAGTAAACCCAGGTTGACGGCAAGCAATGCTGCCGCCAACCATATGCAGATGTCAACCTATATGGCCGCCAACCGAAGTCGGCGTCCAGGGACCATGCCGTCAACATGGAGTCAGCGGCGGTCGATGTGGACGTCTACATGGGATCCGAGGCAAGTCAACAAGCAGTCAAACATGCCTTATTGGGCCATGAACCACATGGGGATGGGCCAAATCTTACGTCTACAAATGCCCCTCCGAGACGTCCGATCTTGCAAGGGAGCAGAGCGGACTGAAAGGTTGGTGTCTCGGTAAACAAAGGACATGGTGATTTGATGGAAGGGACCATCTCCGAGAATAGGAAATCTAGCAAGCCACACGAATGAGTTAGGCTAGAAGCAAGTGACGAATCGTCTGAGAGACAAATGTGAAAAATAAAGAGGGTGATCTATTCGTGTAACTACAACTGCAACCCAATGGTAGGGTCCCTGGCATTGACGTGTAGGACTTTGACTAGTTTCTGGTGTTGTCTGAGTCAAAGGAGTTGTAATATGATGGTTGAATAGAGGGAATCTCACAACCGGAGTCCGTTTGGGCCCGCTGACCTAATCAGGATGTTTGTCCAATCAGGAGGTTGTGGAGACAAAGGGATTGATTGTTCTCTCAAAGGATTATCAAAAGATTCTAACTGGAATCAATGTTTGGAAAGCTGGAAGTCCAGAATTAAGCTCATGACTGGCGAAAGGTTCACATGGACTCAACAAGATATGTACGGTGGGACAACTGGAGAATGGGCAATAAAGACCTGATATCAACTTGAATATTCAAGAAGGCGGTGCTGACCCAGTTGGCCACTTAAGCTGGGTGCCACAAAGCAATTGAGGAAAATCTCCATTTTTTTTGTTAGTAAGAGAACGTTAGTAGTGAAATCCTAAATACATGTTGGTGTGGGTTCCCTATCTAAAACGCAAGTTAGAATCAGAGGAAATTATAAGGCCATACGAATAACTGAGAGATCGCAAACCCATCATAGTTTTTAGTAAAGGGGAACTCTGGGTTCTTGGTCGCCAAATTATTCGCCTCTGGTGACTAATCCTATGTTAGACATACCTGTGTAACACTCAAGGTCGCATGAGTGTTTTCGGATTTGTAGCGCTGCTTGTGCTTAAATATCTGCAAGATAACTTAAAGCAAAGATGAAAGATAATGGCCATATGAATAATACAGCTTTGAAAATTCTAGATGGTTAACGTCCAGACCGATTGCCGTCAACATACAGTTGACGTCAACCTTGTGGGCTGTCTACCTGAGTCGGCGTCCACACATGATGCCGTCAACAGAAAATGGACGTCAAACGATGTGGACGTTAACATGCCAGCGGATCAGATCGAAAAAATAGCTCTTGGAAGGCCATAAGGACTCTTCCATCTTCTTCCTCCATCCTTCCCTTCCTCAACTCCGAACCAGAGAGCTCAGGGACGAACTGAAGCTGCAATCATGGCCTCCTCATCAATCGGAATGTCCACGAGCGTGAACCCGGGGATCTTAAGTGAAGTTTCGGGGCATCTGAGCACCCGATTGGCTAACGGGAAGGTATGTATCGCCTGCTCTTGCTTCTCCTAATGCTGAAAACGCCCCAAACTCTCTCTCATGGTGCTCCCTGAATGTGCAGGAGGTGCCTACCCTCCCAAGCCAGGGCTAGGTACGGGCTTTCTCCTGGCTGGTCAATCTTATGAACGAGATCACCATCGATATGAGGAGCTTCATCGGAGCATGAAATTTGAGCTTCATGGTGGTGCTGGCGAAGAACGCGAAGGAGATGTGGTGGGGATTTGATGCACTGGGAGCCTCGTGGAGCGGTGGCATCCACACACGCACATGTTTGTGTTCTAGGGATTCGAAGCGAGCGTATTACTGGAAGAGGTGGAGCTGTTCTTGGGATGGAGACGATGCCTGGAATACGACGTGACGACCCCTCTTCTCCCATGGGAAGAGATTCTGGCGGACATCGTATGGGACAAGAAGAAGGTGCTGAGGATGACGAATAAGCACGAGATCTTCCTAGACCGGCTGGCCTAGTGGCTGATCCAGCATGCGAAGGAGATTGGAGGTGAGAGGGTGACCCGGGACTGACACTCTGCCTGGGGGGTGTGTTCTTGTTCCCCACCAGTGGAGATTTCCTCCTATACGAGCACGTAGGGATCCTGTCTCTGCTATGGCATGGGCAGTCACTTGCTTCTGCAGTGCTGGCACACCTTTACAACTCCCAGACCACGATGAGCTTAGGCGGACGCACATGCGGGAGTTTGTTCCTGCTCCAGGTATGGATGGAAGCTCATTTGAAATTTGATTTTGCTGAGAAGCAACCAACCCCCTCCAGAATCTTCCTTCGGAGTTCAGTGCAATGCAGTAGAGCGTGGTATGAGCCAGAGGATGAGATCAAGTGTGTGACAGCACACTTGAAGTGCAAAGATGCCTGGAGGGACTACCTAAGCTACTTCCCTGTGGAGGATTTCATAATGAGGCCGCTATTCATGAGGACGATTGAGTTTAGAGTGCGCACCAGGGAAGACAGAGATTTGTGGCTGGTTGGTACTGATCAGATGGTGGTGTACCAGCCACACCGGTGCCAGTGTTAGCTCGGAATACCACGGGGAATTCTAGCTTCATCCCACTGCACCAACATGATCGTTGCAGGGAAGAATGAGAAGTTGATGAAGAAAGCAAGGAAAACTTGGGAAAAGTACACAGTGAGTAGGAAAGTGGGACAGGCAGTGTAGGAGAGCTGGGAGGATATCTGGAAGTATGAGGAATTCATTGACACAATTCGCCCAATTTCTTGTGATTTCGTCATGGCTCGTAGAGCAAAGTGATGTACTTTCTCAATTCCAATAAGTGTAACACAAGTGCGAATGAATAAACAATGAGTAGCATTGTGTTCAATGGCTTGAATGGTTTTAGAATGGTTGGAATGTGGTGAATTGGCTTCAAATGAGCTGAATTTAGTGTTGTGTGAAGATTGAGTGCGCAGTGGTTGGCGTCCACATCGATGGACGTCGGGGACAAGTAGATAATGTGGCCGCTAACCTCCAGACAGAAGATAGACGGCCAGATCGATAGCCGTCTACAGTGAAGTAGACGTCCACTACCTGGTCGCCGACCGTGGTGCTGGGTCTGACAGGGTGACCTCGAAGGAAGATATAGACGGCCAACCGTATGCCGTCGACAGAAATGAACGGCCAGGTAATTGACATCAAGAAAACGCTAACGGCCACCCTCCTTGACGTCAAATTTAAAATGCAGCTTTTGGCAAACCGAGGCCTCTCCGGAGCCTCTTCACCGTTTCAAACGTCGGAGACGCCTCCACCTTTCCTCTCTTCTCACACCCTTGCTCTTGCATCTTCCTAATCTCTCCCACATACTCACATACTCCTTCCTTCCTCCTCTAGACTTTTTAATCAGTAGGACTGTGCATTCTTCTGATGGCGAGGGAGAAGAGGCTCATGCTTCGGGGCCGTCGCCAGCCGAGGGAAGAAGAGGAGGAGACGGGGGGCTCGGCGGCGAAGGACACGGTGGAGGAGGAGGCCAGACCAACGGCGGTCGCCGGTGACAGCGCACAGGATGGGGAGGAGACGACCGGAGATGAGGGAGAGGAGACAGAGGCGGAGGCATCCCGGAGGGCCTAGCGCCACCCCAAGGTAGGCCACCCATCTTTAAACCCTAGTTGATGTGTGATTGTAACAGTGGGAAGGAAGGGGAAACAAAAACTTGACGTCAACATCGGTTGACGTCAGCTTAATGGCACGGATCTGGACGTCAACTATTGAACTCGATGGCCACTTCCCTGCCGTCTACATAAAATAAATGGCAACCCCTTGGACGTCGATTCTATGTAAACGAAAACCCCTTGCCGTCAACTTGTTCTTAACGACAACTGATATTGACGTTTACTTTCTGTGTTTTTGTAGGGAAAGGGCAGAATGAGGAGCAGGGTCACCTGGGACCTATGCTGGGCATGGTACTGGGCACTGCCGAAGGCTCAGCAGACGCGGGTGGCACGGATGGGGTTTGGACACCTCCTGGCGGTGCGCCCGTTCCATGTAGATGTCCTGTACCTTGAGGCACTGAGGGAGAGGTGGGATGAGGATTGCAAGGAATTCATAATGCCTTGGGGACATGATACCCACATTGGAGGATGTGGCGTATCTTACGAGACTGCCGGTTCAGGAAGAGCCGGTGGTTGGACAAGAGAGGAGAGACTATTATGATGATGTAGTGGAGTTGTTGGGGCCAGAGTTTTTGGCCGGGAGGAGGAGACTGATCAGAGCATCCTGCTCGGATCATTGTCGGAGGCAATTGGATTGAGAGGAGGGAGGAGGGGAGCCCTAGAGACACTTGAGGAGTTTGGCGTCCGGGTGTCGATCCAGCTGGGAGACCGAAGCGAGGAGCGGTCTGTCCAGATTTTCATGGCATACCTGTTTGGACGCCTTCTCTTCCCGACGCAGTCATCGCAGATGAACTGCAAGTTCGTGTTGTTGCTGCGGGACCTAGGGCAGGCGGGACGATATGCTTGGGGCGCCGTGATGCTAGGACACCTTTTCTATCTCCTTCCTAGCAGCTCGCGGCGCTCTCAGAGCACCGGGGGCTTCACCCCCTTTCTACAGGTATGCAAATTTCCTTTAATGCTCATCATCGAATTAAAATCAATTGCCTGACTAACATCTTTTCTTCTTATGCAGATCTGGGGGTACACCCGCTTCCCCATGGGACGCGGGGTGCAGACTGAGGGGAGCCAGGCCATGGTCCCCTCATGGGCAGGTGGGAGGTGACACCTGATCCGAGGGTGACGGATTGGCACGTCGAAGACGTGCGGGCGGGACTCGACCTCTACACCCACGATCAGGTATAAATCTCAACTAGCACTCTTTCTTTCTTGCATTCAATTCCCATTTGATGTGACTGACCAGTTCTCTTATTTCTTGCAGGTGGTCTAGACTCCCTACCTGGGGGAGGCAGACGCGTCCCACCCGGCGGTGGCGGCGGGTCGCCCACTCTTCGACCGCCACCTGCTCTTGCTTTGCCTGGGGACGTGCGAGCCCCTCTACCTGGAGTTAGTGGTGCGGACTCTGGGTTGGCACCATCTGGCCTTAGAGGTACCCTCTCTAGGGAGAGAGGGGCACTCCCGCCGACGATTCTTCGTCATGGACCATGATTGGGGGGAGGAGCATGGGAGCACAGTCGCCTATTGGCGAGATGGAGGGGAGCAAGTCTTGCGGCACCTCGACCTCCAGGACAGCGCGACGTACCTGGAGGACTACCGGGTACGCTACACTGGGCGACTCCGACTAGACCAGCGAGTGGTAAGTGAATTTCTAACTCTAAGCCTTGGTCTTTAATAGATTGATTGATTCTAACCTTGAAGTGTGGATGACAGATGTCGGAGTCGAAGGCCGTGAGGCTTCTGGAGGGGAGATTGGCAGAGCAGGCGGTGGAGGTGGAGAGGCTTCGCGCCGAGACACGGTCACTGGTAAGTCAAAACTCATCCTTGATTATGAGTTGATTTGATTTGAGGACTGACCAAGGAATATGAATGTAGAGAGAGGAGCTAGCGTGGGTACGGGTGAGCGGGACATGGGGGCAAGCTCGTCCGCGCAGCCAGCTGGCGGGGACCTGGCGGTCCGACTACAGGGGGCCCTGGATCAGGCAGAGGCGAGGGTCCGAGAGCTCGAGGCGGGGTCCCAAGAGTTAGAGACGAGGGTCCGGGAGCTGGAGGCAGAGGTAAGACACCGATTCACTCCCTTTTTGCACATGATTCGACTGACCTGACATATATGCTGATTTGTGTGCAACAGCAGGGATCAGGGGTGACCCTCCAGGCGTACATGGAGAGTCTGCGGCTAGATTTGACGAGGACGGAGGGTCACCTGCTCGAGGCGAGGGAGAGGGAGGCAGAGAGGGCCCGGGCACAGATCACCGCGGATTATGAGATCCTGAAGAACCGGGTGCTGAAGAAGCGCCGGGAGCAACAGCGGCAGGCCCAGTAGGAGGCGCAGGCGAGGACCGAGTCGGCCTTCGCATCACTCGATGACATCCTGTCCCTGGGGGACTCATCGTGGT
Organism: Colocasia esculenta; assembly: GCA_014218235.1. Taxonomy (NCBI): domain Eukaryota; kingdom Viridiplantae; phylum Streptophyta; class Magnoliopsida; order Alismatales; family Araceae; genus Colocasia; species Colocasia esculenta. Next base: position 117,644,883 of record CM024763.1, read on the forward strand.
GCGGGGAGGACTACGGCCAGAGGCGTCGACGGCGACGTGACCTCCTCTCCCAGACCGGCGTCGGGAGAGGGAGGAGGAGGAGGTGAGTAGCTCGCGTAGGCAGAGGCCTAGCGAGGGGGAGAGGAGAGAGGAGTGAGGAGCGAGGCTCCAAATGTACCATCAGGGGTATGCCCCTATTATGATATGTACAAAATTTTTATCCTTTAGTGAACTTTTTGTAGACTTTGTGTATTTCATGCTTTGAATGGTTTGCCAATGTGCTTTAGTTCCTGCATCCACAACACTTAAAGGAAAAAAGTTAATGTAGATCTGTCTTTAGCCCCTTGCCTAAGAGATGTATCTTTATTGAGATCTAGTCAAGGGGTTAATTTTTAATTAAAGATAGAAACACAAATAAATAGTGAAGGGAAACATGTACATGCATTTTTTTCGATTTTTTTATATTTTGATTAAGAAAATAAGGAAAATAATGTTAGTATATGTACATGATACGACTATTTTTTTGGATTTTGATTTTCTAATTTTTTAATAATTAAAATAAGAAGGAAAATATGTATATGGAGAAATTATACACATCAAGAGACTCTCTTTTTTTTGTCTTTTTTATTTTTTATTTTATTTTTAGACTCTAAGACACATATTCATCACAAGTCAAGATATAGGGTCTTCATAATCTACCTAATTACAAAGACCATGAGCAAGAAAGATCGTGCATGATATCTTTGACGTTGGATATGCCTCTAGCCTTCTTGATATTTTCCATTATGAAAGGTCTTACGAGGTCAAATTGCCCCTAGGGGGAGAAATTGGAAGAAATAAATAGGACGTCATGTAAGGATTTGGTTCAAACCACTTTTTGTTTCCAAACCAATATCTCACACTAAAAGACTTAGTCTTCAATTATTTTCGGGGGTACTTTTCATTTGATTCATTGGTGGAGGCACGTACTATTTGCTACCTCCTTAATTTGGTCAGCCTTTTTCTAGGTACGTACTTTTCTACCCTTTTTTGACCTTTTGGATTTTCTTCACCCTTTTAGGATTAGTTTGGCTTTTGCCCTTGCATTTTCTTGATTGCCCCTATTTATGGTGACCTTGTCTTTTAGGTGAGAGTGGATGGTCCCCTACTCGTAGTTTGCCCCTTTTCCACACTTGACTGAGTGGAAGGAGAAAAGGCGAAGCATTGACCAAATTAGACACCTCCAAGTGTACTTATGATTTTCCAGCTAATGGACAATATCCCAACATCGTGTGGTGTGTGAGGAGACTCTACCTTGCTAATGGCCAAGTGAATAAGCAAAGTCTCAAACCTATGACATTGACAAGTGATGAATGACAGACTTGACCGATTGACTAACTAAGGGTAGAATTTCTTGAGGTAGACTGCATTCCAAGGATGCGACAACTCAATTCCCTCGGCGTCCACTAATCTGTAAGCATTCCCCGAGTATGCTTCTTTGACAATGAACAGACCTTCCTAATTTTCTTGCAATTTACTCCTGGGACCCTGTGCCTTGATGATTTTACGCTTTAGGACCATTTCACTCACTTCAAATTTTCTCTCAAGCACTCTTTTGGCATAAAAACGTGCAATTCTTTGGCGATAAACTTGTGCATGGTCAGCCGCTATCATTCGTCTTTCATCTAAGAGTTCAAGTTGTGCTAACAAAGCTTCCCGACGTTGACCGGGGTCAAGTTCGGACTCCAATTGAACTCGAAGTGAAGGGACGAAGATCTCATATGGGAGTATCACATCTGATTTGTATGTCAAAGCATAGGGGGTTTGCCCTATAGGAGTTCGGACCGAGGTGCGGTAAGCCCATAGAGCCTCAACTAAGCGGTCTGGCCAATCATCATTATTGTGAGATTTGCAAGTCTTCTTTATGATTTTGATGAGAGTTTTATTAGTAGCTTTCGCCTGTCCATTACCTTGTGGATAATATGGGGATGAATGATGCAAATTAATACCATATTTCCTGTGAAGTGAATTGTGGTCCATTATCGGTGACGATGTCCCGAGGCACACCAAATCTTGCAAGAATGTTGCGCTTGATGAACTTCACGACCGTTGAAGCTTTGACCTCTATGAATGCTTCCGCTTCAACCCACTTTGTGAAGTACTCGGTGGCGGTCAGAATAAAAGACTTCATATGGATTTCTCTGGTTCTGTCCTCGAGTGGACCGACCACATCGAATGCCCACATGGCGAAAGGCCATGGAGCAATGAGAGGGTGAAGAGAAGAGGAAGGAGCATGGATTTTGTCACCGTGTAATTGACATTTAGCACAGTGACGAACAAAGTGAGTGTAATCTTCTTCCATGGTAGGCCAGTAATAGTGTCTTAGAAACTTTTGGGCAATTGCTCTACCATTGACATGGCCACCACATTCGCTAGAGTGAGCGGCTTCAACAATGCTTTCAGATTCGATTTCATCAAGACAATGGAGATAGACCCCATTGAGGGACTTCTTGTAGAGAATGCCACCTATGATCTTGTAACACTCGGAGACATGGCGAATGGCCTGTCTATCAGAAGAAGTGGCATAATCCGAGAAGGTTCCATCTTTGAGATAATTTTCAATGTCAAAGTACCAAGGATGGCCATCATCAAGATTGATTTCTGGCTCTTTTGAGAGTGCATGGACTCGAAGGGAGGGAGACTTGAGTTGAGAGAACCAAGGATCAGCATGAGAAGGGACTTTCAAACTTTGGACAGAGACGATTTCAGAAGATCTCCCTAATGGGATAGGGATGGAAGAAGCTAGGGAGGCGAGTGAATCTGCTAGAATGTTTTGAGCCCTAGGAGTGTGGACTAGAGTGAGCTTCCTAAACTACCGGATTATCTTACAAACCAAGTCTTGGTATGGTTTCAACTTGGGATCCTGGGTCTGATACTTGCTAAGAGTATCAATTGCGAATCTCCAATAATCCTTAACTCCTTGACTCTAAGCAGCAATGCCATTTTCAGCCCAACTAGGAGTGCCTCATACTCGGCCACATTGTTTGTGGCAAGGAAGGTTAATTGGTAGGCATGCGGAATGACTACCCCTTCCGGTGAGAGGAGGACTGCCCCTATTCCACACCCTTTGGAATTAAGAGCTCCGTCGAAGTAAAGTATCCAGGAAGGTTCACCATCAACAATGGCTCCTAACTCTTCATCCGGAAAGCTTTCATCGATAGGAGAATATGAAGGTAAGGGGTGGTGAGCCAAATGCTTGGAAATACCATGTGTGACGGAACGCCTCGGCCAAGCCCGTTAAACCGATAACGTACTTGATCCGAGTCCGCCTCCCGCGAACGGGCCGAAGCCTCGCAAGGGATACCAAACCACAGTCCGTGTAAACATAAAGGAACACACCACATTTCATATATATTTCACAGTTTTACATAGCCAAATTTCCACAAAAACTATAAAGAGGTACAAGAGCCCGGGGCATACCTCGAGGTACAACTGAAGAAAGTAAACAACTAACTAAACTACACTGCTGGAGCTACACTGCTGGAGGTACTGACCCTGCACCGCTACGGCACGGCCCTGAGTTGGACGACGGTCGTGAGACGTCCTCCTCGCCCTCACCTGTGGGGGTAGGGGTGAGCCTCTCTAGTCACTGGCTCAGTAGGGAACTCCCCCAAAACCGAGCAAACCAAACATCACAGGTACGAAAGCAGTAAACAATACCAACAATTTATAGAACAGCTAAACAGATATTAAAGCTGTAAAAGTACTCACCGTCTGCCGACTACGAGAAACAACAGTAATAATTAAACGGCAAACCAGTACAGGTGTACAAGCTAAAGTAGAGACAGCCAACACGAGCCACGTGAGCTGGTTTGCGACACTAGAAACTGACTCGGACAAACTAACACAGGTCTACCTCTCCAAGCCACGGACGAAAGGTCCAGCTGCCGCTCCACGTAAAAAGGTCAAGCAACTGTGGAGACCAACTAAAACACCACCACCTGCAGACCACACGGTCACAGGCCCATGCCTGACACCTCCAGAGACCCTGGCCTGGGCTCGCTAGAGTGAGGCACTGGAAAAGGACTAGCTGGGGACCAGTGTCGACTACTGGTGTCCGTACCCCCAACTACGAGCGCGCTACAAGTGACTAAAAACAAACTCAAGTGTCACTGTCCCACTGTCGTCTTTCCCTCAGCCGGACGTGCAACTCAACACAAGAGTGAGGGTGTCCAGGTCAGACGACACAGACCTCGACGGTACAACACAAGTACCGGGACAAAGCCCCGAGCTAACAGCCTGGCTCACAAAGAACTGGGGCACCCAACGGAGAGGTAACCACGGTAGGCGTCGTACTACTCGCCACGTACACAAAACACGTGCACGTCACACACAAACCACGTGAAACCTCACGTAAACCACAAGTAACCATGGTCCACTACACATGAACCCAACTGACTCGCGTAAACAACACACAGTCACTGAAGTAAGCAACTAACTGCATACCTTGTATGCTAAACACGAGAACCAAGTGCACTCAGTGCACCTCATGTGTCAATACATATGCATTATTGATAAATGCTGTAATAGTCATTTCTGTTCATAATCAGTAGGCGGCAACATCGACTGCCGCTTACAACAAGTCAACGGCAAGGGACCTGGCCGTTAACATCTTGGCTGAGGAGCTTGGCGACAAACGATGTGACGCCAAGTTCTCCGGCCTTATACCTGCAGAAACCCTAATCCGGCTCTGTGGGTTTTCTAACCGTTCTAACTACAGAAAAACATACAAATGCAGTTCCTTAGCATCCAGAACCCAATACAATCCATTACAACATGCTTCGTACATTAAACTACTCAAACCACCCATTAACCCCGCATGGTGCAACTTGATCCGAAAACGCATTATCATGCTGATTCAAGTGAGTTTGTTATGTTTTAATGTTTCTACAGAGCTACCAGGGTTCGTCCCCTACCTCAGAACGTGCTAGAACCTCCCGCAATCTCCCGGTTCACGCCGAGCCCTCCGCGAGCTCCCACGGGAATTGCACCACGATATGCGTTTCCCCTCGTGCAATTCGGCGACGCCACGCGTTCTACGATCGTCCAACCACTCTTCGGAACCTGTTAGAAGCTTCAGAGACACGAGGGCAGCAAGCTGGGGCAAGAGGGAAGAGAGTGAGCTGAGAGAACTGCTCTCGGGTGAGCCTATAACCTGCAGAATTCTCAGGTTGGCGTCAACCCCTATGCCGCCAACAGCAACCGCCACCCTTAGCGTCCACATCTACTGCCGCCAAGTTCATGCAGTCAACGTCCACTAACCTGGACGCCAACCAGTCAACGGCCACCCCTGGCCGCCAACTCCAACTGAACAGCAGCAGGTCCTATTTCATTTCAGGACCAACCCCGCACTTCACCTGCTCAATCACACATTCACACCACACATTCCACACAACTAGCTCACATTGGCCTCACAACGGCCTACACAACCAACACACACATGATCCGCATGGATCCGAAAGGCACGCGACGTTACATTACTATCATCTAAAAAAAAAATTTTGACCTCGAAATTCATAACACAATTCAAGGTTAAACAACTTATACACACATACCTTTACAAGTACTATCATCTAAAAAGAAAATACACAAGCTTACTCAAATAGATAGGGATACCCTTTAGCCATTTCCGCGGCCAACTCCCAGGTATCCTCACCACCTAATCTATTTTCCCATCTCACTTTAACTAGCTCAATTTCTTTATTCCTCAGCTTCTTCATCTTTCGATCTGTGATCTGCACCGGATACTCTGGCATAGTCATGTCCGGCCTCAGGTCACCGCCTTGATATCTAATTATTTGAGCTGGATCTTCAATACACTTCCTCAACATGAGACATGGAAAATATCATGCACATCGCAAAATCAGCTGGCAAATCCAGCCTATAAGCTGCTTCCCCAACTCTTTCAATCACCTGGAAAGGTCCCACATACCTTGGACTCAACTTCCCAAACTTGCCAAATCTCATAATACCTTTACTCGGGAAACTCTCAGAAAAAAAAATCTCCCACCTCAAACTGAAGTGGTCTCCTCCGCACATCTGCATAACTTTTTTGTCTGCTTTGAGCTGCCTGCAATTTTTCTTTAATAAGCTTCACCACTTCCGTGGTTTGCTGAATCAGTTCAAGACCCCCAATTGCCTTTCTCCCACTTCATGCCAGTTCAATGGGGTTCTACATGGCCTTCCATATAAAGCTTCATACGGTGCCATCCCAAGACTGGTATGATAGCTATTATTGTAGGCAAATTCAACCATTCCCAAATGATGCTCCCAGCTACCTCCCCAAACTAACACAACAAGCCCGCAATATATCTTCAATTGTCTGAATAGTCCTCTCTGTCTGACCATCTGTCTGGAGATGATAAGCGGAGCTATACCTCAATTCAGAACCAATTACTTTCTGCAGACTTCTCCAAAAACCAGAAGTAAATCTTGGATCTCTATCTGATACAATAGTCTTCGGAATACCATGCAGTGGAACAATTCTTTCACATAAATATTTGCCAATCTGTCCACTGTCCAAGACATACTTACTGCCACTAATCTGCATACCTTAGTCAATCTGTCAACAAACCCCATATTCCATTATGCCCGAACTCGACCTTGGTAAACCTGCCACAAAGTCCATTGCAATATCATCCCATTTCCACTGTGGAATAGGCAATGGTTGCAATAGACCTCCAGGCTTCTGATGCTCTGCTTTAATCTGCTGACAGATAGCACACCTTGCTACAAATTCTGCTATTTCCTTTTTCATAAGAGGCCACCAGAAATGCTTTCTTAAATCATGGTACATTTTAGTACTACCCGGATGAATAGTGTACCTAGATTTATGAGCCTCTTCCAATACTCGGTGCTTCACCTCTCTTTCTGCAGGAACAAACAACCTGCCTCGAAGCCTGACCACACAATTATCATCAATAGAAACTCCTTCCATTTTTACAATTTCAGGTAGACCTGCATCTGCTCTCTGAGCTTCAATTATTTGCCAATACAAAGACGGTTCTACAGCACTAGCAGCTATAATTGCCCGTCGCTGACTGCTGGGCACATACAAGGAGTTCTCTGCTATCTCTTCATACAACTTCCATTCTTTAATCATCATCAGATTCATATATGCTTTTCTGCTTAAGGCATCAGCTACAACATTGGCCTTACCCGGATGGTAAGCCAAACTGAAATCATAATCCTTCAGATATTCAACCCATCTGCGTTGGCGAAGATTCAAATCTTTCTGCGAGAAAATATACTTCAAGCTTTTATGATCTGTAAAAATCTCAAATCTCTCGCCATACAGATAATGCCTCCACATTTTCAAGGCGAATACAACTGCTGCTAACTCCAAATCATGAGTGGGGTAATTCTCCTCTGCTGGCTTCAATTGCCTGGACGCATAAGCTATCACTTTACCATGCTGCATAAGCACTGCACCAAGTCCTCTCCTTGAAGCATCAGTATACACACGAAACCACCACTCCCTGCCGGTAATGTCAATATAGGTGCTGATGTGAGTCTTTTCTTCAATTCCATGAAACTTCTCTGACATTCACCGGACCACACAAAAGCACTCCTTCCTGGTCAATCTAGTCATAGGTGCTGCAATCTTAGAAAAATCTTGAATAAAGCGCTATAATAACCTGCCAACCCCAGAAAACTTCTAATCTCGGTTATTGTCTTAGGCACTCCCCACCTTGACACAGCTTCCACTTTACTCGGGTCCACTGCTATTCCTTTAGCTGAGATAACATGACCCAAAAACTGAATTTCCTTCAACCAGAATTCACACTGACTGAATTTAGCAAACACTGGTTATCTCTTAACAACTGCAGGGTAAACCTCAAATGAGCTGCATGCTCCTCTTCAGATGCTGAATAAATTAGAATATCATCAATAAAGACCACAATGAATTGATCTAAATATGGATAAAAAATTCTATTCATCAGATCCATAAAACCTGCAGGAGCATTAGTCAACCCAAAAGGCATTACCACAAACTCATAGTGACCATATCTGGTTCTGAACGCTGTCTTATTATATCCTCCTCTTTAATTCTCAATTGATGGTACCCGGACCTCAAATCAATCTTAGAAAACATCTTTGCTGATTGCAACTGATCAAATAAATCATCTATCCTCGGCAACGGGTACTTATTCTTGATGGTCACATCATTCAATTTTCTATAATCAATACACATCCGAAAACTTCCATCTTTCTTTTTCACAAATAAAACCGGCGCTCCCCACGGGGAATGACTCGGTCTAATAAAACCTTTTTGCAACAACTCTTCTAATTGCTTTTTCAATTCTTTAAGTTCTGCTGGTGCCATCCGATATGGAGCTTTAGAAATCGGCATGGTACCTGGCAGCAACTCAATAGTAAAGTCCACCTCTCTATGTGGAGCTAAACCAGGCAATTCCTCAGGAAAAACATCAGCAAATTCCTAACCCGGGAACTGCTTCTACTGGCTGACTGGCCTCTACCAAACTTACCGAGGCTAATAAGCCACACACACCCATCATTTATCAACTTTCTAGCTTTAATTGCAGAAATTAGAAACTTGGAAGTATAAAAAGGCATACCTTGATATTCAACACTGCACCATTAGGATGACAAAATCTGATCCTTTTCTTTCTGCAATCTAACATTGCTCCATACATTTCAAGCCAATCCATACCCAGAATGATATCATAATCTGACAACTGCAGGGCATACAACCGACCCGGCATCTGGTTCCCTTCAATCATAACATGAGCTTCATCTATATAGCTCGAAGTGAGTAAGACTCACCTGAAGGAACCTCCACCACTAACTCACAAGACTTCTCCTCTAAAGGATGAGCTATACAATCCAGAAATTCTTCGGAAATAAAAGAATGAGAGGCACCCGAATCAAATAAGACTCTTGCTGAATATTCATAAAGAGGTAAAGTACCTTCTATCATATTTGACGCCTCTGCCTGGGCTCGGGTGATAGCCATAACCCGGCCTCTCCCTCGTTGCTGCGGTGCTCCTCTGCCACGACCTGCCTGTGGCTGCTGGAACTGCTGAGGCTGCTGCTGCTGCTGCACACCTTTGCCATACCTATATTCTCTTGCATAGGGACAATTGCGGATCAAATGTCCCGGCTGATTACAATTATAACATCTATACCCTGGAGGAACAATAGGCTGCCTGGCAGTGCTCTGCTGCGACTCTTCCACCTCAGGCCTACCACGGCCTTGCTGGAACTGTGGACGACCTCCCCATCCTCTTCCTTTTCCTTTAAGTGCTTGCTTTAATTTCTGGCCCCATTTACCAAAGCCTGATGTAGAAGGTCTCGCTGGTGCCTTACCCTTGCTTGCACCTACTGTCTGCTGCGGTAGCCGGAAACTACCTGAACCTGATTCACCTGCCTGGCGAGTCCGGATAGACCTCTCCAAAGTAGCTGCTCTCTGAGCTGCCTCTTCCACTGTCTTGCACATGAGAGGTACTATCGCATCCTGCAACTCCACTCTCAATCCTCTGATAAAATACTCAACCATCATGTTATTATCTGAAACCACATATGGCGCATAACGCTAAGTGCCATAAATCTCATCTGGTACTCTAAACTGAAGAGTTACCTTGCTGGAGAGTTCGGAATTGCTCTCTTTTTACTTGCTGCACTTGGATCGGAAAGAATGTATCATTGAACACATCAAGAAACTCCGGCCAAGTGATAGCTTCTTCTTCCGTCCTGCCTGCAAAAGTGGTTTGCATCTTCAATCGCCACCATTCCAAGGCAAAACCTCTCAACTGGTAAGCAGCTAATACCACTTTATCTGCTGCCGAACATCTCATGGTTGCAAAAACTCTTTCTATTTCATGAACCCAGTGCTCGGCTGTATCTGGATTCGGCCCTCCTGAATAAGTAGGCGGCTGCAATCTCAGAAACCTTTCAATTTGCATCACTGGTTCTTCAGCTAATTGCACTGGCGGTGGTGGTGGCACAGGTGCTACAAAAGGCACCTCCACTCTCGGCGGAACTGGAGCAACAGGTACAACCTCTCCATCCCCAGGTGGCACTGCAACCGGTGGTACTGGCGCCTGCTGATCCATTCTCGCCCGAATATCCGTGAGGCTCTCCCAAATTCTTTCTATCATTCGCTGGGTGCTTTCCTCCGGATCCTCTCCTCGACCACCCCAATCTCTCCTATCAGCCATTTCAGAAATTTCTACATATACAAAACACCAGACAAAAATCAAAACCACAAATTATCAAAAACCAGGGTCCCTACCAGCAGTGTACAAAGACCGAAATAAGGCTATGTATCTTTCTAGTTCCCTTATATTAGCATGGACCTTGCTCTGATACCAACTGTGACGGAATGCCTCGGCCAAGCCCGTTAAACCGATAACGTACTTGATCCGAGTCCGCCTCCCGCGAACGGGCCGAAGCCTCGCAAGGGATACCAAACCACAGTCCGTGTAAACATAAAGGAACACACCACATTCCATATATATTTCACAGTTTTACATAGCCAAATTTCCACAAAAACTATAAAGAGGTACAAGAGCCTGGGGCATACCCCGAGGTACAACTGAAGAAAGTAAACAACTAACTAAACTACACTGCTGGAGCTACACTGCTGGAGGTACTGACCCTGCACCGCTACGGCACGGCCCTGAGCTGGACGACGGTCGTGAGACGTCCTCCTCGCCCTCACCTGTGGGGGTAGGGGTGAGCCTCTCTAGTCACTGGCTCAGTAGGGAACTCCCCCAAAACCGAGCAAACCAAACATCACAGGTACGAAAGCAGTAAACAATACCAACAATTTATAGAACAGCTAAACAGAATATTAAAGCTGTAAAAGTACTCACCGTCTGCCGACTACGAGAAACAACAGTAATAATTAAACGGCAAACCAGTACAGGTGTACAAGCTAAAGTAGAGACAGCCAACACGAGCCACGTGAACTGTTTGCGACACCAGAAACTGACTCGGACAACTAACACAGGTCTACCTCTCATCTCGCAGCCACGGACGAAAGGTCCAGCTGCCGCTCCACGTAAAAAGGTCAAGCAACTGTGGAGACCAACTAAAAACCACCACCTGCAGACCACACGGTCACAGGCCCATGCCTGACACCTCCAGAGACCCTGGCCTGGGCTCGCTAGAGTGAGGCACTGGAAAAGGACTAGCTGGGGACCAGTGTCGACTACTGGTGTCCGTACCCCCAACTACGAGCGCGCTACAAGTGACTAAAAACAAACTCAAGTGTCACTGTCCCACTGTCGTCTTTCCCTCAGCCAGACGTGCAACTCAACACAGGAGTGAGGGTGTCCAGGTTAGACGACACAGACCTCGACGGTACAACACAAGTACCGGGACAAAGCCCCGAGCTAACAGCCTGGCTCACAAAGAACCTGGGGCACCCAAATGGAGAAGTAAGCACGGTAGGCGTCGTACTACTCGCCACGTACACAAAACTACGTGCACGTCACACACAAACCACGTGAAACCTCACGTAAACCACAAGTAACCATGGTCCACTACATGTGAACCCAACTGACTCGCGTAAACAACACGCAGTCACTGAAGTAAGCAACTAACTGCATACCTTGTATGTTAAACACGAGAACCAAGTGCACTCAGTGCACCTCATGTGTCAACACACATGCATTATCGATAAGCTGTAATTAGTCATTTCTGTTCATAATCAATAGGCGGCAACATCGACTGCCGCTTACACAAGTCAACGGCAAGAGACCTGGCCGTTAACATCTTGGCTGAGGAGCTTGGCGACAAACGATGTTGACGCCAAGTTCTCCGGCCTTATACCCTGCAGAAACCCTAATCCGGCTCTGTGGGTTTTCTAACCGTTCTAACTACAGAAAAACATACAAATGCAGTTCCTTTAGCATTCCAGAACCCAATACAATCCATTACAACATGCTTCGTACATTAAACTACTCAAACCACCCATTAACCCCGCATGGTGCAACTTGATCCGAAAACGCATTATCATGCTGATTCAAGTGAGTTTGTTATGTTTTAATGTTTCTACAGAGCTACCAGGGTTCGTCCCCTACCTCAGAACGTGCTAGAACCTCCCGCAATCTCCCGGTTCACGCCGAGCCCTCCGCGAGCTCCCACAGGAATTGCACCACGATATGGCGTTTCCTCGCGCAATTCGGCGACGCCACGCGTTCTACGATCGTCCAACCACTCTTCGGAACCTGTTAGAAGCTTCAGAGACACGGGGGCAGCAAGCTGGGGTAAGAGAAAGAGAGTGAGCTGAGAGAACTGCTCTCGGGTGAGCCTATAACTTGCAGAATTCTCAGGTTGGCGTCAACCCCTATGCCGCCAACAGCAACCGCCACCCTTAGCGTCCACATCTACTGCCGCCAAGTTTATGCAGTCAACGTCCATTAACCTGGACGCCAACCAGTCAACGGCCACCCCTGGCCGCCAACTCCAACTAAACAGCAGCAGGTCCTATTTCATTTCAGGACCAACCCCGCACTTCACCTGCTCAAATCACACATTCACACCACACATTCCACACAACTAGCTCACATTGGCCTCACAACGGCCTACACAACCAACGCACACATGATCCGCATGGATCCGAAAGGCACGCGACGTTACACCATGCCCCTTAATTGACTTTTGGGTGACGTAGGTGACATCAAATTGGTTGAGAAAACTTTGCCACCTCATCAACCACTTTGTCAGGACGGGCTTCTCAAGCAAGTACCGAATTGGGTCCATACACGCTAGAAGCTTCACCTCATGAGCTAGGAAATATTGTTTCAACTTCTGGGCAACCCAGACGACAACCACACATGTTCTTTTCATAGTAGTGTATTTTTTCTCAGCTTCATTGAACAATTTGGATAAGTAGTACACCGCTCTCTCCTTCTTCTCATCGTCATATTGGGCTAAGACTGCTCCAGTTGAATCTTCAGTGGTTGACACATAAAGCAGTAAAGGCCAACCTGGGGCCAGAGGAGCGAGAACAGGGGGATTGAACAAATAGCTCTTTAATTCTTCGAAGGCCTTTTGACATTTATCGTTCCAATCAAATTTAGCCTCTCCTCTAAGCATCTCATAGAAGGGCTTACAACGGATGGAATGTTGAGAAATAAATCTCCTAATGAACTAAAGTCTGCCAATTAGCCCTCTAACTTCTTTAATGTTCCTAGGAGGAGGCATGTCGATTATTGCTTTGGCCTTATTAGGGTCAATCTCAATTCTCCACTTGCTAACTATGAACTCGAGCAACTTCCCTGAGGAAACTCCGAAGACACACTTTTTGGGGTTGATTTTGAGCTTATGTTCTCTAGACCGTTGCAGAACTGCCCGGAGGACCTCAGCATGGCCATTTCGAGTCCTAGACTTAACCAAGACATCATCAACATAGACTTCCATGTGCACATGCAATGTCGTGAAAGATTGCCATCATTGCCCTTTGATAGGTTGCTCCTGCATTTTTCAATACGAAGGGCATCACAACATAACAATAGGTCCCCCAAGGCATTGTGAAGAAGTTTTCTCCTGGTCTTCCTCCACTAGACGGATCTGGTTATACCCAGAGAAACCATCCATGAACGACAACATCTCAAAACCGGCAGTATTGTCCACTAGGACATCTATGTGGGGAAGAGGAAAATCGTCCTTTGGGCAAGCACTATTAAGGTCACGAAAATCTATGCAGATCCTAACCTTACCGTCCTTCCTCATCATAGGGACGATGTTAGCTACCCATTGCGGATAAAGCACAACCCTAATGAACTTGGCTTTGTGCAACTTATCAACCTCCTCTTTGATCTTGAGTGTAAGCTTGGGATGTAGTCTCCTTAGCTTTTGTTTGACAGCTTTTGCGTCGGCTTTTAAGACCAAACGGTGCTCGACCAAAGAGGTGTCAAGCCCCGGCATGTCCTCATAGGACCAGGCAAAACCTTCGAAAAATTCTTTGAGGATAGCTACAATAGCTTCTTCTTCTTCAACACTCAAGTTAGCACTAATCAAAACTACCTTAGGGGATTCTTCGGTGCCAAGGTTGATCTCTTTAGTTGGCTCATCCGCAGCCATAGTTGGCTCGTCGAATCTCTTCGTGCCATCCACATAGGAGCTCACTAGGTCCTCTTCTTCTGACCCAAGATCTCCCAACTCATCTTTCTCATCAAAATCTAGCAGATACACCCCTAAACCATCGTCTAAAGAGTCGCCTTCTTCAAAATCAGTCTCTACAAGGGCAGACCCCTCAAGAAACTCTGAGACTTGACTTAACTTTACACACCTTTTAGCCAAGGCCATAACATAATGGGCTGGAACTTGTCTACCCTTCTTCTTGCGAATGCATGGCTGAGAGGGATCAGACTCCTCTAAACCTAGACCTGACTCTAGACTTGACCCTAAACCTGAATCTAAACTAGAATCTAAACCACTATGCACAGGACTATGTACAAAGCTATGTACAGGGGAAGCGCCCCTAGACGGACGACAACTTAGGCTAGAAAGTGTCGGCCTCTGGCTGATCGGAAGAGACTCCATAGAGGAAGGATACTCGACAGAGACCTCGCATTCCCACCTTTGAGAATTGGCATTTTTTTTTTGGAGTCAAGGCTCAAAACCATGAGTTGTTGACTCAAGGATGCCCCGACTGGCCAGGTGAGGAATGGAGGGAGGACAAATTGAGAAAGGAGGGAGAAAAAAGGGATTGAAGAGAGAGACTTGTGTGCCGAGCACACCTCAGTAGGGAGAGAAGATGAAAGAGATGGGGGTGAGGGGAGATCGGAACCAAAGAGCGAAAGAAGGCCGAAGTCCTCACAGACTTCCTCAATTTTGGCAGCTTCCTCTTCTTCTTCGCTCTCAGAATCAGACTCGGATAATTCTTCCACCACATGCTCCCTTGTTCCCGGTTGAATGGGCCCCTGAACAAAATGCTCCTTCAGGGTCCAGGTAAGAGGTTCATAGGGTATGAAAGGATCTGGATGAATTGGGTCCGGGTGAAAACCTAGACCAGCCCTAGCCAACAACCTCTTGATCTGAACAATATGGACAAGACCCTGCTTATCTCTACCCAAACCGCGGCCATAGATGTAGCCGATGTTAGCCATAACCTCCCAACCTTTCCCCTGGGGATGCAGGATAGTTTCAAACTCTTCATCCAGAAGGGGTGATTGGTTCAAATCAAGGGGCAAGGGGAAATCAAAGATAGACATGACGGGTTTCTTCCCCTTGTCCGGAATGAACAGGTGTGGCATCTGTTCCGAAGTGATTGAATTGAGGGTTTCCACGGTAGGAATGCTCTTGATTTTGATGATGTGCCCATTGAATGGGAATTTGAAGCATTGGTGGGCGGTGGAAGGGACCCCTAAAGTTTGCTCCAGCCAAGGACGACCAAGAATGGCCTTATAGGCTGGATCGATGTCCAGGACTAGAAACTTAGAAGACATAATGACGGGTCCAATCTCCAGTTGCTGGGAGATCTTACCCTTGGCAACCCTCTTGGAGTTGTCATAAGCAGCAATGGTAGAGTAGATTTTCTCCAGATTGTCCTCCCCCAAACCCAATTGCTTGAGGGTCTTCATTGGATAGACATTAATGGATGCCTCGGTGTCAATGAGAGTGGAATCCACCGAAACCCCGTTGAGGGTGACGGTGAGGTAGAGAGGAAGGGAGCGACACTCAGGTGTAGCAAGGCCTTTGTCCGAGAAGGAGATGGAGGGTCCTTGGGTGAGGGAGAGGATGGCATTGGTTACTCCACTGTGAGGAAGGTCATCATTGACCATGATTTTTGAAGGAATTGGAGGAGGGTGGACTAATGTGATGGCAATTTCCGAATCAATTCTAAAATAGACACCCTCGCGAGAGTCTTATCTAAGTGTTGCAGAATGTCATATTGATGCCGGCAGGTGGTGGGGGTTCGTTGTCCTCCTCATCATGAGATGGGTAAGGGAGTGGAGGAACAATCCGGTTCCGGAGGGTGACATGAACGTCCTCCTGAGACCTAGGGAGAATGAGTTGGAGGGATTTGGAGCCATGGGTGGACGACTCGTAGGAAGGGGGAATGGGAATGGAATGGGTGTCCTGGCGATCGGGTCGAATGAGAACTAAAGGCCGCTCCTCTAGAATGGCATCTACGGTGGTGGGGGGTTCCTGGGACTCTACGGAGGGACATGGTTACCACTCATCAAAACCTTCTACCCCCCATTGTTGTTCTCTCCTCACAACCCGGGGTCCAGAGTGCGTCATGGTATTGACCTTTTCCTGGGACTTAGAGAAAGAAGGGTTGCTGTTGTTTTGGTAGTTGGGAAGGGGGTCTCGCATAATACCCAGGTCCCTTCTCATGTACCTAGATTTAGCAATGGCGACCTTGACATCCTCCCAATTAATCCTACTCTGGTCATTCATGTCATACACCCAGTCACGAAAGGTGAAGCAATTATGGATTTCATGACTGGGGGCCCTATGATAAGGACAGTACTTTGAGGTATCGGCCCTCGGATGGAAACTCTCCTTTTGTGGGGGGAGTTGGATAGCATCGCAGGACATGAGGGCAAAGAAAACGTCCTCGAGGGATTCGGGGAGGGCAGGATAATGAGACCTTTTGGGACCAGGACGGGTATAGCCAGATGGAGGAGGAACATCGGAGTAGGGCCTAGACAGATGTGATGGGAATTGGTGAGGGTTGGAAGCAGGATTGGAAGGTTTGTTAGGAAGCCTCAACGGCTGACTTCAAGCACTGATGGACTCATTAACAGTCACCCCCTCGGTGGTAGGTGCCGCGGGAGCCTTGCGTCCCTTGGGCTTCCCTTCGAAGAATGGCGGGAGAGAGGAGTCCTTGATTTGATTTTGGACCACCTTAGCTTGGTTGTAAAGGTGTGCAAAGGAGGGGAACTCGCTAAGCATCAATATAGATCAGAGCAAAGGGGTGGTGTTGGTGACTATCATTGTTATGGCTTGGGACTTCAGGATGGGGAGGTCGGCCCTTGAAGCCATGGATCTCCATCGGTTGGTGAATGTGACAAAGTCTTCATCCGGCCTCATCTTTTCCGCCACCAAGTAGAGAAGTGTAGGGACTTGGGTGGCCATGTAAGTGAAGTGGGAGATGAAGCGTTCGGAGACAATGTCGAAATTGACAAGATCCGATGCGGGTAAGGAGGTAAACCACCTCAAAGCCTCCCCTTCTAACAATTGTTGGAAGAGGTGGACCAAGAGGACCCGATCATATAGCCATCGGTGGGAATCCATGGTGAATCCGGAAAGATGGAATTGGGGGTCGGAGGTCCCGTCATACTTGCGGTATTTCGGGGCCTTGAAACTCGGGGGAAAGTAAGCGTTGGGGAGCTTGAAGTAGTTTTGGAGAGAATGAGGCTTGGAGAGGGACAAGAACTCAGCTAAGAGCCTCCTAACAAGACCCTCCATCTCCGACCGGGAGATGGATTCGGATTGAGTGGGGGGTGTGGGTTGGACATAGGGTGGATAGACAGAGGGAGGAGTTGGAATGGGAGTTGGTGTAGGAGTGGGAGGAATTGGAGTGGGGATGGGAACCCGGGGAGGAGTGACTGGTCTAGGAATGGGCCTAGATGAAGAGGCATTGAATGGAGATGGAGAGGAAGGAGAGGCCATTGCCCGGACAGTATGCTTGGAAAGCATTGCAATGATGTCCTCGGGCGAATAGCGGGAGAGGAGTTTAGAAAATTCAGGGTCTTCTTGAACTTCTTAGGCATATATGGGGTTGACCCTCAAACTTACCTCCTCATTGTCAACTTGAGAGGAGGATTGAACCGACTCTTCAGGTTGAATATTAGAATTAATCATTCCGACAAATTCATAATGGATATTATCATCATATTCAAAAGCCGGATTGTTAGACATATTGACGGAATTCAACCAAGAGTCCATTAGCAACACAACCTATTGATTTTAAGATGGTTAAGCTGATTAACTATACTATTATTAAGAGAAATGTGGATTTCTACCAAACAATGTTATCAAACAATGTCCTAAAATTTTTAGATGTTGAAGTTATGTGTCAGTTGGACTTGCAAAGGCCGGTTCTCTCAATCCTCACTCAAAACCGGGTGAATAGGCAGACTAGATGGGAAGGGGAAAGGTCCTGCTGCCCCGTACCATGAGGAATCCACAGAATTTAGGGACTTATAGAGTTCTCCTTAAAGCCAATCCGATTTACCCGAGAGAGAATCCCTAAGTAAAAAGTTGTGAATCAAGAAGGGGCTATCCTAAAATGTGTGGGGAGGCTAGAACAGAGGAGAATTAGGACCCCCCCCCCCCCCCCATGACTGAGGATTGTTAGAAATCAAACAGGAAGCAGATAGAAAGAAAAATCAATCAAAACAGTCCAAAAAATAGGCTTCTGGGAAATAAACAGCAAAGCAGTTGACATTTAGTTCCTCAGAGAACAGTAAACAGCATGATCGGTTGACACTAATAAAGAGTAAACGCAAGATATGTGGACGCTGAGAAGAAGTAGACGACAAGAATGGTTGACGTTTACCTGGGTAGACGACAAGATCACTTGCCGTCTACCTGTGTGCAAACTGAAACCGTGGCAGCAGCAACTTGTTCCACCGTGATTGCCAAAGAAGAGCTGTGGATTCTTCGTTCCGCACCCCCGCTATGCAGCAGCAGCTCCAGAGGTTCTCCGAAGGTTGTCTTGCTCCCTCGTTGGCGTGGAAATGTGTTGGTTAACCCTTGCTTGCTTCTTTGACTTCGGTTTGACCAGATTGACCAAGGAGAAAGACAAAGAAACTAGCAAAGAAAATGAAGGGAGGTGATCGCCAGGGCCTTACCGGTGCCCAAGGAAGTGCCTTGATCGTGCTGGTGACGCTGCCTTGCGTAGCGGATGATGATGGAACTCCAAGTTTCCTCTCTTCGGCCGGCCAAAGAAAGGAAGCTCCATGGTCTCATTTGAAGTGTTCCTGCCACAATGAGAACTCTATTAGACTTGGAGGTAGTGTAGTAAACATCCAAAAAGGGAAAAAGAAGCCAAAAAAGAGAGCTCCGTACCGGTTGCGGACTTGAGAAGAGGGGTGGCCAAGTGTTATGACCACCCTTCTTCCCTCCGTTTTTTTGGTTGGAAAACCCCTTTTGGGTGTGTAGGGAGGTGCACTACGTGCCTAGGGTGTGTGTGTGTGTGTAAAGTGACTAGCATGCAAAGTTAAGAGGGAAGGAAGGAAGGAAAGAAGAAGAGGGAGATAATCCTCTTGTAGCAGCGTGGTGACTCCTTTGTGGGATCCTCCAGTACGTGGTGAAGCCTCCTATCTCCAAAGGTTGAGGGACAGAAGAGGAAAAGAATGGAGCTCTAAGGCTCAAATGATTTTTCCTCTCTCTCTCTCTCAAAGCATCAACAGCTTGGGCTCGTTCCACTCTCCCCCTTCACTTAGAAGGCCAAGGAGTACCATATATAGGCAGTGGGGGAGTAGCTAGTGAGCATAGGATGCTCAATTGTGAGAAACACACTTAAACATGTGGCAATCCATGTGTTAAGGCTTGAACTCAATGAGAGGGGGCCAATGTAGGACTTTTTACTGGGTCAAGGGGGTGCCAAGGTGGCCCATTTGCCCATTGTGAATCTCTATGTGTTGCTATGAGCGAAAAATAGAGGGGCGCAGGTGGGTTGGAATCTCGGGCAGTTGCGCAGACCAAGTAACCTAGGTTGACGGCAAGTAATGCTTCCCCAACCACATGCAGACGTCAACCTATGGCCGTCAACCGAAGTCAGCATCCAGGGACATGTCGTCAACATGGAGTCATCGGCGGTCGATGTGGACGTCTACATGGGATCCGAGGCAAGTCAATAAGCAGTCAAACATGCCTTATTGGGCCACGAACCATGCGGGGATGGGTCAAATCTCGCGTGTACACGTTTCTCCCCCGAACCGCGCCACGGCCGGTTCGCCTGACGCACCCGGGCTGCCCCGTCGCGACATGAATCACGACAGGTACCCCCGTCGCATCTTTAGAATTTCGGACAGAAATTTATAATTACCCTTATGTCCTACTATTTATGTCATTTAACCCTTGTTTAAGTTAAATCTTGCACTATTAAGATTAGTATTAACCAGAATATTGTTTATTTGTTAATAGCAAATAAATCTCACTAATTAAAAGTCATGTGCACGATTACCATACTCTCATGATTTCTTTTACACTTACACACACTAAACATTCATGTTTGCCATTAAACCTTATAGGTTACTCAATAATATATCTGGTAAATAAGTGTAACAATTCACTTAAATCCCTATTAATTATTACACTTGTCTTCGATTTACTGCGTGTTTGTACACTGTTTACCGCTTCCCTCGGCCTTCGAGCACTCGAGGCACGACGGACACTTATTTTTACACACTTTCTTGGCTTGGACCACCTCTCCGTTGGGAAACTCATGCAGACTAGGAACTCCTTGTTAGGCCTCCGTAAGTCTCCTTGGCTTTGGCGCACGTCCATTCCAACGAGCGTGGTTGTACCTTTAAAACCCGTTACACCCTTAGGGATCAGTATGATCCAACGACCTTAGTGTGTTCTCTCTTATCTTGGGATCATGTCGGACCATTTAGCCCGTGTTCATAGCACGGCTAATGGGTGGATGTGACTTCTACCTGACTGCCGACACCCAACCTAGAGCCGTGCAACTATGACTATCATCGGTTAACGTTATTTTACGATTATACCCCTATCTCATCTACTATCCTTGTACTATCATCTGTTCACTTTCTCTCTACTCTCTCGTCTATTCATCTACTATTCTCATCTATTCTTGGTACTCTATTTGACAATACAATTGATTGTCTAAAATAACAAACATACTATATGCCATTGTAATAGGGCCCGATCTGTTCCTGGGGAGAGCCCCCGAAGAGTGCCATTTCCTCGCGAGGGTAACATGATCAAAGTGCGTACGGCATGCACTCAGCTCCATTTAAAATAATCACAACTTAATCTATGACAATCATTCAATCACTATACTATATTCTCTCGGTTGGTAAAATGATCGACCAATCGTTACGTGCTATCGTTACTATTGCACTGTTGTGCAATCTTACGTGTTATTTCGTTACATGGCCAATCCTTTATCATACTAGGTTTGCATTTATTCTTTTTGGAAGTTTTATCATTCTCTTGCTATCATGTGCTATTACCCTCTTGACTATACTTGATCGTTCTCTCTAGTATCCTGCCTTATAAGACATTAATTATTTAAAATATGCTTGTTTACATGAGATATTAAGTTCTACTGAGCATTATCACTCACCCTGTGCTATTGTTGTATGTGTTTTCAGGTAAGTCAGATGATGACCCTACACACACCACCGGGAATGGACTGGAGTGATGAGCGACCTGGAGTCATAGCGACAGAATGACATTAGTATTATAGAATTTAGTTAGATAATTGCATAGTTATCTTTCCCAATGTAATGATATTATTGAGCCCTATGTCTTGGCTCAAAATTAGTGGTTATAATAGTTTAGATGAATTATCAATAAAATGAAGAGTTGTTGCTATCATTGTTCATTAGTTGCTATGATATTTGCGAATGTATGCGCAATTTAAGTTACCATAATCTTTACTCACGTTTCCCCCGATTTATTCTGCTGCTAAATTGGAGGGGCGTGACAGGGGGTCCCCACCCTAACAGCAGTAGGTGACCCTCTCTCTGGATAGCCCCTTTGTAGCTGGTTGTTTGGTGCTTTCTGTGGTGTGGGAATGCTGATGGACTAGCTGCACCTCCTTGTCGTTCACCCCTAACTCCTCAGGAGCCACTGCAAGGGCTGGTGCCAAAGGCACAACAATCAATGGCTCAAGAGTAGGAAGAACTGGTCCACCTACACATCCAGAAGCTATCCTAGATCAAAAGAACATTGAAAGGAAAGACACTGCTGCCAACAAGGGCTTCCACTCCCTTCTCACCTAGGGACTATGTAGACCGCCATGTTATGGTTGGTCACTATATATGTCCTCAACATTCTCAAACAAGGCCCGGAGGATCTCGATCTCATGCCTTGCATCATCCTCTGGCAACCCATTGTCGAAAATATCGATAAAAATGGGCAACACAACGAAAGGCCACTCTGGAGCGTCCTTATGTTAGAGCACCCCGAAGTAGCATTTCTTCCACCCTTTGTGGGAAGAAGACCACAATGAGAGGTGGAGGAAACTCCACCCCTTTTAGGACTGAAGGAAAAAAAAAATCCCTCTTCCTCCCATTGGAAAGGGTGCAATTGGAAGAAGTGGGAGAAGATTAGCACCTTACGGGCGCAACCCAACCCTTTTGCAGTTATCAAAAAGGCTTATATAAACAAATACGAGTTTGAAACCAGTTGTACTAGCACCACCTCATAGTGGTTGAGAAGGGAAGAAATGAAAAGGATGCACATGGAAGTGAAAGCCTGACTCGATGGCCAACTGATACATGTAGATTGTGCCTATCTTAGGCAGCGTTTGGAAGTGATTCGGAAGAAACAATTTTTACCCAAATCGGCTTCCCTGCGAATCACCTGTACTGGCACGCTTTTGCGCCATTTTCCCAGTACGGGCGACGAGGGCCCTCGTCGCCCGTGCCCAACTTGCGGTAAAAAAAATAAAAAAATCACATACATAAAAAACCTTCAAAAAATAAGGGGAAAAAACACTTCGCTCCTCACATCTCAATCCCACCCTCGTTGCATGTGCCCAAAATCTCCAAAAGCGGCTCTTGTTGTGCTTTTCGCCAGGAAAGAGAGAGAAAGACAACTCTCTCTATCTCTCTCCAAATGCCAAAATCGGCACAAGCACGGAAGCCGGAGTCGCGTGGGTGCATTTGGAAACACATCCACTTCTGTAGAGATTTTTTACTTCAAAATCCACCCCAACATGTTAGCAAACGGTTCCTTAGATGTTGTGCTCAGCTTCCTAGGGGACGGGCGCTTGAGGTGATAATAGGATGGGAGGCAGAACCTAGGGGCTAGAAGATCAAGGTCTGACCATTAGATGATGCTGGTGACCTCGTAGCAGGTGGGCATGTTCGTTGACGCCGTTTGACTTGAGAACTCTGTTGGAAGTAAAGGAAGCCGCCTAACTGCCCTACCTGTACCTGAAGTTTTCCATGGTCCCTCACCAAACTAGATCCCTCCTTAGACATGAAGTAGGCAAGAGGAAAGATTCACCTAGAAGAAGCAACGATGCCAAGGAAGGAGAAAGACACAGCTCCAAACGGCGAGGAAACAACCGAACAAATCCCCCTTTCACCTACACCTTAGGAATATATAGAGCGGGGTGAAAATTTCAATAGTCCCGCCCACTTAGCCTCAGTTTGGTAACGAGTTAACTTAAAGTTAACTCAAAGTTAACTCAGAGTTAACTCAAAATATAGTTTGGTAACAAAAAAAAGTTAACTCAAGTGGGTAGATTAAAAGTGGGTCAGATGTGAGTTAACTCACAATTTTCCAACCCACCTCTAGAGGTGGATTGGAGTTAACTCAAGTGGGTTAACTACCTTTTTCTCTTGGCGGTACACAACATTAATTGCTACTTTCTCTTTTCTCAACACAACATTAATTACTACTTTTTTTTTCAAGTCACTTTTAATGCTTCTGGTTCAACTACCATAAGACAATGTGGCATTATGGGCACTGCTAGGGGAGGTGATGTGACATGACGTGACTGGGCTCAGGAAAACTCTGAGATTGGGATCACTCATAACCTACTCTTGTCCCCAAAATCTCACTCCTGAGAGCCAACGAGATGGATCAAGAGTTGGGGGGATAGATGTAGAGGGGATTTTTGTCATCAAGGCCCAACAAGCCTATAACAAGTTCACCAAGGCCTAAGGCAGACCCAAATAATGACTGCCCATCAATGGCCGCCATTACTACAGTCGAGGGAAAGCAGGGACTAGTAAGAGGACTTGGGCATCCACCAAAATCCCTCGGGCTCCCATGCTCGACTACTGGGCACTCAATCACCACCAGTAGATCAGGAAAGGTCTAGTGCCCAAGAGACCCACAACATCAGGATCGAGGTGAAGCAACTCCCAGGCATTGCATCGCAGTGCCCTCCAGAAGACACAAGTGATAGGGGACTTTATGGCGATGGGACATTCATGATGTATGGCACTTGGATCCCCTTCTTCTCTGCAGGGATTCACCTCAAAAAAGATGCATCATTAAGCATCATTGTGCCTAGGGATCTTACGAGAGACAACACTCCCAACATCTAGCACTCCTCCCTATATGGGAGGATGCCCGTCAACGCCAACCCTGCATCTCTCTTAGCGCACCCCATAAGGCACATGGGCCAAGGGGGAGGACACATCCCTATATAACACCAAGTGGATCATAACATAAGGAGGTAAGTAGACAACACCGCAAGTAGAGTTAATTCCCTTTGGTGAAGAGCGGTCTTGAGCCATCCTCACGGCTTGCTCCTAACATCCATATTGTCTCTGACTTGAGCGTCGGAGAGGGGGCCCCTAGGGAGCATTCCATGGGCCTTCCCTAACCTTTGCCTTTCATCTTGCAGGAAGAGGAGACCACCGACAAGCGCATGCTTCTTGCACTGTTAGCTCTTCATTAGACGGTTGATCATATATATATATATATATATATATATATATATATATATATGATGCTGGGATGCGATGGTGCGACCCCATTGCACCCTAGCTGCTGCCGCTGGATCGCCATTCAGCGGCAGCAAACGCTGCACGTGCAGTTTTTTTTTTGCTGCCGCTTGATAGCTGGGGTACGGCAGGGCCGCACCGCCGTACCCCAATATTACTCTCTCTCTCTCTCTCTCTCTCTCTCTATATATATTATATATATATATATATAATATATATATATATATAAATAAATAATCATTGTCATGATAATTAATCATGCGCAATGTTTAGTACTTCACCTTAAAAGGTGCAAACAAGCACATATCTTTGCTAATTAGACGGCATATATATGGAAGTCCATTTTTTAAATTTTATATCTACATAATGTACTTGGCGGACTTGAATTTGCTAAATATATTCCCACCTATGTAGAAATCGTGACTCTGCTGTAAAATAATTAGCCGTGCATGCATGAGTTTGCATTTCACATGGCTACTTGCATGCCTTCCGCTCTGCTCGTCTGCAGCATGTGATTTCCCGGACGGAATAGATTTATCCATCAATTAGAAGCCAATAATATATATATATATATATATATATTATATATATA
Organism: Colocasia esculenta; assembly: GCA_014218235.1. Taxonomy (NCBI): domain Eukaryota; kingdom Viridiplantae; phylum Streptophyta; class Magnoliopsida; order Alismatales; family Araceae; genus Colocasia; species Colocasia esculenta. Next base: position 117,670,086 of record CM024763.1, read on the forward strand.
TATATAGAGAGAGAGAGAGAGAGAGAGAGAGAGATGATACATCTACTAGCAGATATATAAAGTCTCCTCAAGAGTACTCTACAAGGTGTCATGCTATGCAATCAGACTTTAGGCAGCGTTTGGAACCACCGCTGGAACCGTGACAATCGGCAAAAGTCGATTTCACGAAATGCCCTGAGACAGACGTGCTTTTAGGCCTCGGCGCTCGTGCCTTTCACAGCTCGGGCGACAAGGCCACATTCGCTCGCGAAAGGTAAGTTAAATAATATATTTTTTTGGCCTTTTCTCGTCGCCGCGCCAGCCTGTGAAGACGAGTTCATAAAAAAATAATTTTTTCACCATTGCCTTCACCAAAATCTTAAAAAAGCGGAGTCTAACCCACTTTTCGGTGGCGAGGAGAGAAGGCAAGACGCCTCTCTATCTCTCTCCTCCCTGCAAAAAGTTGGATTGCACACAAGTCAAAGAAGGCGGTTGCATTTGAAAACGCTTCTATATTTATGAAATTTTGCAGTCAAAAGTTGCTCCAGAAACGTTTCCAAACGGTAAGAGATATGTTGTTTGCACATTTGTCCGGCACAACCAATATCTCTCTAGACCTATAGTTTAGTAGGTTGCGGTCTCAACACAAGGGGAAGAAGAAAGCTAATAGGTTTAGGCAACGTTTGGAAGTACTTTTAGGCCAATTTTTGAACTCAAAAATCTCGTACAAAAGCTACCGTAGTTCCAAACGTTTCCATATTTTTATGAGATTATGTGTGCACAACTTTCTATTTTGAGGAGAGAGATAGATACATTGCATTTTCTCTCTCCAACTCGACAGAAATGAGTTCTATGCACATCTAGCCGATTTCGAGTGCAAAATACAATCAATACCCTTCAACTCATATTGTATTTACATCCCCAACTGATTTGCTTCTCTTTCAGTAGAGAAAAAAATCGGGAAAGGGTAGTTACATAAAAGACAATGGGAGAGGTGAGCCTCTACATCACAGACTCCAAATGGGATACTTCTTTAGTTAGGTGTATGTCAGAAATCCCACCCTTGTTAGAAACCCAGCAAAAATTCGATTTGGGTGGAAATGCAATTTTGTAGAATTAAACACTGCCTTAGTCTCATATCAATTAGGAAGATTTCCTCAAAACTACGGCAGCCTTCAAAGGGGGACTTATGTTGAAGAATGATGATGCAAATCCAGCCGTCCATGTTATGTGGTCTTTGTCTATTAGGACTTGGTCTTTATGGTAGTTGAGTCTTCCTGGTCTTTAGGAGATGTTCGTTGGTCACGCACGAGCTGTGAAACAAAGAGATTTGGAGGCACTCGTATATGTGTGTGTGTGTGTGTGTGTAAGTGACTACTGTGATGGTTCAAGTGAATATAGTGAAGTTCTCTATTTTTTCCCTTTTCCATCTTGCTCTATTCTTTGTGTTTTCTGCTGTTACAGAAATCAGATTGTGGCAGTGTCTTTTGGTCATGTCCAACAATTTTGGTATAAGAGCTTCTGGGTACACAAAATATGGTAGAAGAGGTGCCATCTGAAGGTTGTTTGGTGCAGCAACATGCCTTCCAAGAAGTGACACAACACAGTTTCAGAAGTTGGAACAGAGGTTGCACGGCAGGCGTTTGATAGAAGTTTTGAGAGAAGGTTTTCTCACATGGCTAATGGTATGGCTACTCTAAACATTTCCCAATCGCTGGTGCCTACTTTTAATGGAGAGAACTATGAGTTTTGGAGTATAAAAATGAAGACCTTTTTCATTTCTCAAGATCTTTGGGATCTAGTTGAAGTTGGCTATTCAGAGGAAGAAAGTTCCAAAGAGAAGGTTGCAGACCTTAAGGAGCTTCGAAAGAAGGACGCCAAGGCACTGTAGGTCCTTCAACAAGCTGTGTCGGACACAGTGTTTCCTCGTATTGCAAATGCTACAAAGTCCAAAGAGGCATGGACTATTTTGAAGCAAGAATTTCATGGCTATGGGAAGGTAACTACTGTTAAACTCCAAACACTCCGAAAAGAATTTGAAACATTGTTTATGAAAGTCAATGAATCAGTTCAAGAATTTTTCTCCAGAGTTTCAATTATTATAAATCACATGAAAAGATTTGGTGAAAGAATTGATGATCAAAAAGTGATAGAGAAAATTTTACGAAGTCTTCCTCCCAAATATGATAATATTGTTATAGCAATAGAGGAGTCTAAAGACTTGTCTAAATACTCTTTATCTGAACTAATGGGTTCACTCTTAGCACATGAAGAAAGAATGAACAGGTCCTCTGACAAGAATGCAGAGAATGCATTTCAAACCAAAGTGGAAGCACCAAACACACAAAAGAAAAATGTTGTAGGTTCAAATGAGCAAAAGTATGGATGAGGACATGGAAGAGGAGGCTTTCGAGGTTGTGGCAAAGGCAGAGGAAGATTTGAAATGTCAAAAGTAGATTCTGAAAATGAAGAAAAGAGCAGTCAAAAGCAGAGTTATAAGGGGAAACAATGTTATTTTTGCAAGAAGATTAATCACATTGAAGCATATTTTAGGAAAAAGCCAAGCAACAAGAAGCTAATTTTGTAGAAAAAGAAGAGGAAGGTAATCTTTTCCTTACTTATCTTAATTCTAAGGAAAGTAAGGCTGATCTATGGTTCTTGGATGGTGGTTATAGTAACCATATGTCAGGTATAAAAGATTTATTTCATGACATAGATGAATCTATTAAGCTGAAGGTTCGTTTTGGAGATGAAAAAGAAGTACAGATTGAAGGAAAAGGGACTGTTTGTGTAAAAACAAATACATGTATGGACAGATTGCGATTCATGATGTCTACTATATACTTGGTTTGGCCTCACAATTTTCTAAGTGTTGGGCAATTGATTCAGAAGGATATTATGTGTTGTTTCAGGACAATATGTGTGAAATTAAGAGTAAAAAAATTAGATATGTGCATCAAGATTTTTATGACTGAAAACAAGATGTTTCCTTTAGAGATTTCATGTTTAGATGATTGTGTTTTGGTTGCTAATGTTAAAAATCAGACTGGCTTTGGCATTAAGATATGGACACTTGTATTTCAAGGGTCTAAATTGTTAAACAGAAGGACATGGTTCTTGACTTTATGCAATGATGATATTTGTGAAGTGTGTGTATGGAAAGCAACACAAACTTCCTTTTTCTGTTGGCAAGTAGTCTTGGGGCAAGAATGCCTTTGGAGTTGGTTCATGCTGATGTATGTGTTCCATGAATACACCATCACTAAATGGAAGCAAATATTCCTATTATTTATTGATGAATTTACTCGGATGGGTTGGGTCTATTTTCTGGTTCAAAAATCAGAAGCATTAGAAACGTTTTAGGAATTTAAAGCATTTGTTGAGAAAGAAAGTGAGCACATGATAAAAACTCTTCGCACAGATAGAGGGGGAGAGTTCTTATCTAATAATTTTGATTATTTCTGTAACAACATGGCATACGCAGGCATTGACTGTGAGGCATACTCTAGAGCAGAACTGTTGCTGAAAGAAAAAATCGAACTGTGGTAGAGATGGCCCGGAGTATGCTACGAGGGAAGAAGCTACCGAATGAGTTTTGGGCTGAAGCTGTTGCAACATTAGTCCAGATTTTAAACATATCTCCTACAAAGGCTGTAAGGGATATGACTCCATTTGAGGCTTGGAACAAGAAGAAGCCTGAAGTGAGTGGTTTAAAAGTTTTTGGTTGCATTGCTTATTCCTTAATTATTGCTGAGAACAGAAAGAAGCTAGATCAAAAGAGTGAAAAATGCATTTTTGTTGGGTATAGCAGTGAAAGCAAATGCTATCGATTATATAAGCCTGAAACTAAGAAGTTGATTATTCGTAGAAATGTCATATTTGATGAGCACAGATTTTGAGACTGGTCTGAGGAGCAAAATCAGCAGCCAACAATGATGATTGATACATCTGATTTTTCACAACAATTTGCAGAAAATCAGTCACAAAAGCACACCGTTTGTAGCACTTCTAGTAGCTCACAGCAAGACAGTACAATGGATAGCACAAGCCCACCAAGAAAGGTAAAATCTGTACGAGAGATTTATGAAAGAAGTAACTTTGCTTTTATGACTGCAGAACCTACATGCTATGAGGAGACAAAAGGGAAAGAAGTATGGGAAGCTTCCATGCAAGAGGAGATAAATGCAATTGAAAGAAACAAAACATGGGATCTTGTGGACTTGCCATCAGAAAAGGATGCTATTGGTGTCAAATGGGTCTACAGAGTGAAGTATAATCTAGATGGTAGTGTTTCAAAGTACAAGTCAAGACTTGTTGCTAAAGGGTATGTGTAAACATACGGTGTCGATTTCTTTGAATCTTTTTCTCCAGATGTTCGCCTTGAAACTATAATGATTGTCTTAGCACTAGCAGCCCAACTAAGATGGAATGTGTTTCAATTTGATGTTAAATCAGCCTTTTTAAATGGTGCTTTAGAATAAGTTGTCTATGTTGAGCAGCCACAAGGATTTATCATCAAAGGAAAAGAAGATAAAGTTTTACAAGCTAAGAAGGCACTCTATGGCCTCAAAAAGGCACCCAAAGCATGGTACAACCACCTTGATTCTTATTTTAGAGAAAATGGATTTCAACGGAGTGAAAGTGAGCCTACAATGTATGTGAAGGTAAGCAATACTCATGACATTCTTATTGTCAGTGTTTATGTGGATGACATTATTTATACTGGCTCATCTGAAAATTGCTTTGAAGAGTTCAAAAAGAACATGATGCAAGAATTTGATATGTCAGATTGGGGTTGCTGCATTATTTTCTTGGTTTTCAGATTCAACAAACCAATGATGACATCTTTATTTCTCAAGAAAAGTATGCCATGGATTTGTTGGAAAAGTGCAATATGTTGAAATGTAAAGTTTCTGCTACACCGATGAATCCTAATGAAAAAATGACAATAGATGATGGCACTTCAAAGGCTGATGCAATGCTTCATAAGTTTGGTGGAAAGATTGATGTATTTAACTCACACTAGACCAGACATTATGTTTCCAATATGTTTGATTTCCAGGTTTACGCATAATCCAACCATGCAACATTTTGGGGCAGCAAAACGGATTGTTCACTATGTCTGAGCAACAAGCAAATTTGGAATATGGTATAGGCCTGTGAATAATTTTAATCTAGTTGATTTTACTGACAGTGATTGGGCTGGTTTTCTAGATGACAGGAAAAGCACCAGCGGCTTTGTTTTCAGCTTTGGATCTGGAGTTGTAGCATGGGCTTCAAAAAAAGAATCTACCACTGCTTTGTCTTCTGCAAAAGCTGAATATGCTGCTGCTTCTTCTGCTACTTGTCAAGCCATATGGATGCAAAGATTGATGCTTGTTTTGTGACAACAAGGCAACAATTACAATGACCAAAAACCCAGTTTTTCATGGCAGAACAAAACACACCGAGATTCGCCATCACTTCATTCGAGATATGGTTTCAAAAGGAGAAATTGAGATGAAATATTGCCCCACTAATGTTCAAATTGCAGATAGTTTTACAAAGGCTCTTCCATTTATAAAGTTATTCAAGTTTCGAGATGCACTTGGCATTGGAGAATTTACATAAAGGGGGAGTGTTGAAGAATGATGATGCAAATCCAGCCGTCCATGTTCTGCGGTCTTTGTCTATTAAGACTTGGTCTTTATGGCAGTTGAGTCTTCCTGGTCTTTAGGAGATGTGCGCTGGTCATGCACGAGTGCCTCCAAATCTTTCTGTTCCCTGTTTTTTCCACAACCTTGTTTTGTGACAACAAGGCAACAATTGCAATGACCAAAAATCCAGTTTTTCATGGCAGAACAAAACACATCGAGATTCGCCATCACTTCATTCAAGATATGGTTTCAAATAGAGAAATTGAGATGAAATATTGCCCCACTAATGTTCAAATTGCAGATGGTTTTACAAAGGCTCTTCCATTTACAAAGTTCTTCAAGTTTCGAGATGCATTTGGCATTGGAGAATTTACATAAAGGGGGAGTGTTGAAGAATGATGATGCAAATCCAGCCGTCCATGTTCTGTGGCCTTTGTCTATTAAGACTTGGTCTTTATGGTAGTTGAGTCTTCCTGGTCTTTAGGAGAGTGCGTTGGTCATGCACGAGTGCCTCCAAATCTTTCTATTTCACAGTTTTTATCTTCTTAGGTTATATGTGTTGTGTGTGTACTGTGACGGTTCAAGTGAATATAGTGAAGTTCCCCGTTTTTTTTCCTTTTCCATCTTGCTCTATTCTTGTGTTTTCTGCTGTTACAGAAACCAGATTGTGGCAGTGTCTTTTGGTCATCTCCAACAACTTAAAGGAGATGGTAAAGATAAAAGGAGGTTACATATGTCCATGTGCCCTTTCCTCACCTCCTCTTTTTCTCTTTCCTCTTCCTAACTCATCTCTTTCTCTTGGACCAAGTTTAGATTAACTTAAATATCGAAGGATTTATTTCGAAAACCACTTCTGAGACTAACTCTTATCCTTTCAAATCGATCTTATCCAGACAAATTAACAACCATCATGGGCTCCCATGTTACAACAAACTACTAAGTACCATATATCGGATTTTAGGCTTGTTGAGGTCGGCCCAGATAAAATTTTAGGACCCAGCCGACCTCATCAAGACCTGCATGAAATAGCTGTAGATGACTTTATACTTGAAATAACTTCGCTTCCATATTCCAGCAGACCACCATCGAGAGTTCTTAAACCTTCCTAAGTGGCTAGTGCTACTAATCTCTGTTGTTCTAACCTAGCAATTGATGAAGAACTACATGTAACATATACGCCCATTTATTTAATTTTCATCATCCTTCTGTTCTTCCTGATTTTATTTTCACACATGAGAACCCAATTGTGCATGCATATATCTGTCCGGGGTGAAGAGCATGCTTGATGAAATTTTTCTTGTTTATATGGACATTATGTGTTTCGCCTGTTACGTATGTCAGCCTGAATAACTTAGTCTTGAAAAGCGTAACCTATAAATCATGGAGACTTAGGAATCTACTAAGCATTAATCAATTACTAAATCAACAGATACCAGTCATGTATAGAACAAGTATTGTTGTCTTTGCCAACTGTTCATTTTAGTTAATTCCCTTCACGTTTGTTCCACTATCTCTCCATTTTCAAGTCACTTCTTCAGAAGTCCTGGCTCGTTAGGTGGCCTGCGCTCTGCAAGGGCAAGACAAGAAAATCGTGAAAATGTTAAACTCTCTACCATTGGCTGATCAATTTCTCTCCTTAATTCGAACTTTCATCTTAGCGTTATTATATGTTCTTTATTGAATGAGGTCTTTTTTTTTGGGCAAAGAGGGGGAGCTTATAGCTCCATTCATTGAAATAACACAAATACATAATAACATAACAAAACACTGCACCCTTGAAGCAGCATGGGTAGCCAGAGGACTACAAGACGTTGCAGAAAGTAGGCAACAAAGCACAAAAGGTTAGCTAGGGGAGGCTCCCAGCTAACAGCTACAAGAGATAAGATTACAACATTAACCACAGTAACGAAGAGCACAATTCCAAGCCGTTTAACATGATCACGCAGATTCAGAGGATGCAAGAGTGGTGTTGAACTAGAACTGAAGAGTGGACTTGCTCTAGAGGAGGAGGAGGATTGTCACATTGTTGAGTAGCAAACATGAGATGGTAGCTTGAATAACGCACTTGCCGAAGGGGAGTGCGGGTGAACCTCAAACTCGAGTTAAATTAGAAACTCCATGCAATGGACCACTTACAAATCGGATGATGATTCTGAAAAAGGCAAGGAAGAAACCAAACAAGAGAAGAAAAATAGACGCCGAGGATAAACTACAGATTGGACCATTCCATAAAGCCAAAATGGGGGAAATGGAATTCCACTTAAAATAGGAATTGGGGGTTCGAAGGAACAAATGGAAGGGAAGGAGGGGCTAGGGGGAGCAAGAAGGGGAAGAAGTGATGGAGAGAGGGTAGGCTAAAGAAATAGACACAAGAAGAAATAGCAAGCAAAGAAGGGGGGTGGCGAAGGTGGAGGGGGTTACAAATGACACAGGGAAGGGGGAACAGGAGGGGGAAGGATTGGGTGGGGTGGAAGGGCCGGGAGAACAGGGGCCACTAGGCAATAGGAGGGTGGAGAGGAGAACAAGAAACGAGAGGGTGGCACTAGAAAGGGGACAACACAGGGGAGGAGGAGAGAGCAACGGGAGGGAGGGGAGTAGGGCTGAGGATGAGAAAGGAAGCAGAGGGTGCCAAGAAGTAGGAGGGTAGAGGGGTGAGATGGAGGCCGAGGTGATAGGAGGTAGATCACAGGGAATGGAACAGGGTAAAAATAGATTAGAGGAGGGTAAGAGAGAAGAGAGACTAGGCCAAGAAGTCGACACTTGGGGGTATGCTAGAGAAAGAATAGAGGGAAGAGGGGGGGGGGGGGGGGAGAGACCCCGGAGGGGCCTCCCCCCAAATGACGGGATGCCACTGGAGATGACCACAGACACCGTCTGTAACTTAACGTGTTTTTCGGATCCTCGTGGATCGTTGTTTAGTGATTGTTCGGATCTCCATTTACTAGCTTTGGCGTGGTGCTCATGGCCAATGTTGGATCATTGAGCCTTGGTCGAGGTTTCCGCGTGTTGTGTGGGGCTTAGTGGGCTGGCAGGTTAGGCCATAATGCTATTGGTTCATGGATGTGAACGCGATGGAGGTGTAGGTCGCTATGAACACGACGACAGTGGGGTCACGTCTGGTTGCCGCTGTTTTGGGTCGATGTCTACATGTGAGCCACGTGTCGCACACTGGGGTGGCCTGCTGACGTCAGGAGTGGGAAGGCGACGGTCAACTAGGTCGAGACGCAGGCCCACGTCGCGTTCCCAACCGCTGTGCGATTTTTAAGAAGGTTAGCCGAACAGAGCTTTCACAAGCTCTGGTCGACCAGGAGAGGAGCTGATGTGGCTTCACTGGGCGATTCGGTGTTTCGGCGTGGTGTTCGACACGTTCTCGACACGAGGACGTTGCGTGGAGTGGAGGAGACGTCGTGCCATGTGTGGATTACGTGTTCATCAGGAAGGTAGGGAGTTCTACCTTGATTTGTTATGCGGATTACATGTTGATTTGTTTACCGCTTTAAAAACAATAGATACCATGTCTAGGAGGTGAAATGAGCATGAAAACTGGGGTTGAAAACTGTGTTTGGGGTGGTTTGCAAGGAAATCTGGAGATAGTTCCGGATTAGGGTTTTCGCCTGAGAAGGCGACAGACACCGGTCGTCGCAACAAGGTCGCGACAGGCCGATCCGTCGCAATAGGTTTCCTATTGCGACACAGTCTGGTGATGTGACTTCAAGGCGGTAGACTTTCATGTCGCGACCTGTCGCGCAGGCTGTCGCGACCTTTAGGTTTGCATCGCGACCCCTCAGGGTGTCGCGACATGAATGCGACTGACCCCATGTCGCGATCACAGCCGAGGTTCTGCTTTGCAGGTTTTGAGGACTTTTGGCTATCTGGATATCAGTGTTCTGACGTGTAGTTTGATAAGTGGTACATTGGCACCCATAGTGCTCCGGAGCGTGTTACCCATGCGGTTGTGGTTGGTTCGTAGTTGGTGTGGTTTTATTGTGGGTGATAGTGCATGGCACATAGTGTTGTGGTAGCTGAGGCAATGATGTTCAGTGTGAACCTAGCTCAGTCTGTGAACGGCTTTTAATGAATTGATAGAGATGGTTTAATTAGTGTAATGTAGTAAGGTTAGAGTGTGTTATAGTGTATATTGTATCTATATGGCAAGGAGGTCACGTGTGACCATGTATTCAGTTTATGATTGGTTTACGTGGTTGCATGTAGTTTGTGTTAAGGAGCTTGTACGTCACAGATTTGATGACCAAACTGTCCCCATAATAAATAATTCATTTATTTATATATTAATTTTGATGATTAAAAAATAGTACTAATGGATTACTTGAGCCTTGAGAACAGGAAATAAAAGAAAAATGAAAGTTCAAGACAATCAGGTAAGTCTCATCTCACATTCTGTCCAAGTCTTTGTATCGACTTCTTTGATAAGCAAACGATTTCCTCTTTGACCGGAAAATCAAAACAAATCGATATCGCAACGATTTCTTTAGAACCGTAACGACTTGACTGTCGTAACGATTTCTTTAGACCTCGTAACGATTTCTTTAGAACTCGCAACGACTTCTCTACCGTAACGATTTCTTTAGACCTCGTAACGATTTCTTTAGAACTCGCAACGACTCTCTAGCCGTAACGATTTCTTAGACCTCGTAACGATTTCTTTAGAACTCGCAACGACTCTCTAGCCGTAACGATTTCTTTAGACCTCGTAACGATTTCTTTAGAACTCGCAACGACTCTCTAGCCGTAACGATTTCTTTAGACCTCGTAACGATTTCTTTAGAACTCGCAACGACTCTCTAGCCGTAACGATTTCTTTAGACATCGTAACGATCTCTTTAGAACTCGCAACGACTCTCTATCCTTAACGATTTCTTTATTCTCGTAACGACTTCTTTGATTCTCATAACGATTTGCTTTGTGCAACGATTTGTTAAGACTTTTCATAACGATTTCTTTATCATTCATAACGACTTGATAGTCATAACGATTTCTTTATCATTCATAACGACTTGCTATACTCATAACGATTTCGTAATTATAATTGATAATGCTCTGTCATAACGATTTGTCTGTTATCGCATAACGATTTCATAAGTCATGAAAGCATCGGGATTATTTATATCGAATTTCTTGCTGTATCAGTATAATGCTTTTTAATAGCGTTGAAAAGTCAAAGTCATATCTTGTCTGTTGACTGCTACGCATTAAATGCTCTCTGATCGTATCTCCCATGCATGCAGACAATATCTTCCATTTCTATGCTACTCTGTCTACGTACTTTTTAGACAGAAAGGAGCGCTATATATTGCAATATTGTTCCATCTGCAACTAACAATCGACGGCAGTCCTAGCTGTCCTCTATTTATTGTTGATATGCTTGCAGATATCTGACAAGACTCATCTGTACAACGTTGGATACAAGATACAAGATTCTAAAACACTTTCTGGCGTGTACTAAAGGATAAAAGACTGACGATCAGAAGCTTCCTTGGTGACCAGTCTAACGTACACCAGGATAAGAGACAACGACACTTCAACGTTCAAATTTGAATCAGAAGTATAAATAAAAGACTCAAGACGGAGAAGAAGATAACAAGAGAGAAACACGCTTGCAATTCGAAAAGAAAGAACTCCATCTCTTCGAGTCAGAAGATTGAAAGAAGAGCGAAGCTTCCACTCCAACCTTGTTCTTAGCTCTTAGCTCTCAGTGATCAAAGGATTTTATTTGTGAGAGCTTGTGTAGTCCTTGGAGAGAAAACCTTGTTAAATCTCTTTCTCTCTCGGGCCTTGGTAGCTTCAGTTTGTAGCTGGTCAAGCTAGAGTCTGAAGCCTGTTCCACCCTTTTCTTCTTTAGTTGTGTTCCCTTCTGGACGAAGGAAGACCTGGTGGTATCCAGGGTGGTTTTTTCCCTTCAGGTTGAAGGAAGACCAGTTGAGGCTGGGTGTAAGGATCCTTAAGGGGGATTGTACCCTTGGTAGTGAAATCCTGAGGTATTGCTCAGGGACTGGACGTAGGTCTCCTGTGGAGAGGAGTTCCGAACCAGGATAAAAATCCTTGTGTCTTGTGGATGTGTTTTGTGTGATTGTTGTCTTATTTGCTCTAACTCTAACCTTGTTATTAAGTTGTGCAATCCTTTCAGTAAACAGTTTTAATCAGAGATCGAAGTTTTAATAACCCATTCACCCCCCCTCTGGGCTAGCTAGCTGGGCAACAAGTGGTATCAGAGCCCGTCTCTTCGACAAGAAGAAGATCCAACGATCTGAAGAGCAAAGATCAATGGCAGCCCAAAGCAACTTCGAAGGTCAGTCAGTCAACAGGCCTCCCTTGTTCGATGGAGAAGACTACACCTACTGGAAGACTAGAATGGAATATTTTCTACAAGGTCATGATTACACAATTGGTCCATTGTAGAAGAAGGTGATCTTTTGTCACAAACGCTAAGGCTCAGTGGACAGATGATGATAGGAAAAGAATATCCTTAAACTGCAAAGCCAAGAGCATATTATGCTGTGCCCTAAGCAAGAAAGAATTCAATAGAGTCTCAGCCTGCAAATCCGCAATGGAGATGTGGGAAAAGCTCAGAATTACCTATGAAGGGACAGACAGGTAAAGGAGACGAGAATAGATATTCTAGTAGCTCAATATGAAAGATTCCAGATGCAGTCAGGTGAATCAATAACTCAGATGTTCAGCAGATTCACAGACATTACAAATGGATTAGCTGGATTGGGAAAGGTTTATGATGTACCAGACATGGTTAGAAAAGTCCTCAGATCTCTACCATCTTCATGGACTCCAAAGGTAACAGCCATTGAAGAAGCCAATGATTTAAAATTAATGTCATTGGAAAAGCTAATAGGATCTCTCATGGCTCACGAGATAAACATGGAGAGATTAGGAGAATCCTCCAGCAGAAGGAAACAATCAAATGCTCTCAAAGCAAGTGAAGACAATTCAGAAGAATCTTTGGATAATAGTGAAAGTAGTAAAGACAGTGATGATGAAGAAGCCATGCTGTCTCGAAGACTTCAAAGGATTCTAGCAAAGAAGAAAAGTATCAGTCCGGAAGAAGATTTTTCAAGAAAAACAAAGACTTCAGAAAACCAGAAGCAAAGGATCAGAAGAAAGGAGAAGTGATCTGTTATGAATGCAAGAAGCCTGGACACATCAAAGCAGACTGTCCAACGCTTAAGAAAAATGATCAAAAAAAGGGACAACTTCAGAAGATTCAAGAAGTACAAAAAGAAGGCAATGGCAGCTGCTTGGGAGAACAGCAGTGACTCAGACAGTGAGTCAAGCTCAAGCAGTGAAGGTGAAGAAGTCAACTTGGCTTCATGGCCAACACCGAAGACAAGGTAACTTCTGACTCTCCTTTGATTCATGCAATGATTCAGATTCTGATAATTTAGAAAGTGCTTTTAATGAACTTTATGAAAAATATAAAGAAGTATGTAAATTACTTAAAATTAGTAAGAAAAATATAATCTGTTTAGAAAATACAAACTCAGACCTAAAAACAGAAAATGAAGAACTTGAAAAACAAATAACTGAACATAAAAGAAGGAGTGAATTATTATGTGAAGATTTAAAAGAGAAAATAAAAAATAAATCATTTAGAAAAACAAGAAGACTTAAGTGAACTTAAAACAGAAATAGAAAAATTAAATAAAGAAAATGAACATTTAACAAGCACCATAAACAAGTTCACAAATAACAACCTCTTCTAATGATGAGTGGAGCTAAAAGATCAACCAAGAAGAAACATGGTTTTGGTTATACTCCCTCGGAAAATGAAGAAACAAAAGTCTTTCCCAACATTTATCCAACTCCTGATTTATATCGAAAAGGATAAAGAACATAAAAATTTAAATATACTCCAGTTGAAAGAATAACTAGAATAACCTGCTGTACCCATTGTAACAAACTAGGACATAACAAAGCAACATGTCCCACTAAGAACAAAAAATGGATAATAAAGGAAAAATAATGGTACTAACCTCTCAGGACCCAAAAAACTGGGTACCTAAAACTTAGTGTTTAATTTCAGGGAAAATCAAAAGCATCCAAATGGTATTTGGATAGTGGATGCTCAAGGCACATGTCAGGGAACCAGAAGCTTTTTGTAATCTCCAAGATGAAGAAGGAACAGTCACATATGGAGATAATGGAAAAGGCACAGTAATAGGAAGTGGATCCGTAAACATCAAAGGAAGATCAGTAATTGAAGATGATGCTGGTCAAAGGGTTAAAGCATAATCTCATCAGCATCAGCCAGTTGTGTGACAAAGGCCATCAGATTCAGTTCCAAGAATCAAAGTGCAGTATATTAAAGGATGGAGCAGTCATTTTTGAAGCTTATAGAGAAAGAAATCTGTATGTACTCTATCTAGAAGAACTCAAGGATCAAGATGTGTGTTTGGCAGCTAAAAGATCAATCAACAGAGTTGTGGCACAGAAGATTGGGCCACTGCAGCTTGGACGGTTTGAATAAGCTCAGAAAAAGAAAGCTAGTTGAAGGATTGCCAAAGGTCAATTCTAGCTTGGACAGTATTTGCAAACCTTGTGCAAGAGGAAAGCACACCAAGAGCTCTTTCAAGTCAAAGACTGTAGTAACCACCTCAAAGCCATTAGAACTACTTCATATGGATTTATTTCGGCCCATGAGGACTACCAGTCTAGGAGGAAAGAATTTCGGATTTGTTATTGTTGATGATTATTCAAGATTCACTTGGGTATCCTTTCTAGAGCACAAAGATGACACATTTGAAAATTTTGTCAGCTTCAGTAAGAAAGTTCAGAAAGATCAGAAGTTCACAATTGTCTCTATCCGATCAGATCATGGTGGTGAGTTTCAGAATGAAAAGTTTACAAAGTTCTGTGATGATCAAGGAATTGAGCACAACTTCTCAGCCCCAAGGACACCTCAACAAATGGAATTGCTGAGAGGAAAAAAGAACTCTTTTGGATATGGCAAGAACCATGTTATCAGAATATGATTTGCCAAGATACTTCTGGGCCGAAGCCATCAACACTGCATGTTATCATTAATAGAGTGATGATCAGGCCGATTCTGAAGAAGACTGCTTATGAACTCTACAAAGGAAAGAAGCCAAAGATCAGCCATTTCAGAATATTTGGATGTCCTTGCTTCATCCACAACAATGGAAAAAGGGACATTGGTAAGTTGGATGCCAAATCAGATGAAGGCATCTTTATGGGGTACACTTCTAAACCCAAAGGTTATAGAGTTTTCAATAAACGTTCCTTATTAATTGAACAATCTGTACATGTTATTTTTGATGAATCTAACTTCCTTGAAAAAGGAAGAAATTAGTGACATTGATGATGCAGATGACTTGTCTGAAAAATAAAGAATACCTCAATTAAGGACAAGGAAGATCCTCCTCTGGAAGAACTGCAGCAAACTGAAATTCAACATGAAAATCTTCCAAAAGAATGGAGACATCAGAAAGATCACCCTCCTGAAAACATTATTGGTGATCCATCTGTAGGGGTAAGAACAAGAGGTAATGTAATTCCTTGTGATTATTTAGCCTTTGTTTCTCAAATAGAGCCTAAGACAGTCAATGAAGCTTTATCTGATGAATCTTGGATATTAGCCATGCAAGATGAACTAAATCAGTTCAAGAGAAACCAAGTATGGTCACTTGTTCCTAGACCATCCAATCATTCAGTTATTGGCACCAAGTGGGTGTTCAGAAATAAACTGGATGAGTCTGGAATAATCTTAAGGAACAAGGCCAGATTGGTAGCTCAAGGCTACTCTCAAGAGGAAGGCATAGATTTCGATGAAACCTATGCACCTGTAGCTAGACTTGAGGCTATTAGGATTTTACTTGCTTATGCATCTGCATTTGATTTAAAACTATTTCAAATGGATGTCAAATCAGCCTTTTTAAATGGTTTTATCAAGGAGGAAGTTTATGTTGAACAACCTCCAGGTTTTGATGATCCCGAATTTCCAAATCATGTATTTAAACTACATAACCTTATATGGTTTAAAGCAAGCACCTAGAGCCTGGTATGAAAGGCTCAGTACTTTCTTATTAGATCATGGTTTCACTAGAGAAAAGTAGATAGTACATTATTTATAAAATCTAAGGATAAACATATACTTCTTGTGCAAATATATGTAGATGATATTATTTTGGATCTACTGATGAATCTCTTTGCAAGTACTTTGAAAAGCTTATGCAGGGAGAATTCGAAATGAGCTTGATGGGGGAGCTAAGCTACTTCCTTGGATTGCAAATCAAGCAAGGGAAGGATGGCACTCATATCTGTCAAGCCAAGTACACAAAGAGCTGTTAAAGAAATTGGATTTGAAGATGCAAAGCCATTATCAACCCAATGAGCACATCAACCAGAATGGACAGTGATCAAAAAGGTAAAAGGTAGATCAAAAGAATTATCGAGGTATGATAGGATCATTACTTTACTTAACTGCAAGTAGACCATATTTTGTTTAGTGTATGCATGTGTGCTAGATATCAGGCAGACCCTAGAGAGTCTCATTTAATTTCAGTAAAAAGAATATTTAGATATCTGGCTAGAACTCATGATTTAGGTCTCTGGTATCCTAGATCTTGTGAAATAGAATTAGTAGGATATTCAGATGCTGATTATGCTGGATGCAAAGTAGATAGAAAAAGCACCAGTGGTTGTTGTCAGTTTCTTGCAGGATGTTTAATATCATGGTCATCCAAGAAACAAAATTCAGTAGCTTTATCAACAGCTGAGGCAGAATATTTGCTGCTGGAAGTTGCTGTACACAACTTCTTTGGATAAAGCAACAACTTGAGGATTTCGGAATTCACATCAAATCAATTCCACTATTGTGTGATAATACAAGTGCCATCAACCTCACCAAAAATCCAGTTCAGCACTCAAGGACTAAGCACATTGAGGTAAGATATCATTTTATTCGAGACCATGTAGCTAGTGGTAATTTAGAAATTTCTTTTATAGATACAAATGGTCAATTAGCAGATATCTTCACAAAAGCCCTACCTGAAGAGAGATTTACATCTCTTAGAAGGGAATTAGGGATGTGCAATGTGTGAAAAGATTTCTGTAATTTTATTGGCATAAAAATTTTCAGATAGAAATGAAATTCTCTCTCTTTACAATGAGCAAAATTCAGTTTGTCTACATTCCTTGACCGCTATTGTGTTAAAAGCTGTTTGACCCGTCAAACGGTTTTGTCGCTTTCTGGCTTTACCGCCTTTTGGCGCTCCAGTTTTCGATAAAATAATATTAATTTATTCAAATCGTTCTGAGAACGACTTGTCTTCTACCTTTACCCTTTTATCCTCTATCTGTTCACCCAAAGCCGATGCCCTAACGATTTTGGGATCGACTCTCTGCAACTTTCGAAGCTTTCTCCTCTTCCCGCGAAGAATCCCTTCGAGAGCTTCCATCTCTTCCATCATTTCCCTTCACCAGAATCTCCTTCTCCTCTACCTATGGCCGCTCCGATGATCTCCGAAGCGTAGGGGGCTACAGTGCTGAGTATTTGTCCCCAAAGGAGCAAGAGAGGTTTACGTTTGTGAAGTCGAAGATTTGCGGAAATAAGGCAGTGGATGTTCAGAATCTTGAGAAGAGTGGCATGTCCAGTCTAGTCGAAGCCTTGAGAAGAATGCAGTGGATGGATGTTGTTACTTTCACCGAGGTAGCTACTACCCGGACCTTGTGAAAGCCTTTTTCATTTGTTTGAAGTCAGAGGCAGATGGGTCCCTTGTCTCCACAGTAAAGGGCACCCAGATCAAGATAGATTATGATCTATTGCATGAGTTGTTTGGAGTGAAGACATCAGGCTTTAGTGGTGTGGACTCAGTAAATGATGAAGCTAAGGGTCTTGGCATTATTGGTCCAGGGTTTAAGCTGAAGGATGGAAAATTGGATATAAATCAGATGTCAGCTTTCAATCGGTTGCTCCACTTTATTGTCTGCCAAATCATAGTTCCTCGGAGTGCTACCTTTTCTTCATGCACTAGGGCAGACTCAGACTTGATGTTCTGGGTAATCCAGAACAAGGATAAATCTGGCCGCAGTTATGATTGAGAGAATGAAATTTGCCAGTACTCAAATCTGGGAAACAAAGAGCAAGCTAAATGTTTCCTTGCCTTATGCTCATCTACTCACCAGGATTTTCAAGCATTTCGGAGTAGATGTGTCTGGAGCTGTAGTAGAGAAGATGGGCCAGTCTATAAGGTCCAGAAATTTGAAGAAAGTGGTTTTTCAGTGCAAGATGGAATTTGGTCAAAGTCCTCTGTGGCTGAAGGAGAAGCAATTATTGGGGATATCCCAGAAGTTCAAGAAGAAGCAGCAGCAGCAGAGCAAGCCAGCAGCAGCAGTTGTTCAAGCAGCAGCAGTACCAGTTGTGTCCAGCCAGGCAGAAGTTTCAGTCTCACCTGTTGTGGAGATTATCTCTCATTCTCCAGAAGTTCAGATGGAAGAAGGTGCAGCTGGTGTGGCAGACTCTTTGCCCACCACCTTAGTCGCCTCAATCTTAAGAGAGGTATTGGATTCCATTCCCTCCACCTTAGCTACTTCTAAAGAAGGTGGATGTGTTGAAGAAGAAGTTATGGCACCAGGCCATACAGAAATTCAGTCTGAACCAATTGCTAATGTTGGATACAAGCAGGTACTCAACAAGATGTGGTCATGGAAGAAGCTCCTAGCCAAGGGGAGCAAAGTCTCTTTGAACCTGAAGTGCCTGAATCCGTGGCAGAAGGCCACTTGGAGAAAGTTGTTTTGGAAGAAGCTCCTGCTCAGGGGGAGCAAGAAAGTGTTGAACTCCCCGCTCCTATTCAGGGGGAGCAAGTAGGCATTGAGAAATTCCACCTCCTGCCAGTGTTCCTGTTAGTGAAGGCCCAAGTGCAAGCAATATCAATCTTGAGGAGCCTGTCATTCAGCAAGGGAAGCAAAAGAGAGTGGCTCACAAAAGGCCAAGAAAGAGTCACAGAAAAGTCAATCTGAAGCCTATTATGGCATTGCTGAAAGCTCAAGGAGAAGTCTTGTCATCAGTTCAGACAAGTGTTCAGGGCATTATTTCTAATCAAGCTTCAACCTCCTCTGACCTATCCTCAATTCGAAATGCAATGAGGTGGTTCAATAAAGAGATGTCTGATATGAAGAATTTGCTGCTAATCTTTCAAGGTCTAGTGGTGTCCCTCCTGCACCCACTCAGAGCAGTCCAGCTGAAGTTCCTAGGCCACCAGGGCCTCCAGCAGAAGTCTCTCGGCCAACAGGGCCACCAGTTCAAGCATCAGGGCCACCAGGGCCATCAGGGCAAGCTTCAGGGTCATCAGGACCCTCTTCAGTTGTCAGAGAGCCAAAGGGAAAGAGCCCATGACAGCTACTTCGGCCCCTGACACTTCAAATCTTGCAACTCCAGTTTTGTCCTCACCTACCTCTCCTTCTACAGCCCCTCCTGCACCACCAACCATAAAACACCTGTGCCTCGCACTCAACCATCTTCCTCTCTCACTACATCTCAACCCTCTTTCTCTCCTACTCCCTCTCACACCTCAGGTCCATCATCCTTCTCACCCTCATCACCTCACTCAAACCACTCCAATTCACCACTTCATCCTTCAATCCCAACACCTCTTCTATCCTCCTACTCCTCCTTCCTCTGTTACTTTATTCCAGAAAAACCTCCTCTACTTGGTGTCTTTGACACAAACTTGCCGATGACTTTGAGAGAAATACCCTTTCCACCATTCTCTTCACTGCCACCCATATCCACAGGACTGATCCTCCCAGTCCTGCCAAGAAAAAGAGAAACAATCATCCTCTGTTAGCATCTCCTCCTCCTTATTTCCTCCTCTTTGGTACTCTCTTACCCTTGAACCTCACAAAAGATTCCTTTATAAGGAATATCTTCAAAAGTGCATCCTCTCCACCATTTATGGCATTCCCTTCCTCAACCTTTCTGAGCACCTAAACATTGTTCTTCCTCTTACCCAGTTATCCCACTCTCAAAATCCAACCTTGAGGGGACTGAGTTCAAGACTGAAGATCAGTGGGCAAATGTCAAGGGCAACAAAGCTCAATACAACAAGTTCTTGACTGCCAGGGCCGAATCCATTACACATGGAGCTCATTCTCTCACTCTCTCTGAGTGGTTCTTTCTCAAGCATAAAATTTGTGGGGTCCTTTCATCTTGAAAGAGATCCGCATTGCCAAAAGCTTCCAGCAGTACAGTGACTTCTGCTTCTTGAATAAACTGCCAGAAGTCCAGTTCTCTCAATTCCATTCAGCTATAGTAATGTTAAGATCCGAACGTCCAGTGAATATTCCCCTAACAGTGAATTTTGCTGATATCCGGGTTGACTCTCTAGTCCTTTTGCCAAAGCTGCATTCCCTAGTATTTGATTCAGATGCAGGATCCCATGCATTTGACATGTTTGCCAAGCAGATGGGTAGAATGTCAGCCAAGCAGAGCAGACTGCCCTCCTTCCTGCGGTTTATCTTCAGAGAATACCACTCTGGCCGCATCTCCTCTCAGGTTTTGGCTCCACTCATTTCTGAGTGTGAAAGGCTTACTCCCCCCGTATGGGCAATCATCTACAAGGAAACCAACCTTCAGTTAGAGGCCATCAACAGTTCCTTGTTTCATCAAATAAGCCCTCTCTCTCAGCCGAAGCCTTCATGGATCTCAACTCCATAAATCCTATTCAAGAGATCTATGTTCAGTGGGCAGCTAGATACACAGCTTTCTATCTCTGAAGCAGGATCTATAGATCAGAAGATCTTCTATCCAATCTCTTTGGATAGATTTCTCCATCGTGCCAGCTTCGGAAAAAGCACTTACTTCAGATTCATTCTGGACCCAGATCAGTATGCAGAATTCTTGGATCAGCAACGGGCTTTGTACATTCAAAGGGCCACCCAATCCATGGGTCCCAACTTCTCTGTTGCTTCTGGGGTTTTCCAACAGACGTTTGAAGACCTTGAGATCAAGGCATGGGCTGTCATCTCACAGCATGCCTCCTTGTTATCTCCCTTGTACTACCTTTCTCATACTTAATACAATGATATCTCTCTTCTTTGTCTCACAGCCTATCTTTTTGCTTATTGACAAAATGGGGGAGAAAACTAAAGTCAATCTGAAAAAATGTTTAATTTTTGTATGATGTTTAGTATATTTTGTCATCATCAAAAAGGGGAGATTGATGACCAAACTGTCCCCATAATAAATAATTCATTATTTTTATATATTAATTTTGATGATTAACAAAATAGTACTAATGGATTACTTGAGCCTTGAGAACAGGAAATAAAAGAAAAATGAAAGTTCAAGACAATCAGGTAAGTCTCATCTCACATTCTGTCCAAGTCTTTGTATCGACTTCTTTGATAAGCAGAACGATTTCCTCTTTGACCGGAAAATTCAAAACAAATCGATATCGCAACGATTTCTTTAGAACCCGTAACGACTTGACTGTCGTAACGATTTCTTTAGACCTCGTAACGATTTCTTTAGAACTCGCAACGACTCTCTAGCCGTAACGATTTCTTTAGAACTCGCAACGACTCTCTAGCCGTAACGATTTCTTTAGACCTCGTAACGATTTCTTTAGAACTCGCAACGACTCTCTAGCCGTAACGATTTCTTTAGACCTCGTAACGATTCTTTAGAACTCGCAACGACTCTCTAGCCGTAACGATTTCTTTAGACCTCGTAACGATTTCTTTAGAACTCGCAACGACTCTCTAGCCGTAACGATTTCTTTAGACCTCGTAACGATTTCTTAGAACTCGCAACGACTCTCTAGCCGTAACGATTTCTTTAGACCTCGTAACGATTCTTTTAAACTCACAACGACTCTCTAGCCGTAACGATTTCTTTACTTCTCGTAACGATTCTTTGATTCTCATAACGATTTGCTTTGTGCAACGATTTGTAAACTTTTCATAACGATTTCTTTTCATTCATAACGACTTGATAGTCATAACGATTTCTTTATCTTCATAACGACTTGCTATAACTCATAACGATTTCATCATTATAATTTGATAATGCTCTGTCATAACGATTTGTCTGTTATCGCATAACGATTTCATAAGTCATGAAAGCATCGGGATTATTTATATCGAATTTCTTGCTGTATCAGTATAATGCTTTTTAATAGCGTTGAAAAGTCAAAGTCATATCTTGTCTGTTGACTGCTACGCATTAAATGCTCTCTGATCGTATCTCCCATGCATGCAGACAATATCTTCCATTTCTATGCTACTCTGTCTACGTACTTTTTAGACAGAACGGAGCCTTGCTATATATTGCAATATATGTTCCATCTGCAACTAACAATCGACGGCAGTCCTAGCTGTCCTCTATTTATTGTTGATATGCTTGCAGATATCTGACAAGACTCATCTGTACAACGTTGGATACAAGATACAAGATTCTAAAACACTTCTCTGGCGTGTACTAAAGGATAAAAGACTGACGATCAGAAGCTTCCTTGGTGACCAGTCTAACGTACACCAGGATAAGAGACAACGGACACTTCAACGTTCAAATTTGAATCAGAAGTATAAATAAAAGACTCAAGACGGAGAAGAAGATACAAGATAGAGAAACGCTTGCAATTCAAAAAGAAAGAACTCCATCTCTTCGAGTCTTCAGAAGATTGAAAGAAGAGCGAAGCTTCCACTCCAACCTTGTTCTTAGCTCTTAGCTCTCGTGATCAAAAGATTTTATTTGTGAGAGCTTGTGTAGTCCTTGGAGAGAAAACCTTGTTAAATCTCTTTCTCTCTCGGGCCTTGGTAGCTTCAGTTTGTAGCTGGTCAAGCTAGAGTCTGAAGCCTGTTCCCACACCTTTTCTTCTTTAGTTGTGTTCCCTTCTGGACGAAGGAAGACCTGGTGGTATCCAGGGTGGTTGTTTTCCCTTCAGGTTGAAGGAAGACCAGTTGAGGCTGGGTGTAAGGATCCTTAAGGGGGATTGTACCCTGGTAGTGAAATCCTGAGGTATTGCTCAGGGACTGGACGTAGGTCTCCTGTGGAGAGGAGTTCCGAACCAGGATAAAAATCCTTGTGTCTTGTGGATGTGTTTTGTGTGATTGTTGTCTTATTTGCTCTAACTCTAACCTTGTTATTAAGTTGTGCAATCCTTTCAGTAAACAGGTTTTAATCAGAGATCGAAGTTTTAATAACCCATTCACCCCCCCTCTGGGCTAGCTAGCTGGGCAACAAGGGTGACTGGGGTCAAGCTATTCTCGACATTTGTACTGTGTTTTGTAATAAAGAATATAAAGTATATATCGTGGTTTATGCTAGCCGAGTGTGGTGGTCCGGCGCCTATTCCGGAATACATCTTCAGTTGGGTGCCCCAGGTTTTGTGTGAGCCAGGCACCTGTGTGTGCTCGGGACTTGTCCCGGTACAGTGGTACTGTCGACGTCTTGTCGTCTTCCTGGATACACCCACTCTTGTGTTTGAGTAGTACGTCGGCTGAGGGAAAGACGACATTGGGATAGTGACTTGTAAGAGTTTATGTTTAGTCACTTGTAGCGCGCTCGTAGTTGGGGGTACGGACACCAGTAGACATCGCTGGACCCCAGCTAGTCCTGTTACCAGTGCCTCACTTTAGAGAGTTCGGGCCAGAGTCTCTAAAGGTGCCAGACATGGGCCTGCAGGGTGTGTGACTTGTAGGTTGTGGTGGTTTGGTTGGTCTCCACAGTTCTTTGGCTTTACTTATGTTGTGGAGCGGCAGTTGGACCTTACATCCGTGACTGCGAGACTGAGAGGTAGTTCTGTGTTGTGTGTCTGGGTTGGATACTGGCGTCATTAACCAGTAGTCTGTCCCGTGTGGTGGCGTCGTGCTTTCCGGCTCATGCTTTTCTATTGGTGTTAGTGTGTGTTGGTTGTGGTGTGCCCTGATAGTGGCACAGTTATTGTGTTGAGTTTGAGTGGTGGTACCTCGTGAGGGTAGGTACCTGTACCCTTTGTGAGTACTGGTTTCTCGTAGTATGCTGAGTACGAGCCTTTTCAGGTGGTGAAGTGGAGATCTTGCGGTGGGACCTTCCACTTATTGTGTTTTACCCTTCATTGGGTAAGGTTCCAAATATGGTTTAGTGTGCGATGGATTGGCATCGTGGTAGCCAGTCCTGTTACTTAAGTGTGACATTCGATACATCGTGGTTTAAGGGTATAAAGGATTAGCTCTTGGTTAGCAGTCCTGTTACCCATGTGTTGGAGGCTTGCCAGTGAAGCTAGTAGCTTAGGCAATGTTTTGCCTGTGTGGCTTACAGCTTAGGCGACTAGCTGTTGAGGTGGTGTGCCTGGCCTAGGCTTTGTAGTTGTTGGGCAGACTAGTAGCGTTGTGCTAGTTCTGCTGCTTCTCCTTCTTTCTGGGATTTGTAACAATAATTGTGATCATGTTTGGTATTTGTTAATTATGCTTTGTGGTGAGCATGTCATGGTTTGGCTATCGGTGCTACCAGTGAGACCCATTGGGGTTGAAGTTCTTCGCTGTTGTGTGTGGTTGTGGGTTGTTCCCTACTGAGCTAGTGACTTGTTGAGGCTCACTCCCTTACAGTTCTTTTCAGGATTTACTGTTAGTGTGGCTTGCGGAGGTGTCGTGACAGACTTGTACCACCAACAGTAGAGTTAGTATAGTTGTGTGAACTTGCGCTCCCTCTGGGTATGCCCCAGGTGGCTGTACTCTTTTTAATTTGGACATGTAATAATGTAATGGAACATTTGTAAATTGTTATATGCAGATATGAGCACATATTCTTTATTGTGTTTTATATTGTGTAATTATCTTTTATATTCTTCCTGGATGTGTGTACAAGCTATCCCTTGCGAGACTTCGGTCCATTCGCGGGAGGCGGACCTAGATATGAACCCTTATTGGGTATAGATATCCAGGGCCGTCACAGTTGGTATCAGAGCATGGTCCAGTTAGAATATGAAAAGACATTGAAGTTACAATGTCCAATACATGGTTTAATGTCCACTGCTGGTAGTAAGTCTGTGGTTGCTTATGTTTTTTAGTACGGTTTTCACATGAGTCTTAGTATTTGAATTGTGTGTATAGCTGGTTAGATGAGCAGTTAAGGGTAATGGCAGAGAAATGAAATGGTTGGTGGTGTAGTGTGAGTGCTTATTGGGGTGTTAGTTGTGGCTAAAATAAGTATAGTTGATTAAAGATTCTTTATTATAGAAATTGAAAGGATTTGTGAATTTAGTTATGAAATTCAGTAAAAAGTGTTTTAATGAGGGTCAGAGTTGATAGAGATAGATATAAGGTAGTGATGTGGCAGAATGATAGAGGAAGTGGTGCTAAGATAAAGAATAGAGCTATGTGATCATGGCTATTAAATGGATGAATAATAGTTGAGAACTGTAGTAGAGACAGTTAATATGTTTGAGATTTATGTTAATAAGTATTAAAGAATAGTTTGGATAATGGTATGATTAGTGGTATGTCAGATTTGAAATAATTGAGTATGATAGTCTAGCTTGGCATGAGATGTTGGTGAGTAGAGGCGTAGTGTTATTAAGTGTCATTTGTGATTAAGAATAATTGTAGTAAAGAGTTTAAGGGTAGTGTTGATATGAATAATAAGGATAATAGGAAATCTGATGTAGAGATGCATGTAAATGTGGTAGAGGTGACCAGTTGGTTAAAGGAGAATAGTGTGAAGTACGATTTTTATGAGAATTTCATAAGAAAGAGATGTTCGTTTAGTAAAAGGCAGTGGGTAAAGATTTCATAAAAAGATTTATATAAGGTTGCAGTGTTGAAGATAAGAATAGTGGTGCTAGCATTTGTGGGTGGTTTGTAAGAATAGAGAAGGAAAGTTGGTATTAGAGGCAGATAAGGTTTAGATTGAGTAATTAGAGTAAGTTGGAGCTATGCAAATCAGAATAGAAAAGGTTAAGTCTATTGAAAAGCGATGGGGGAACAGAAGGTAAATTGTGAAAGGATATTTGTGAATGAGCTGTAGTAATGAAACTGTTTATGATTGGTGATGTGGAATAAAGGAATTAAGTGGGGTAAATCATTGTGTTTAAAAGAAATAATTTTATTTCATAGTTATGGTGATTAGTAAGAAGGATTGCAGGATAGATGGCACCTTGAGATTAGTCAGTTAGCAGAGTAGTTAAGAAAAGTATTTTGCAGTAATGGTATTATGCTATTGTTAGTAAAGATAAAGTTTAGTATTGATAATCAGGTGAAGAAAAAGAATGCGGCAGATTATAGAATAATGATAATCAAAGGATTTAAGAAATGTGCAATAAGAATTTGTGTAATGGTATACAATAAAGGAATTCAGATGAATAAATAAATTTTGTTATAAGCATATTTCCAGAATTTGAAGTAAAACTATAATAAATCGGTTAAGGAATAACGAGCAGATTAAAGTATAGCAAAAGAGAATAAAAAGGTGAGGAGCAGTATGCTCAGTTTAATGGTAAAGAAATTTTGAAATTTGATGTCATATAATTGAACAAGGTTTGGGTAAAGGTAAAGGTAAATTTTCGGTTTTGTGCAACAGTGAGAATGGAAAAATTGTGAAAAGATATTAGTTAAGTTTGATGAGTCAATTAGAAAATATTTTGAAGTAAGAAAGTATATAAAAAGGAAAGTATATCAATAGAAAATGTCAAGATTCAGAGTTTAATGTGGAATAGATATAGTATAAGATAGAATATGAGCTGAGTCAATTAAATAGTGTTATTATATGATAAGAGAAATGTAAAGGTAGCTGGAAAGTATGATTTAAAGTAAGATGAATTATTAATGAATGAATGGAATCCAGAATTTATGAAATATTTTGCGAAATGTTTTGTATGATCAGAGTAGCACAGCAGAAGCATGGAAGGTTTAATATTCATAAGATTATCTGAAGTTAAAAATTAAAAGAAAGTTTAAGGTTTGTGTGTAGTTAAGCGGAGAAGCAGAAGTTAGTCAAATATGAAATAAAGCAGTGTGTACGAAATAGTTAGAGGAGCCAAGAAATTTAAAGATGATAATATAAATTTTGTAAGGAATAAGTAATTGGGAATGTGAATGCAAATAGAGTGAAGTAATGGCCGGCAATAATAGGCGGATAGTGGAATGGCACTGAAAACTTGAAAATTTAAGCAGGGTTTAGTGCAGTAAAGCATTTAAAAGTAGCAGCGTAAAGTGAAAGAATTTAAGTAAGGAAATCGGCCCAGAAAGAAGGTTGTAAACACAGCTAGGAGAAATATGGAAAAAGCGTTGTGGAATAAATTAAAAAGGAAAGGGAAGGCAGAACAAGCATGGAAATGAACAGATGATTTGGAAGAAAGATGCGGAAGAAGTGTTTCCTACTTGTTCTATATATGACTTTGTTTCTTTTTAGATGATAGTCCGATTTATTGTCGTTCGTCTTGAATGTCGAGGACGACATTCCTTTTTAGGTGATAGTAATGTAACGTAACGCGTTTTTCAAATCCTCGTGGATTGTTGTTTAGTGATTGTTTGGATCTCCGTTTCCTGGCTTTGGCGTGGTGCTTATGGCCAATGTTGGGTCATTGAGCCTTGGTCGATGTTTTCGCATGTTGTGTGGGGCTTAGTGGGCCGACAGGTTAGGCCCGTAGTGCCCGTTGGTTCACTGGATGTGAACGCGACGAAGGTGTAGGTCGCGTTATGAATGCGACGGCAGTGGGGTCGCATTCTAATTGCCGCTGTTTTGGGTCAACGTCTGTATGTGCGCCGCATGTCGCACGTTGGGGCGGCCTGCTGACGTCAAAAGTGGGAAGGCGACGGTCATCTAGGTTGCGATCAGGTCGCGACGCAAGACTACGTCGCGTTCCCAACCGCTGTGTGGTTTTTAAGAAGGTAAGCCGAACAGAGCTTTCACAAGCTCTGATCGACTAGGAGGGGAGCTGATGCGGCTTCTATGGGCGATTCTGCGTTTCAGCATGGTGTTCGACGCGCTCTCGACGTGAGGACGTTGCGTGGAGTGGAGGAGAAGCCGTGCCATACGTGGATTACGTGTTCTTCAAGAAGGCAGGGAGTTCTACCTTGATTTGTTACGCAGATTACATGTTAGTTTGTTTACCTCTTCAAAAACAATAGATACCATGTCTAGGAGGTGAAATGAGCATGAAAACTGGGTTGAAACTGTGTTTGGGGTGGTTAGCATGGAAAATCCGGAGATGGTTCCCGGATTAGGGTTTTCTCCTGAGAAGGTGACAGACCCGGCCATCGCGACAAGGTCGCGATAGTCCGATCCGTCGCAATAGGTTTCCTATCGCGACACAGTGTGCTGATGAGACCTGAAGGCGGTAGACTTTCATGTCGCGACCCGGTCACGACAGGCTGTCGCGACGCTTTAGGGTTTGCTATCGCGACCCATCGGGGTGTCGCGACCTGAATGCGACTGAACCCCATGTCGCGATCACAGCCGAGGGTTCTGCTTTGCATGGTTTTGGGGATTTGGCTATCCGGATATCGGTGTTTGACGTGTATGGATTTGATAAGTGGTGCATTGGCACCCATAGCGCTCCGTGAGCATGTTACCCACGCGGTTAGTAGGTGGTTTACGTAGTTGGTGTGGTTTTATTGTGGTGTGAGTATGTGCATGGCACATAGTGTTGTGGTAGCTGGGCAATGATGGTTCCAGTGTGAACCTAGCCTCAGTCTTGTGACGTCTTTTATGAATTGATAGAGATGGTTTAATTAGTGTAATGTGAGTAAGGTTAAGAGTGGTGTATAAATAGTGTATATTGTACGTATACGGCAAGGAGGTCACGTGATGACCAATGATAGGCCAGTTTATGATTGGTTAACGTGGTTGCATGTAGGTTGGTGTGAGGTAGTTTGTAGGTCACAGGGTGACCGGGGTCAAGCTATTCTCGACATTTGTACTGTGTTTTGTAATAAAGAATATATAAGTATATATCGTGGTTTATGCTAGCCGAGTGTGGTGGTCCGACACCTATTCCGGAATACCTCTTCAGTTGGGTGCCCCAGGTTTTGTGTGAGCCAAGCCCTGTGTGTGCTCGGGGCTTGTCCCGGTACAGTGGTACC
The DNA here is from genome assembly GCA_014218235.1 of Colocasia esculenta. Classification (NCBI taxonomy): domain Eukaryota; kingdom Viridiplantae; phylum Streptophyta; class Magnoliopsida; order Alismatales; family Araceae; genus Colocasia; species Colocasia esculenta. The sequence goes on from CM024763.1 coordinate 117,698,750, forward strand.
GTCGAGGTCTTGTCGTCTTCCTGGACACCCTCACTCTTGTGTTTGAGTAGTACGTCCGGTTGAGGGAAAGACGACAGTGGGATAGTGACTTGTGAGAGTTTGTGTCAGTCACTTGTAGCGCGCTCGTAGTTGGGGGTACGGACACTGGACCCCAGCTAGTCCTGTTACCAGTGCCTCACTTTAGAGAGTTCGGGCCAGAGTCTCTAAAGGTGCCAGGCATGGGCCTGCAGGGTGTGTGACTTGTAGGTTGTGGTGGTTTGGTTGGTCTCCACAGTTCTTTGACTTTACTTATGTTGTGGAGTGGAAGTTGGACCTTACGTCCGTGACTGCGAGACTGAGAGGTAGTTCTTGTGTTGTGTTGTCTGGGTTGGATACTGGCGTCATTAACCAGTAGTCTGTCCCGTGTGGTGGCGTCGTGCTTTCCGGCTCGTGCTTTGCTATTGGTTGTAGCGTGTGTTGGTTGTGGTGTGCCCTGGTAGTGACACAGTTATTGTGTTGAGTTTCAGTGGTGGTACCTCGTGAGGGTAGGTACTTGTACCCTTTGTGAGTACTGGTTTCTCGTAGTATGCTTAGTACTAGCCTTTTCAGGTGGTGAAGTGGAGATCTTGCGGTGAGACCTTCCACTTATTGTGTTTTACCCTTCCTTGGGTAAGTTTCCGAATATGGTTTAGTGTGCGATGGATTGGCATCGTGGTAGCCAGTCCTGCTACTTAAGTGTGACATTCGATATATCATGGTTTAAGGGTATAAACGATTAGCTCTTGGTTAGCAGTCCTGTTACCCATGTGTTGGAGGCTTGCCAATGAAGCTAGTAGCTTAGGCAATGTTTTGCATGTGTGGCTTACAGCTTAGGCGACCAGCTGTTGAGGTGGTGTGCCTATGAGGCTTATGGCCTAGGCTTTGTAGTTGTTGGGCAGACTAGTAGCATTGTGCTAGTTCTGCTGTTTCTCCTTCTTTCCGGGATTGTAACAATAATTGTGATTATGTTTGGTATTTGTTAATTGTGATTGTGGTGAGCATGTCATGATAGTTTGGCTATCGGTGCTGCCAGTGAGACCCATTGGGGTTGAAGTTCTTCGTTGTTTTGTGTGGTTTTGGGTGGTTCCCTACTGAGCCAATGACTTGTTGAGGCTCACTCCCTTACAGTTCTTTTCAGGATTTACCGTTAGTGTGACTTGCGGAGGTGTCGTGACAGACTTGTACCACCAGCAATAGAGTTAGTACAGTTGTGTGAGCTTGCACTCCCTCGGGGTATGCCCCAGGTAGTTGTACTCTTTTTAATTGGACATGTAATAATGTAATGGGACATTTGTAAATTGTTATATATAGATATGAGCACATGTTCTTTATTGTGTTTTATATTGTGTAATTGTCTTTTACATTCTTCCTGGACGCGTGTACGAGCTATCCCTTACGAGACTTTGGTCTGTTCGCTGGAGGCGGACCTGGATATGAACCCTTATTGGGTATAGATATCCAGGGCCGTCACACCGTCGGGGAGGGGCTCCACTGATGACAAACTCTTCGCCTAATGCCGGAGAAAGCAAACCCACTCAGTGAAGACTCTAGCGGCGGCTAGGGTTTCAGAGGTTGGTGAAAATGATGCCTCATACTTTTTATCTAATTAAGAAATCATTTGGTGTGTTCATGATGACGTAAAAAATTCAACAATACTATTAAGAGATTAATTTTTTTGTATTTTTTATAAGATTCTACGGTATTTATAACAAACCAAATGAACTTTGAAAACAAATAGGCTTATCTACAATCGAACATGCAGTGTATGTAATCTTCTTCATCTACTTGTTTCTTGACTTTGTGTATAAGCCTTGCAGCACTTCTCCCTCAAACTTTTTAGAGTATCAAGTAACATATATAGATATATACATATCGCAAGAATAAGAAATATCTTGCGTACCCTAAATTCTTCCCCTTGTCAAATATACCTTATGTTTAAATATATTATATCACAAATATTTGCACTGGTACACTGATCAGTTGAATCCAAACCATGGTTCAGTTAAGGGGTGAAAAAGATTAGCCTATTCTCAACTGAATGCCAATTCAAAGAGTTGCCTGATGAATAGTAGGGGTGTATATGAGTGGGATTGGGTTGGCTCAATATAAATATAATTTAGCCCAAAATTAGAATGACTCAACCCAAACTCAAACCCAATTCTATTGGATCGAAATTAAAGAAACTCACAGTGGCCCATTGGAGCCCATCAGACTCATTGACAACCTCTGCCACCCTTCCTCTTATTGTGGTTGTTACCATTACTCTCATATATTCATTTGTTAATTATTTTGATTTGATATTTTTAAATACTTAGATAAAAGATCTCATATGTGTGAGCGGCCATCAAACTTTTGAACAAAATCAAGTTCTTCTGAGAATAATATAAAAAGTAATAAAATTGTTTTTAAAATTTTGCCGCTGTGACTTTTATATTAGTTTTTAATATGTCTAAATCGACTATTTAATCTTAAATCGAATAAATTTAGCTTTTTCTTAAAAGAATCCCATAAACGTTATATTTAAAAGTTATCAAGAAAAAATCTTGAGAAGAACAGAAAAATAAGTTTTTTTGGATTCAAAGTTAAATAGTCAAGAAAATTCTAACTGCAAAAGGAAGAAGGAAAAAAAAAAAAAAAACTTAGACAACTGTAATGAGTGCTACCAAAAGTCTCATTAATAGCCCCCTAGTATGCTGGCCTAACGGGCCAACCACTCTATGCCCGGTTGGAAATGGGCCTAATGTCTAAGCTATTTCATGGGCTTGGGCTGAATATTTTAGGCTTAAGGTAGGTCTTTGATGGGTCAATACAGTGGTTTACGTGCTGGACCAATCCATTGACACCCTTAGTGAATAGCTCTCCATGCATGTACACTAGAATTATGAGGTTAACATTTCAAATCCATCTCAAAGAACAAGTTTGTGAATTATATATATATATAGGATGATGTAATAGGCTAGTTTACAATAATAATAATAATAATAATTATAATTACACACCTACACGCCCCTCTCCCTACGGCATTTTTTGTCTTTTGAAACTCATGATTTAACATTTCTGTCTATGTTTTAGTGGAATATTTCTTAGATAGGATAACTGACGAAGCAGCTCTCAAAGGTATCTATGTATATATCAACTCTATCAAAATTGTCATGGTGTCTACGGTCAAATGTTTCAGTAAAGCTACATAAGCTGTGAGTGCGTATGTAACACATTTATACGGGTTAAGAAACTAAAAATTGCTTAACAAAATGCAAGGGCTTTTAGTTTTAAACTAAAAATGTAGAGATATAAATAAGCGCAAAATTCTTATACGCTCATTAATTAATTTGGACCATGCAGTATAAGTTAGTGTTGGGTTATTTTACGGAGACTTTATTCCACGAATAACCGAGTACGGGCTAAACTTGATTCACATTTTTGGCTGCAAACAAGTGCTTCGACTAAAATGCTTAACACAATGAAATGCCATCTGAAACGTTTACCTCGAGAAGGCCTTGAAAGTACAGTGGTGCCAAAATTATTCTACATGTTGTAAGGAGGGTGAATTGTCGGGAACTGTGAAGCTTATTACAGGGACATCGTTTCGATGGACCTGGTGTTATGTGCCCAATCAAAAAGAAAAAGTGTTAAAAGTGAGACTTTTAATTTAGAAACGCTCATTTTTTAAATCGGCCGATACCCTTTAACTATTATTTGTTATTCTTATCTACTCTTAATTCATGGGTATGAGTTGAATCCTCTCAGCCTCCCCCCCCCCCCCCCCCCGCAGGAGGGGGGCTGATTATATTTAAAATAAAAAATATATACCTCACCTCTTGTATTGACCCAACCCCCTCTTGCGGGTTGTTTAGAGGATCCCAACTCCTTGGGTATTCCCTTCCCTATACCTCAAGATCTAGAACAGTCATTCATATAGATAACATATTGTGGAAAGATTGTATAGAAAAAAATCTCTTAGTTTATGTGGAGGAAGAGAAAAGTGATCCTTTTGCTTTACATGCACGGATTTACTCTGACTAATTGGGTGCCCAGATCAAATGAAGTTGGGGAGCAGAATGCCCATTTAACACTTTGGACCCTCTATCTTTAATTTGTCGGAAGAAATAAGTCCGATCGAATATATAGCAGCACGCAGTATGGTATGGAGACCACTCCAAATTGCATATACTTAATTAAGAAGAAACAAAATGCATGCATATATTATATATATATAGGTGACAACATAATATTCCGACATCGATCCTGCTTGGAAGGGCGGGATCAAGATCTCGTGGTCCGATCGAGCGCTGTACACTTGAGCTTATGCAGGACGCCGAGTACTGCGAGGTGTCGCCGGTGCTCGAAGCATGCATGCCGCCTCAGTTGATACGAAGCTTCGTGATGATCTGAAGTTTCCTCATGACCCAGGCATTTTTATCATATATACCAGACAGCTCATGTTACTTAATATATATATGTGTGTGTGTCTCTCTCTCTCTCTCAGTCGACGATGACAAATACAGAGGTCGCCATATTTCCCTTTCTCACCGCCGGGGCGTCTCTTCTGGGTTCCTGCCTTTTCTTATACTCGTTTTTCCCTTCTTGCTTTCTCTTCTGAAGCTGGCTCGGAGGGTTGGGGGGGGGGGGGGGGGGGGGAAGGCTTTCTATTTCTGATGGCTGTGTGTGTGCATGCTTTCATGCAGGCGGATATATAAGGTCGAAGCGAAGAGCTAGGGGGCGTGTACTACATCGGCTTCCGGACGTAAAAATGGGGATGGAACTGTTCGTTGCCGCACTCGGCCTGCTCCTGTTGGCACCGGCGGGTGGCGGCGCCAGGAGGGATGGCCTCATGCCTGTCTTCATGGTAGACCACGCTGAAGGTGAGTTTAAGAAACAATTCTTTCAACTTCGACATTAATCCTTTGTATATATATAGAGAAATGCTATGCTCCCAGCTTGCCGGGAGCATAGGGAGGCGGTTTGGAGCCGTGCTCCTCCACAAGCCGCCATGTGGAGGAGTAGGGCCCCACCGCACTAAATATGTTTTGTGTTTTTTTTTTTTTTCACCTTCTATAGTGCACACAAATATTCTTATAGTGCACACAAATACTTATTTTATGCACACAAATATTTATGTAGTGCAAATAAATACTTATATAGTGCACACAAATAGTATAAGAGTGCACACAATACATCTATTTGTGTGCACTCTTATACTATTTATTTGCACTACATAAATATTTGTGTGCACAAGATGGATGTTTGTGTGCACTATAAAAGGTGAAAAAAAAAAACACAAAACACATTTAATGCGGTGGGGCCCTGCTCCTCCACATGGCGGCTTGTGGAGGAGCACGGCTCCAAACCGCCTCCCGCGTATGCTTTAATTTCAACTCGATCTTCTCATTGGACAAACGATTTGGACCAAGAGTGAAAAATCAAAAGGGATACCAGTTGTTTCTAAGTTGCAATCTTTACCATGACGTACGTCTTTCGTATGACAGTATTTTTTTAAAATGTAATTCCTAGATTTATCTATGAATATTCTCCTCCGAAATAATTATCATGGTGTTAGACTCATCAGATGGTTGATAAAGATGTAATACCTGGAGCATATACGACGCACGTCACAAGAAATTATACCAAAAGGACTGGGATGACCCACCCTGTGGATCAAAATTAACATTGCCAGTCCTTTGCGCGCGTGATCTGCCTGATGGCTTGCTCAAGTGAACACGCAGTGAAATCCATGGCATAATTTCTTAAGCAGATTAATAACCCAATGAATGGTTAATCATCTTTGGAAAATTATGTCTCAAGATGGCGTTCACCTTATGGTTGACCTAGGATCTTTAGGTAAGTCTAATTATGGGGGTCTTTTTTATAGGTGAGAGACAAAGAGCAAACAACAAAAGAATGAAGTAATGATTAAGGAGAACTAGCTAGAGGACCTCTACCTAGCATTTAGTACCCCTTGCAGGCCCCAGGGAAGGAACACCTGATAAGGATCTGAAGATCTACCTATGTTGTCTGAATATACAGAGCCATTATTGCATCCTCTACACAAATATTTGTAAGCTCCTCTGTGCATGCGGGTAGTCAAACAGTACAACTTTTTGATGTGTGTTAGTTTGTATACGTCTTACATCTAGATAGTGTAGTGTCTCTGATTCTACCCAACATGAGCTGTCTGATCACAATTTCTAGTGGTGCGAGCATTTCACAAACTGTCACCTTCAGACCAATTACAATTTTGTCTAATTAACAAGTTTCCATAGATCTGTCGACAGCACAGAAACCCTCCCAGAGAGCTGAATTAAGCTTCATGTGTCAAAACTGATACATGGCCTAAAAACACTTCTTCAGCAACCATTTGGGTGCACCACTCCAATTTCTAATCAAACATCCTATACTAATTAAAGTTGATCCATCTGCAACAGATATCTTGCTGATCACTCTGGTTCTTCACCCATGCCTTATTAATTTTTGTCATTCTCATTAACCAGCATGAGCAAGTTTTTATTCGCTTTGATATCTCTTTCCCTTTCTAATACCACTGAAGATCAATTAATCTTTCCTCCTCCTATTCTTACAATATTTTGACATAACATTAATTGTCAAGGTTGGCATCAGAAGTTGCTAAACCATAGATATAGAGTACTGTTTAGCTTGTGTTGTTCATTCTTGATCAGGGTCAATCAGGTGCTTAGGTAAGAAGTCATGAGTGGGGCACCGATGAGATACGTACATGGACATAAGCATGTTTGGTATTTGGATAGATCGAAAATAGAGTGAGGATATTCTCAAAATAATGAAGATATCTTTAAAATTTGAGAATATCTTCATTCTATCATCGATCTATCCAAATACCAACATGCTTAAGTAAATACATATGATTTCAATGCCAAAAGAGAAAAACTACACCCACTTGCAACAACAAATGAAGGCTTTCCTTTCAAATCTCATTTACTGTGGTGGCTACTCAAAGTTGTCATAGGGATTATCATTTAAACACATGAAGGTTAAATATTGTTATTTCACTTGAGGATTTTGATTTGTTGAACTGAATATATAATGATATTATAATAAGTGTGAATCTAATATGCTTATTAGGATGATAAATAAGGGAGACCTCTCGCTCCCCAACTGTTGCTATCTGTGGAAGCTAAAAACTATGTCTGTCTTCTCATGGAGTAATTTGTTATCTTTTCTTATAGAAGCTTTTGTTAGACAAAAACATTTACGCTTTTGTGGAAATCCACTAAGACAGCTGTAGCAATCTGTAGTATATCATTATAGATAATCCAATACTCGATCCAAACGCTTCCCGTAGTAAATATAGTAGTACTCAACATTTTATTAGCATGAAAAGAAACTTCTGAATTCCGATCGTTTCGAACGCCAACTGCATTAAAATCTCTAGAAATTAACCACCTCTTAAATATGACAATTTTCACATCACTCTCAATTTTTTCCTCGAATTAATGCTTCCTGCTTTCCAACGTTTAATAAGGTACATTGATGTATCCTGGCTACCTTCCATAGTCCATGGTATGTACAGCTAACTGCTTCATGTGTGATCACATAGACTAGATTGAGACCGGCAGTCTTCAATATCTGGTCTGGCAATTATCTAGGACTAGTTCTATGGCCCGTGCATTGCACGAAAAATTGTTAGGTTTGAATTAATAAATTTTATAAGTAATATACATGAGGGTAATATTTTTTGTTATTTATGAAAATGGATTTTGAATAAAGATGTGAGTTTTTAGGAATAGAGAGATGTTTAATGGGAAAGAAAAGAGAGAAAATTTATATTAGCAAATTTTTATTAATTTAAGGGTGAGAGTAAGGTTGAGAGTTTTTTGAACGTTTAGATATATTTTGAAAAAATTTAATAGGAGAGAAAGTTGGAGAGAGAGAGTATAGAAAAATAATTATTTAGTTCATTTAAACTATTTATATTTTTATTTTTAGGGAGCGAGATGTTATAGAGAGAATAAGATTGTCCTAGTGCAGTCACGTGACAGCACCAAGACTGAGTTATATTATATTAGTATAGATAGATTGGACATGTGGCCCCTCTTTTGACTCTGTTTCCAAAAAAATGTTAAGTAAAAGAAAAGTAGATAAGTTGATGGCATCAAGCCAAATCAATATATATACATCCATTAATAGATGTCTAATTGTAATAAGAAATTGACGTACGTAAGCTTGCATATTTTGTTACAAACTTCTGTGACCATTTTGCATTTTGTCTATTTGTAAACGTATATAAGCAATCTAACAAAAGCTGTTGAAACCAATCCTTTAAGGCTGGAATGAGCAAATTTCATCCGATGACTAGTAACTCTCATTGATTTCAAATCTAGGCAGCTCGATAGATCGAGTTAACATCATCATGGTCTGCTATTAAGATATTGATATTCTATTTCATGGTGTATTCTAACTTTTGCCATGATTAATATTGGTCGACATGAACTATGAATTTCAATTTTGGGTGTGGTAACCAGCACTAGTCTCCTAGCTAACACTTTTGAGGAAACCATCAACTTCCAGGTGGTGTTCTTGCTGAGAATAAGTTTTCATCTCAAGGGGATGTGCCACCAGACTTCTTCTGCCATTCTTGCCTGAAGTTTCAAAGAAGGTCGAGAGGTTCTTAGCCGATCCAAGTTTGAATGATGAGGTTGATACACTGTCAAATGAAATCTGTCATATTCTGCATCCCGACTTACAAGTGAAGGTACCTACAACTAGTACTCTCAAATTCACAGCAGCAAAAGCAATTAGTAGCTCTATAACATGTGTTTCTAATTAAACTTGCTCGCGTTTAAATTTCTACAGTGTATGAAGATAATGGAATTATATCTACGCGAGGGGATTCTCTTTCTCCAAATTCTATTTCTAGAGAAGAATATTTGCAACAGCACAGGGTTCTGCCCTAATAATAATAGATCATCAACACCAACCTCTGGTGACAATGGACAAATAAAAAGCAGTACTCCCTTTAAGGTATATAATAACAACATTTTTTTTTTCATCTTTATCTCTCTTTCTCAACTTAAATTTGCTTAAATTTGACCTCCTCTCTATACCTACAATCTTAATTCTTAATTAGCTAGCCAAACCCCAAACCTGTAATAGTGTTGATTCAGTGGTACTAAATAATGGACATATACTTTGTAGGCCAGAGAGTGGAAGAGATGTGAGACCTGCCATGTGGCCGCAGAGCAAATACGTAAGGGTCTCGAGGATCATGAGCAGCAGGTAATTAATATATACGTCATTTACAAAAAATTCAAAAAATATGTAAGATTTATCTTTTTTATGAGCAGTACGTAGGTATATCTTTTTTATGCCCACTAATTATATATGTATCTCCTTGTGGTTTATCGAATGCATTGACAGATTAAGGTGATCAAGACTCTTCTTGATGCTTGCGAGTTGGTTCAAACTTATGCTGACAAGGTACGTACGCAAGAAGCCCGCCTTCTTAAATCAAGCCCTTATTATCCAGCAACGAGCCATTTATTTTTCTTAAGTGAACTACATAATCATAATTCATATGTATATGACAACTGAGAAAAACTTAATTTATCTACTTGCAGTGCAAAAGACTGGTCTTCCAGTACGGCCCACTGGCTTGGCCAACCTTCAGAAGTTCCTTAGCAGCACGGACTTTTGTCACCTTATACATTTGTGCGAAGAGGCCAAACCGCCGAAAGGCAAGACAAGGGAAGATTATTGATCACATGTACCGTTTCAAGAGAATTTAGAACATGTTAGTCGCGCCTTAGCCAAGATGAATGTCTTGTAAATATGCATTGTTATTCACATTTTAATATAATCACTACTTTCCAAAAACTACTTTTTTTTATTCTAACATTGATAATATTAAAGATCTAAAAAATATATCCTCTCTCTCTAAAAAAAAAGATTTTTTTTGGACTTGTGAATGAAGACTCTTCTACATTATGCTTACTTCTAATTAATAACAGTGCACATGAGAGGATTAAAAAAAAAAACTTACTGAATCTTCAATTTGGGATTCCCAAGCTTGGCACAGTACGTGCCACCAAAGTTTGGATAGATAATAAGGGAGTGTGTGTGGAACATTGAATTTTATGCTGAAAGGATAAAGATTAGTATAACCTAATCGAACTATATGTTGATGCAGTACTTCTATCCATATGAACCTCCTAACTTTTGTTCTCATGATTCCTTTTTACTTCCTAGTTAATATTACGAGAAAGGTTTCAGTGCTTACGCATTTCTTATTGAACCATGATCTACCTTAAGTTGATTGGAGATAATTGGTATGGACATTTCCCAATTATGTTAGTCGTATTTCGGAGTTCAATACTTTGAGGTGGAAAGGTTTCATCATATTAGATAGAAAACTTTAATTTTGTGAGATAATACGGCTACCAACAGAATGGGATCGGAATTTAACGATAGGTATAACCTGAATTATGTTGATGCTAAACAATAGTTCAATCCGTATGAATATCCTAACTTTTGTTTTGATGATTCTAAGGGCGTTGTTTGGTAACAAGTTGAAAAAAAAATCGCGATCCGAAAATCACATGGAGGATAGAGACAGACACATCGCGGTGTGTCTCTCCGCTTTTTTAAAGTGAGGCCGCTTTGAACAAATTTGGGGCATAGTGTCTGATGCGAATCTTGTGTCTTTTTTTATTATTTTTTAAACACTTCGCGGGCCGCACAGGCGATGAGGCGAAAACCCCTGTCCATACGCACGTAACGCACAAAATCGGCTTTTGTCGATTCGCGCTTCTTCAGCCGTGCTTCCAAACGCGGCTTACTTCCTTCAATTAGCATTACCAGAAAGGTTTCAACACATAGGCATTTCTTATTGAACCATGATCTACCATAAATTGATTGGAGATAACTGGTATGGATATTTCCCAATCATGTTATTCATAATTGAAGATGTTAAAATAGATATGTGATAAGATTAAGAAACACAAATTATGAATGAGTGTTTTCGTAAGGATTTGAGGATAACTCTAATTGATAGGTAGTAAAATGAGAGAAAATAGATTCAAATGATTTAGACACGTTCATCATCATTTTAACTCACATCAGTTAAAAATTGTGACTCTTAGTAGATACTAATAAAAAAATTGAAAAAGGCCTAAAATAAGACGTCCTGGTAGAACATTGGGTTCTTAGGTTTAAACATGAATATATATAACATTTGATAGAAATCTTTGACGAAATGAAATTCATATAACTGACCCTAAATAATGAGATAAGACTCTGATAATGATGATGTTAGTCATAATTGAGTTGGAAAGATTTCATCCTATTAAATAGAAGACTTTAATTGTGGAAGGTAATATGACTACTAACAGAATGGAGTCGAAAATAGATATAGGTGTTTTCGCTTCCTTGGTGTAGAAAAAATATTGGAAATAAAAAAAAAAAAAAGAGTGTTTCCACTTCTATTAATAGTTTATCTCCCCTTTTCCACATGCCCACTTTCTCCGGTCTTTCATGGACGTTAACAGTACCCCTTTTATTTCTGTAGAAGATATCTAGCACTAACATATTTCATATTGTTCAGAATAAACATATAAATGAATGCAAATTGAAATTTTAAAAGCAAGAGAGAGAAAGGAAGCTTGTACATAGACAAATTTTAATAGGTGTTTGGTTACATTTTTTACCTTTAATTTTTTTCTCTAAATTTTAAAAAGAAAGAAGACAGACACAATAGGTGTTTGGTAAGTAAATTTTTTTAGTGAAATTTTTTTACTCTATGCAAATCTCTTCAAAAAAAAAAAACAAGTCCTAACCTTTTTTTTAAAAAAAAAACACACAAACTCTCTCTCAACCCCCCCCCCCAATTGCGGCCCTCCTCTCCCCCCCCCAAACCCAGTCGCCCCACCCCCCTGCGGCCTCCTCTCCCCCCAAACCCACCGCGCCCCCCCTGCGGCCTCCCCACCCGCTGCCACCCCCCCCTGCGCCCCCACCCCAGCCGCACCCCCCCTGCGCCGGCCACCTCCTCCCCCATCCCCCCGGCACCCCCACCCAGTCGGCACCCCCCCCTGCGGCCTCCCCCATCGGCCGGCCACCCCCCCCCCCCGGCACCCCCACCCCAGTCGGCGACCCCCCTGAACCACCCCCCCCCCCCCACCCTCAACCTGCGGCACCCCCTCCCCCCTCCCTGCCGGCACCCCCCACCCCGCCGCACCGGCGCCACACCTCCCCCCCCCTCCCTGCCGGCACCCCCCCCCCTCACCCCATCGGCAACCCCCTGCGCCCCCCCCCCCCCCCCCCCCTGGGACATGGGACCTCTTCCCGCCCCAAACACCTCAACGTAAATTTTAAAAATTTTATTATTTTTACCAACACATAACAACCATTTTTATAAATTTAAAATTAAAAGAGAACTCAACATCATTTTTAGGTAGAATAGTTTTTTTTAATTGCTCCCAAACACCCCATAAGTGTGTGGAGGTAGTGAATTACAAGCCTACAAATTAGCGAATTTATATACACTATGTCATATAGCACCTTCTCATTGGCTTTAACTAGAATTGAATTGCCATTTGCCACTTATACAAGTGTTGCTGCTGGAGCAAGGAGGTCGGTTCAGGCCAAGCGGACCCAAGGGAAGACGAGTGGATGACGTGCTGTCGAGCTTCCGACCTGCAAGACCACCGAGGCTCCTCGGTGGGTAGAGACTCCGACGATCAAGTTAGCTTGGGAGGTCGGAGAAGGAGTTCTTGTACTAGAAGTTGGGTACCTTTTGGCAGATGGTCTCCGCTCCTCTTTATAGGTGTGGTTAGAGCGAGATTCTCGGAAGCAATCAGAGGGAGTCTGCTGTAAGTGCGCCCTCGATTCCCGCAGGCTGAGGTCTTAAGCGGCAGGCTAGCTGGACTAACCCTGGCCATACTTGGCAGTGATCGCAATCTCCGGGTCTTTCCCTTGACGGACTCCCCTTTCCACGGTTGAAAGACTCGTCCTTTAGAAAGTCTGGGAGATACAACTCGGATGAGAGACAACTCGAGTGAGAGACATCTTGGATGAGTTTGATCCGGAATATCAGAAGGCTCAGCTCAGTCGACTCGTCTGATCGGGTCTACGGACAGCTGAAGTGTGGGCAGGCCGAGCTCTTCAAGACCTACCCCGTATCATTGGCCCCCAGCTTCTGCTCGGGACATCGCAATGGGTCGAGGAGAAGGTGTTCGCCCACCCCGTGGAAGCCATGCACCATCATATGTTTTCCTGTCAAGGATATCCTCACGGGAGATGCGCCTGTATGTTGTCAGAACTTCCAGAAACTAGGCGGCCGTTGGGATTTCTAGCATCTCTAACAGAAGTCAAAATGACGCGCCGCCTCGACTCCCGGCCATAATCATGGTGTTAGGTGAAGCGATGGCTGTTCCTATCAACGCCTCGACTCCCGAACCATCCCGCACCCTTTGCCTTTGATCGCGATCCGTGTTGAGGTTCTATCGGCCTACAAGGCGGCACCACGTGGACTGATCCTGCCGCTTGGATTAGCGCGGTCCGGGGATCCTATAAATAACACAATCGGTTCCGAAAAAAGGACCTTACCTCTGCGCGTGAACTCCATCATCTGAAGCGGCCGATCTTCCGAGCAGTGGGGGGTTGTCCGAGCACTCTCGCCGAGTTCCCTATCGGGCACTCTTGCTTCGGTAGCTTCTCTCCAGAGGTAAGCCATGGGCTCATCCTTTGCCTCCACCTCTTCCTCCTCTTCTTCCTCTTCCTCGTCTTCTTCGGGGTACTCTCCTTCTGAAGGTGCCTCCATCCGGCCCCCATCTCCTCGTCCTGTTCCTGATCAAGCGGGCCCTTCTGACGCCCAGTCGTCAGGTACCGCCGATGAGTTCATCCCTGTGGTATCTCTTGGGACGTACATGCCCATACTTTCCTCAGCTCCCCCATCTGGTGTGCATAGAGCGTCTGACTCTGTGGTTGACGCTGCCACCGAGATCGATAAGATGACCCTAGAATAGATCGTCGATCATCCTGGCTTTGCTTTCCCTCTCGACTTCACCGTCTATGCTTTCGGCGATCTCTGAGCTCATCATACAATGGAGAATAGATTCTGTCTTTATTCGGAGGTGGTCCGAGCCGGCTTTCGATACCCTCTTCATCCTTTCCTCCTTCATCTGCGTCTATACCTAGAGGTCGCCCCTTCCCAATTGGCCCCCAACTCCTGGAGGTCGGCCATTGGTTTTTTGGTTGCCTGTGCCTCAGCCAAGGTTTCGCCGAGCATCCGCCTCTTCTTCTACTGCTTCTCTCTCAAAGTCTCGGGGGATTGGCTGTACATTTCCGCTCGGTCGGGGTGACATTTCCTCGGTCGTCTTCCTTCCTCCATCCATCACTGGAAGAGGAGATTTTGCTTCATTCACAGCCCTAAGGGCTGGGACATCCCCACTTCTTGGTCGGCTATCAATCCTCATGACAAGGCCTTCCAATCCCCGCCTGATATCAGTGATGTCGAGCTCTTGCACTTCGAGTCGTCGCAGGCGGTATCGATGCCTGATCTGAATGAACCTTCGGCCGAGTTATTTGAGTTGATTCAGAGGGCTGACCGAGGTCTGGTATTTGTAGGAATTTTAGAAACTTGTTATTTTCTTATGTCGCGCTAGCTAACGACAAAATTTTTTTTTTGGCAGAAATGGTCGACCCGAACGCTCCTGTGCAAGAGGGAGCCGATTACGCGGCCCTCGCCACCCAGCACTTCCTTGACGGAGGAGGTAGGTGAAAGAAGAAATCGGCTCGGGTGGAGAAGAGGCCGGTCGAGGAGGCTGACGTTCAGATCGTGGACCCTCTAGCGCCTCCCGCCAGGGACATCGTCCCAGCCACCCAACACCCCCGACTAGGCCGACAGCAGAGAGGTTAGCCAAATGAGCTCGGGCATTCGAGCAGGAAGCGTCTGCAAGTGGTACCCCAAGTATTGCTTCGCCCCCTCGCCACCTGAGTGCATCCTTGATATTGCCGATGGAGTTGAGCCCCAAGGAGTGGGGTCGACTTTCTACTCCGGCAAATGCCAGTTTGCGAGCGGCCGAGATGAAGTCCGATGATCTCATCGACGAGCTCTATCAGGGGCTGTAGCAGCATGTGGGACTGGTCGGGTCCCTTCTTCAGCGAACCGACTAGGCTTGGACGACGATCGAGGGTCGGCTTAGCATCATCAAAGAGAAGTGCGCCGACCTCGAGGCAAAGAATACCGAACTGAAGGAGTCGATCGCTGTCGAGGCCGATCGAGCGAGTAAATCCGAAGACCGAGCTGTCACGCTGGCCCATGGAGTGGACAAGCTCAAGGCTTCATTGAACGCGGAGAGGGAGGCGCGGGAGGCCAAGGCGAAATCCCCGAGTAAACAAAGGTCGAGATTGCCCAGCTCATGGCTGATGAACGCCAGAAGGTCGTGGCCGAATACAAGAAGTCCGATGCGCACATTGAGCAGATAATCGGTCTATTTCGAGACGGTTATAAGTACTGCTTGAAGGCCATGGCTAAGGCCTTCCCCGAGCTGGACCTATCCAACATGCAGCCTCCAGGCGCAGACGACGACGAGTTCGAAGAGGAGATCGGACAAATCGAGGACGGGCAGACCGTCGTCGGCGCCTCTACTCCTACTCCTGCGGTTGACACCCCTTCAGCTACTCTTGTAACCGAAGCCGCCACCGAGCTTTGATCGGTCCATTTTGTGAAAACTCCTTTCGGCTTTCGAGTCGTTTTTGTTATATATAGTAATTTTTCATTCTTGTTCGAGGATTGTCTTCTCTGCTCGCGATGACCTCGTTAGAGACTTTAGAGTGCCGAAGCGACCTCGTTAGGGACTTTAGAGATCCGAAGCGACCTCATTAGGGAACTTGGAGTGCCGAAACGACCTCCTTAGAGAACTCGGAGTGCCTAAGCGACCTCCTTAGGAGATTTAGAGTGCTGAAGCGACCTCGTTAGAAAATTTAGAGTGCCGAAGCGACCACGTTAGAGAACTCGGAGTGCCGAAGCGACCTTCTTGGGAGATTTAGAGTGCCGAAGTGACCTCGTTAGAGAACTCGGAGTGCCGAAGCAACCTCGGGAGATTTTGAGTGCCGAAGCGACCTTGTTAGAGAACTCGAAGTGCCGAAGCGACCTCGTTAGGAGATTTAGAGTGCCGAAGCGACCTCGTTAGGGAACTTGGAGTGCCAAAGCGACCTCCTTAGGAGATTTAGAGTGCCGAAGCGACCTCGTTAGAGAACTCAAAGTGTCGAAGCGACCTCCTTAGGAGATTTAGAGTGCCGAAGCGACCTCGTTAGGGAACTTGGAGTGCCGAAGCGACCACCTTAGGAGATTTAGAGTGCCGAAGTGACCTCATTTTCTTCATTGATATTCAAGGATAATAACATCGGAGGTGCTCGGTGTTCCATGTCCTCGGAACCGCCAAACCACTCAAGTTTGCCAAATGGTAAGCCCCCTGACCGAGGTTCTCGACTACCAGGTATGGGCCCTCCCAGTTAGGGGACAGCTTTCCCCCTGCCGACTTGGAGTCCGAGACGGAAAGCTTCCGAAGGACGAGGCTGCCTACATTAAAGTGATGAGGCCTGACAGTTGTGTCGAACCTTCGCTTCATCTTGCATTGGGTAGGCTTTCACCCTTGTTGCTGCCCCGTCCTGCCGTTCTTCGATTAGATCCAGCTCGGCGCGTAGCGAGTGGTTGTTGTCCTCGTGTTCGAACCCTAGAATTCTTTCTGAGGGCACAAGCAACACCGCAGGGGTCACTGCTTCCACTCCGAAGGCGAGCGCTAAGGGAGATTCTCGAGTGGCTTCTCGGGGCGTCGCCCGATAGGCCCATAGCACGTGGGGTAGCTCCTCGGCCCATCAGCCCTTATGGTCGTCCAACCTCCTCTTCAGTCCATCGAGGAGTGTTCGGTTGGTCACCTCGGCTTTCCCATTAGATTGAGGGTGAGCGACTGAAGTGAATCGATGGTCAATGCCGAGCTCCTCGCAGTTCCGACGAAATCTTGCGTTGTCAAATTGCTTGCCATTGTCGGTGATGATTGTCCTAGGTAGCCCGAACCTGCAAATGAGATTTTTCTAGATGAATCCCCATGCATTGGTGTCAGTTATTTTTGCCAATGGCTCGACTTCCACTCACTTGGTGAAGTAATCGACCCCGACGATAATGAACTTCCGCTGCCCCGAGGCTGGCGGAAACGGGCCGAGGATGTCCATTCCCCATTGTGCGAAAGGCCACGGGACTTTCAATGGAGTGAGGCTCGAGGGTGGCTGCCCATCTACTTTGCCGAAGAGTTGGCATTGTTGGCATCTCCGGACGTAGCCTTCAGCATCCTTCAGCATGGTCGGCCACCAGTAACCTTGCCGAGTTATCCTTCGGGTCAACGATCGGGAACCTGTGTGGCTTCCGCAGGTGCCCTCATGTACTTCATGGATGATCTCCTCGGCCTGCCTTAAGCTCACACATCACAGGTGCGGGAAGCTGAAGCCCTTCCTATAAAGGTTGTCACTGATCATAAAAAATCTTGGAGCTCGTCTCTTTACCTTTCGCGCCTCTCCATGACCCTCCGGAAGTTGTTCGTCTCGGATGAATTCCACAATAGGAGTCATCCACGTCAGTTTGGCCTCAGTGCACATGATTTCTGCAAATCCCACTGAGGGCTCTCCGAGCTCCTCCACGAGCACCGAAGACTCCTAACGATTTTCCGAGGTAGCCGCGTACTTGGACAGTGCGTCGGCTTGGGAATTTTCGGCTCTAGGGATTT
Organism: Colocasia esculenta; assembly: GCA_014218235.1. Classification (NCBI taxonomy): domain Eukaryota; kingdom Viridiplantae; phylum Streptophyta; class Magnoliopsida; order Alismatales; family Araceae; genus Colocasia; species Colocasia esculenta. Next base: position 117,716,515 of record CM024763.1, read on the forward strand.
TCAGTAGCTTTGCCGACTCGAAGTCGCCCATCATCCTCAGGACCTCGGCCATGTATGAAGCGAGCTTTTCTTCCCTTGCTTCGAACTCCTTTGAGACTTGACTGACGACCAATTGGGAGTCGCTGTGAACAAGGACTCTTGTTGCTCCAAATGATCTTGCCATTCTGAGCCCTGAGATCACAGCCTCGTACTCGGCTACATTATTCAAAGTGGGGAAATCGAACCGAATTGCGTACCTTAAGATGAGGCCATCAGGGGACCGCTACCTTGAGAGTTGGACGCCCCGTCCACGTAAACCTTCCAACATTCAACGACCTCTTCTAGTTCAGGTGACCTCGCCGTTCCTTCAGAAATGAAATCGGCAAGGGCTTGAGTTTTGATGGCGACCTGAGGCCTATATGATATGTCGAACTCACCGAGCTCGATAGCCCACTTGGCCATCCTCCCCGAGGCTTCGGGCCGGCAGAGCACTTGCTTGATGGGGGCGTCGATGAGGACCACAATCTTGTGAGCTTGGAAGTATGGTCAGAGTCGTTGGGCCGCCATCACCAGGGCGTACCCTGCCTTCTCGAGGTTGGAGTAGCGTTGTTCAGCTTCTTGCAAGGCCTTGCTCGTATAGTACACAGGAAGATGCTTCTGCTCCTCTTCTCGTACGAGCACCGAGCTGATTGAGTGAGCCGTTGTCGAGATGTATAAGAACAGTTCCTCTCCTGCAATAGGCTTGCTCAAAGTGGGGACATTGGCCAAGTATGCCTTGAGCTCGTCGAAGGCCTTCTGGCAGTCGTCATTCCATTCGAACCGTCCTTTCCTCAATACGTCGAAGAATGGCTTGCATCTCTCGGCCGACCTGGACATGAATCTGCTCAAGGCGGTGATCCGGCCGTTGAGCCTTTGCACTTCTTTGACAGTTCTCAGAGCTGAAGGATCGATAAAAGATGTGGACAAGATCTAGAAGGGGGGGGTTGAATAGATCTATGCCAACTAATGCGGAAGCTAAAACCAATTTTGAAAGTCCTTTGAATCAGAGTTAGAATGAAAGCAAATTTCACAGATCTGAAGAGAATTAAGTGAGTTTAAGCAATTTAAGTGAGTAAACAAGTTGATTATATGTTCAAACGTTCCTATGCATTCATCTAACGAAGAGAAAAATCAAACACAAACAGACCAATGCACAGAGATTTTTAGGTGGTTCGGAAATCACACCTTGTGACTCCACATCCACCCCTCACACACAGTGTAGCACCCTTGATTTTAAAATCAAAAAAATAAAATTTTATTATTTAATATATGAGATGAATTAATTTAATTAGAATAAAAGGGAATTAAAACAATACTCATTAACCTAAATTATTAATGGGTTACTCTAATGATCCAAACCTAATAGATTGGGCCCAAATAGGGTTAGCCCATCATGGATGAGAAATAATTAAGCCAAATTCGGAATAAAAATAAGTGATAATTAGGAAAGGGTTTAAATAATTATTAAATAGTCCATACCCATCCTAAAAAGAGTCCTAGACTTATCCTAAACCTCTACCCACGAAATTGGATCCCTTCCCACTCTATTAGGTGGATAAATAAGAAAAGTGGGAGATAAATGCCAATTTTCGGAGTTGGATGAGAAAGAAAGAGTTTTAGGTGATTTAGAACTCTATAAGCCATCAAAACACCCCCCATTTGACCCTAGCACCCCGCAATTTCGTGCTAAGACCTTTGGAGAAGAAGAGGAGAAGATCTGGACCAAGGAGCAAGGAAGGAGAAGGCTTGGAGCAAGAAGGGTTCTCTTTTTTCGTCATTCAACTAGGGCTTTCTTACTTCACGAAAAAGGTAGGCAATCTCTCAAGCAAAATCGTGAGATAATTACCATAGGTAGCCTTTATGTACCTCTTCAAAAGCCCTATGGTTTTGTTGTATTTCGTTCATCCCATTTGGGCGAATTTAATTCGTGAAATCCTACTGTTCTCATGAACTGAGGTCTCATGTTTTCTCTAATTCCCGATATGTACTTGTTCCCATGCCATGATAAAATTCTAAGTTATACTACATCACACTAGCCTTCAAACGCCCCTAGTCTTGCTCTATTTCGACCTCCCATGAGGGAGAATTAAATCTTTGAATCTCTGTCTATTGCATGTATCTGACTCTTCAGTTTACCTTTAAACTTTGTGCATACTTGATGTCCTGTCATGATAAAATTCTCTAAATACTAATTCGTGTTAGCTTTCAAACGCCACTAGTTTCATAATTTTTCATCAAGTGTACATCTCTAATTAATTCGTTGAACCCTGACTGCGCTGTTTAGGTCACCGAAAAGTAACCCGATCCATGCATATCTAAACCTTGTCTATTTTCAATTAATCGTGCATGTTGATAGATATACATGTCTACTTTTGTTTAGAACTAGTTTCGTGCTTTTGGGATCACCATGCTATTTTATATGTAATTTAGAACGTCCATGTATCACAAAGGGCTCGCCCTGGGAAAAAGGGAAAAGAGCAACTCACCTGTTATCGCGACGGCGCGCCCGCGCCGCGATAACAGTGGGGTCGCGCCGGCCATTGACGTCGCGTCAAGAATGCGGCGGCACGAGCTGCCGCGATTCACCCCAGACCGGGCCAGACCGGCCAGGCCCCGTGTCGCGCCCGACCGCCCTGTCGCGACTTAAATCGCGACGGGTAGGTCCGCCGCGTTTTCAAGAAATCAGCCAAAATTGAAAATTGTGCATATACCATGTTGTTTAAGCTATATTCCTTTAATTAGCCATGATTAACTCATGTTATAGTTAATTCGACTTGGTAAATTAATAAGGTATTAATGATATAAATCTAATTATTTAAAATGACATTTGCACGACTTGTCATATCTCAAGATTTTTTTACACTTACACACACACAACATTATTAAATGCCATTTGACCCCGATAAATTATGCAATAATGTATTCGGTAAATTATCGAAATAAATGACTAAATTATCCTATTTTGTTAAATATAATGTTTCCGTTTTTACTCGTGCATTTTATCTACCGTTATCGTTTTCCCTCGGCCTTCGAGCACTCGAGGCACGACGGACCCTTTTTACACACTTTCCCTTGACTTGGACCACCTCTCCACCGAGAATACTCTCGACTGGACCAGGGACTCCTTGTCAAGACCTCCGTAAGTCTTCTTGGCTTTGGCGCACGTCCTTAGTCAACGAGCTGGTTGTACCTCAAAACCCGTTACACCTTAGGGATCAGTACGATCCAAGCCTTAGTGTTCCTTCTCGACTTGAGTTCACACCGGACCACCTGACCCGTGTACACAGCACGGCTAAGGAGCGGTTGTGACTTCTACCAGACTGCCGGTACCCGACCTGGTGCTGTGCAACCGTTACTATCGGAGTTTTACGTTGTTTTACGAAATTGTCCCTATCTCATCTACAGTCTCTTTACTCTCTTCTGTTCACGTTCTCTCTACACTCTCATCTATCTCGTCTAGTATTCTTTATCTTTTCTTGGTACTCTATTGGCCATTCGTGTGATTGTCTAAGATAAAAGAAATGACTAATGCCAGCGCATAGGGCCCGATCAGGTCCTGGGAGGAGCGCCCGAAAAGTGTCAGTGCCCATGGGAGTTAAAATGATCATAGGATGTGTTACGGCATGCATCCAGCGCCATTTTACTGTCTAGATTAATCTATGACAATCAAAGTGCTATCTCTACAAGTGCAATCGTGATCGTTACTAGTGCACCGTTGTGCAATTTACATGTTATATCGTTACATGGCCATTCTATTATCGTTCTCGTTGTACTATTTTCCCTGTGCCAGTTGCAATTGTTCTCTCGTTACGTCGTATCGTGACATGCTCTACATGACTTTACTCTCTAGTTAACCTGTCATTAAGACATTAACTATTTAAAGCATGCTTGTGTTCATGAGATATTAAGTCCTACTGGGCGTTATTCGCTCATCCTGCGTATTTATTTAATGTGTTTCAGGTGAGTCGGATCATGACCACACTCACGAGGATGGGACCGATGAGGAGGCTCAGAGTGACCCTTCTGCAACCAGTACTGTCTAGTAGTCAGTTAGTATAGTTATGAGTCAGTTAGTCATGATGTAATAGTTGATTTGGAATAAAGTACTCTGGGCCCTAGTTTTAGCTCTGATACGTTGATGTATTAGTCAGTTTATGAAGATGAGTTTATTAGTGAATGTAATGGAGATTGTTGGATTATTAATGAAATTTGGAGTTCATTTGGTGTTATCCATTGTGCAATGGTTTGCATTTATTTTCTCGCTCTGTACTATTTAATAACTGTAATCCCGCTCCGATATTCCGCGTCGGGGCGTTACAGTTTTGTGGTATCAGAGCCTAGTTATTCTTAAGTATAGGATGATCTAGTTTGACCTGTCTTGACTTAGAATCTAATTCCATACCTATGAGAGATGGGTAGAGCCTTGGGTAATAAGATAAAATAATACACACACGCACGAACTTAGTGCAAACCAACGACTTACATTTTAAATTCTCTTTTGAAGGAACTTAACATCAACAATGGCAGCGGAGCGTGCTCAACTCCGTGATATGCAACACACTATCCAACAGCTTACCCAAGCTTTACTTCAGGCTGCCGGAGCCAACAACAACATAACAATACCCGAGCAGCTGGTGATTTACATAGAAATTTCCGCAACCTGAATCCGCCTCGATTCAGTGGTACTACAGACCCTGATGAGGCCGAGAACTGGCTCAAGGAGATTGAGCGCATCTTCCGTGTCATGCAATGCGCAGATGGAGATAAGCTTTTACTTGCCACATTCCAGCTTGAAAGGGACGCCCGTGCGTGGTGGAGTCCATTGAGGCCACACGGGCAGATGCTCAGTTTACGTGGAATGAGTTTAAGGAGCAATTCAACTCCAAATATTTTTCAGAAAGAGTTCAAGAAAGGAAAGCCGCGAGTTCGCCGCTCTGAAATAGAGAAACCTAACGGTTGCTGAATATGAGGCACAGTTCTCTCGATTGGCTCGCTACGCCATCATCTGGTTAGTACCCAGAGGATGAAGGCGAAGAGATTCCTCAACGGGCTTAGACCCGCATATATTACACAGCTGGCACCATTTGATATTCAGACCTACCCAGAGATGGTCAGGAGAGCACAATGCCTGGAAGATGCAACTGAACTCACTGAGCGCATCAAGGGTAGAATGTTCAGGAAGGAGCAAACTTCTGGAGTATCGAGCAAGCCTACTAATGGCAAAAAGGCCATTAAGTATCACTGACGGGCCAAGCCAGGAGCGGAAGCCCAAAGTCCCCACCACTACTACTCGAACAACAAGCCCAGATGCAAAATTGTGACAAGCTGGTCACACGACAGAAGAATGCTGGAGGAAGGCAGGTGCATGCCTTCGTTGTGGGAGCCGAGAGCATCGGATTCCTGAATGCCCGTTACTGAGGGAGAACGAGAAGCGTCCTGCGGGACCAAAGAAGCCAGGCAGACTCCAAGCCCTGCAAGAGGTGGAGACCACCGAGGAAGGTGGAGTTGTGGAAGGTACACTACCGGTCTTTTCTCATTCGGCATTTGTTTTGTTCGATACTGGCGCAACGCATTCGTTCATATCACAGCATTTGCTGATACCCTAAATGAGAAACCTGCATCTATGACATTTGAATTATCTGTCACAACACCACTAGGAGAAAAGCTCAATTAAATATTATTTCCATTAGCTGATGTTAAGGTTGGTGAACTTAACCTTAGAGCTGACTTGATCTGTATGCCCATGGAGCTACGATGTCATTTTGGGAGCCGATTGGCTATCCACGTATGGGGCTATCGTGGATTGTAGAAGAGGGAAAATTTCTTTTAGTGAATTCCCTAAGCTGACCTTCACAGGACGTAGGCACAAGCGATACTTGTCCCTCGTCTCTGCTATAAAGGCATAGAACATGATAAGAAAGGGCTGTGTGGCATTTCTCGCCGCAATTGTAGTTGAGAAGAAAGCAACTAAGATATCAAACATCCACATAGTGCAGGAATATCCAGACGTGTTTCCTGATGAGCTGCCAGGCATTCCACCCGAGAGAGATGTAATTTCTTAATTGATCTCGTACCTGGAGCTGCACCAGTCTCACGTCAACCCTACAGGATGTCCCCTGCTGAATTGAAAGAATTGAAAGAGCAACTGATGGAACTTCTAGAAAAGGGTTTTATTAGGCCAAGTACTTCTCCTTGGGGAGCACCAATGTTGTTCGTCAAGAAGAAGGATGGATCTATGAGGTTATGCATCGATTACACGCAGTTGAACAATCTCACTATCAAGAACAAGTACCCTCTGCTGCGTGTCGATGATTATTTGATCAAATATCAGGAGCTAAATATTTTTCTAAGATTGATCATAGATCGGGATATCATCAGATGAGGATTCAAGATGCAATATTTACAAGACAGCTTTCAGGAGCAGGTACGGTCATTATGAATTTGTAGTCATGCCTTTTGGACTACCAATGCTTTTGTAGCTTTTATGCAATTAATGAACACATCTACCGGCCCTACCTCGACAAGTTCGTCGTGGTATTCATTGATGATATTCTCATATACTCCAAGACCAAAGAAGAGCACGAGGAGCATCTGAGGATCGCTCTGCAGATCTTGCGGGACAACCAACTCTACGCCAAATTGAGCAAGTGTGAATTCTAGCTCGAGGAGGTGTCGTTCCTAGGCCATGTCATTTCCAAGGATGGTATCGCTGTCGACCCTTCCAGGTAGAAGCTGTGCTGAACTGGGAAGGGCCGACCAATGTCACAGAAATCAGGAGCTTTCTTGGACTGGCTGGATATTACAGACGGTTCATAAAAGATTTCTCCAAGATAGCTGTACCTCTTACGCGTCTTACGCGGAAAGAGATCCCTATGTCTGGAGCAAGGAGTGCGAGAAGAGCTTCCAGACACTAAAGCAATTGTTGACGTCTGCACCTGTCCTCGCGTTGCCAGTCGAGGGCGCAGGATTCTCAGTCTACACTGATGCATCTGGAATCGGTCTAGGCTGTGTACTAATGCAGAATGAGAAAGTGATAGCCTATTCATCAAGGCAATTGAAGCAACATGAGGTTAACTACCCTGTCCATGACTTAGAACTGGCTGTTGTGGTATTTGCACTCAAAATCGGAGGCATTACCTATATGGAGAGCAATTCATTGTCTACTCCGACCACAAGAGTTTGAAGTATTTATTCTCTCAGAAGGAGCTTAACATGAGACAACGAAGATGGCTGGAGTATTTAAAGGATTTCGATTTTAACATTCAATATCACCCAGGTAAAGGTAATGTAGTAGCTGATGCACTCAGTAGAAAGCCAGTAGCTTCATTATCCTGTCTAGTCATGGGCGAGATGCAATTGTTAGAGCAATTCGCCAGTCTAGATCTGAATATTGAAAAGAGAAGTGATAAGATGTTAGTGGCTAATCTTAAAGCTCAACCCGACATCTTTGTCGAGATCAGAGAGCAACAGGCTAATGATCCGTTTCTAATCAGAGTAAGGGAGACCATAGCTGACAAACCACTTCTCTATCGCTGAAGATGGAAGAATATTTTCCAAGCCAGGACATGTGTGCCTGACAATGAAGAGCTGAAAAAGAAATTGATGGATGAAGCCCACAAGACCAAGTACACAATACATCCAGGTGCAACCAAGATGTACCAAGACATGAAGAGGTCATTTTGGTGGCCAAACATGAAGCGTGAGGTAGCTGAGCATGCCGCGCACTGCCTCACTTGTCAGCAGGTAAAAGCAGAACACCGTCGTCCTGCGGGTGTACTTAGGCCCCTGGACATACCTGAATGGAAGTGGGAAAGCATCGGAATGGATTTCATCATGGGTTTACCCCGAACTCGTGGTGGACTAGATGCTATCTGGGTTATTGTGGACCGTTTAACCAAGTCCGCACACTTCCTTGCCATTAAGAGCACTTGGAGTGTGGATGTGTTAGCACATTATACGTGAAAGAGATAGTCAGACTACATGGAGTTCCAGTATCCATTGTCTCAGATCGTGACCCTAGGTTCACTTCTAGATTCTGGAAGGGACTCCAGACTGCCTTAGGCACGAAACTCAACTTTAGCACAGCTTTCCACCCACATACGGATGGACAGACTGAAAGAACAAATCAGATAGTGGAAGACATGCTACGAGCTTGTGCAATAGACTTTGAGGGGTATTGGAATGAGCAATTGTCACTGATAGAATTCGCTTACAATAACAGTTATTAGGCCAGCATCAAGATGGCACCATTTGAAGCACTGTATGGCAGAAGCTGCAGATCACCAGTATGCTGGAATGAAGTAGGTGAACAGCAATGGCTGGGACCAGACATGGTGCAGAGCACTATAGAGACATACAATTATCAAAGACTAATTAAGATAGCTCAATCCGACAAAAGAGCTATGCAGACAAAGAAGAAGAGACTTGGAATTTCAAGCCGGAGATCATGTAATGCTAAAGTATCCCCCGACCAGAGGATTCCAAAGATTTGGGATGAAAGGCAAATTGAGACCAAGATTCATAGGTCGTTTGAAGTGTTAGATAGAGTGGGCGAGGTAGCGTATCGACTGGCACTACCACCCCAGTTTGCAACAGTACACAATGTTTTCCATGTATCCATGCTAAGAAATACGTGTACGATCCATCACACGTAATCAGCCATGATGACATTATTTTGAATAAGGATATGACCTATGAAGAAAGGCCAGTGAAAATTTTGGACAAGAAGATGCAACAGCATTGGAATCGGTCTATACCTGTGGTGAAGTATTATGGAGAAACCATGAAGTCGAAGAGGCCACGTGGGAGCCCGAAGCGTTATTGCGACGGAATTATCCGGAATTATTCAGTAAGTCATTCTTCCTCTTACGATTCTATGAATTTGGGTACCAAATTCTTTTTAAGAGGGGGAGGATGTAGCACCCTTGATTTTTAAATCAAGAAAAATAAAATTTTATTATTTATATATGAGATGAATAATTTAATTAGAATAAAAGGGAATTAAAACAATACTCATTAAGCTAAATTATTAATGGGTTGCTCTAATGATCCAAACCTAATAGATTGGGCCCAAATAGGGTTAGCCCATCATAGAAGAAATAATTAAGCCAAATTCGGAATAAATAAGTGATAATTAGGAAGGGTTTAAATAATTATTAAATAGTCTATACCCATCCTAAAAGAGTTCTAGATTTTCCTAAACCTCTACCCCGAAAGTGGATCCCTTCCTAACTCTATTAGGTGGATAAATAAGAGAAAGTGGGAGATAAATGCCAATTTTCGGAGTTGGATGAGAAAGAAAGAGTTTTAGGTGATTTAGAACTCTATAAGCCATCAAAACACCCCCCATTTGACCCTAGCACCCCACAATTTCATGCTAAGACCTTTGGAGAAGAAGAGGAGAAGATCTGGACCAAGGAGCAAGGAAGAAGAATGTTTGGAGCAAGAAGGGTTCTCTTATTTTTCGTCATTCAACTAGGGCTTTCTTACTTCACGAAAAAGGTAGGCAATCTCTCAAGAAAAAATCGTGAGATAATTACCCTAGGTAGCCTTCATTTACCTCTTCAAAAGCCCTATGGTTTCGTTGTATTTCGTTCATCCATTTGGGCGAATTTAATTTGTGAAATCCTGCTGTTCTCATGAACTAAGGTCTCATGTTTTCTCTAATTCCCGATATGTACTTGTTCCCATGCCATGATAAAATTCTATGTTATACTACATCACACTAGCTTTCAAACGCCCCTAGTCTTGCTCTATTTCGACCTCCCGTGAGAGAGAATTAAATCTTTGAATCTCTGTCTATTGCATGTATCCGACTCTTCAAGTTTACCTTTAAACTTCGTGCATACTTGATATCCTGTCATGATAAAATTCTCTAAAATACTAATTCGTGTTAGCTTTCAAACACCACTGGTTTCATAATTTTTCATCAAGTGTACATCTCTAATTAATTCGTTGAACCCTGACTGCGCCTGTTTAGGTCACCGAAAAGTAACCCGATCCATGCATATCTAAACCTTGTCTATTTCAAATTAATCGTGCATGTTGATAGATATACATGTCTACTTTTGTTTAGAACTAGTTTCGTACTTTTGGATCACCGTTCTATTTTATATGTAATTTAGAACGTCCATGTATCACAAGGGCTCTCGCCCTGGGAAAAAGGGAAAAGGCAAACCCACCTATTATCGCGACGGCGCGACCCGCCGCGATAACAGTGGGGTCGCGCCGGCCATTGACGTCGCGTCAAGAACGCGGCGGCACGAGCTGCCGCGATTCACCCCAGACCGGGCCAGACCGTCAGGCCCCGTGTCGCGCCCGACCGCCCTGTCGCGACTTAAATCGCGACGGGTAGGTCCGCCGCGTTTTCAAGAAATCAGCCAAAATTGAAAATTGTGCATATACCATGTTGTTTAAGCTATATACCCTTTAATTAGCCATGATTAACTCATGTTATAGTTAATTCGACTTGGTAAATTAAAATGGTATTAATATAAATCTAATTATTTAAAATGACATTTGCACGACTTGTCATATCCTCAAGATTTCTTGACACTTACACACACACAACATTATTAAATGCCATTTGACCCCGATAAATTATGCAATAATGTATTCGGTAAATTATCAAAATAAATGACTAATAATTACCCTATTTTGTTAAATACAATTGTTTCCATTTTTACTCGTGCTTTTATCTACCGTTATCGTTTTCCCTCGGCCTTCGAGCACTCGAGGCACGACGGACCCGTTTTTACACACTTTCCCTTGACTTGGACCACCTCTCCACCGAGAATACTCTCGACTGACCAGGGACTCCTTGTCAAGACCTCCGTAAGTCTTCTTGGCTTTGGCGCACGTCCTTAGTCAACGAGCTAGTTGTACCTCCAAACTCGTTACACCTTAGGGATCAGTACGATCCAAGCCTTAGTGTTCCTTCTCGTCTTGAGTTCACACCGACCACCTGACCCGTGTACACAGCACGGCTAAGGGGCGGTGTGACTTCTACCAGACTGCCGGTACCCGACCTGGTGCTGTGCAACCGTTACTATCGGAGTTTTACGTTGTTTTACGAAATTGTCCCTATCTCATCTACAGTCTCTTTACTCTCATCTGTTCACGTTCTCTCTACACTCTCATCTATCTCGTCTAGTATTCTCTTATCTTTTCTTGGTACTCTATTGGCCATTCGTGTGATTGTCTAAGATAAAAGAAATGACTAATGCCAGCGCAATAGGCCCGATCAGGTCCTGGGAGGAGCGCCCGAAAAGTGCCAGTGCCCATGGGAGTTAAAATGATCATAGGATGTGTTACGGCATGCATCCAGCGCCATTTTACTATCTAGATTAATCTATGACAATCAAAGTGCTATCTCTACAAGTGCAATCGTGATCGTTACTAGTGCACCGTTGTGCAATTTACATGTTATATCGTTACATGGCCATTCTATTATCGTTCTCGTTGTACTATTTTCCCGTGCCAGTTGCAATTGTTCTCTCGTTATCGTGACATGCTCTACACGACTTTACTCTCTAGTTAACCTGTCATTAAGACATTAACTATTTAAAGCATGCTTGTGTTCATGAGATATTAAGTCCTACTGGGCATTATTCGCTCATCCTGCGTATTTATTTAATGTGTTTCAGGTGAGTCGGATCATGACCACACTCACGAGGATGGGACCGATGAGGAGGCTCAGGAGTGACCCTTCTGCAACCAGTACTGTCTAGTAGTCAGTTAGTATAGTTATGAGTCAGTTAGTCATGATGTAATAGTTGATTTGGAATAAAGTACTCTGGGCCCTAGTTTTGGCTCTGATACGTTGATGTATTAGTCAGTTTATGAAGATGATGAGTTATTAGTGAATGTAATGGAGATTGTTGGATTATTAATGAAATTGGAGTTCATTTGTGTTATCCAATTGTGCAATGGTTTGCATTTATTTTCTCGCTCTGTACTATTTAATAACTGTAATCCCGCTCCGATATTCCGCGTCGAGGCGTTACACACAGTGAGGATCCACTAAACAACCTGGGTTACACAACCCACACTGGAGCCTGACAACTCCACAAATGAGTTAGACAACTCACACACTACCTAGAGCAACTACTCTAGACTCTGAGCATGACTGCTCAACCACACAACTTGAGTACGACGACTAAAAAACCTGAGCACACAGGCTCACAACCACTTGCTAGAATACAAACAACTAGATCCAGATCCTCTAGCAATGATCTGTTATTAAGGCCAATTCAAGAAAGTGGTGCAACAGATTATGCCATAATTTCTAGAATAGCCGAAGAAAACAAGAAAGACTTAAGACTTGAGGTTGACAATTCTTGTTCTTCAAGAAAACTCCCTTGTAGAGGCCGAATTGGAAAATCTTGATCACTTGAAGTCCCTTGTCGATGCTCTGCAACTTTGATGGTGGGATCTTCCTTAGAACTTCGCAAATGCTGGCTTCTACTTGATCTGCTCCTTTGAAGTTGATCCTAGTGCTTCATGTTGATCAACTTCGATCCTTGTGCTTGGAGAAGGGTGAATTGAGGTGTGGAAGCACAAGAGGGAGCGAAACAGGGAGGAGAGAGACTCTTTGCCGCCGGTTGCAGGTTTCTGGAGGCTCTAAAGAGATTCTCTTGGGATGAGTGCCCTTAAGGAGGGTATTTATACCCTAAATATCCGAAAGATACCCTTGGGGTACGTGGGCACATGATCCAATGTTGATCTGACATCTCCCTAGGGTGCCACGTGTCCAGGAGGAAATTTAAGTCACAGAGATTCCGGAGTGTGTCGACCTGCCCAAGAGGTGTGTCGACACACTGTCCCAGACTTGCAAAACAGTTCCCTGGAAGAGGTCTCTAGTGTCGACCTGAGATGAGGTGGTGTCGACCTGCTGTCCCAGACAGCAAAACTGGCCTTCTGGGAAGGCTATCTAGTGTCGACACTGCCTGATTTGGTGTCGACCTGAGATGGCAATCTGTTCACATATTTCTCTGGAATCTGTCTCTAGTGTCGACCTGCTCTGGACTCGTGTCGACCTGAGATGGAATTTTCTTCACATTTCTGCCTTTGTTTTGAACCATTGTGTCGACACCAAGGATGGTTGTGTCGACACTACCTTTGCAGAAAATGTTGTTCCTGAGAAATAAAAACACAAAATCATTTTAAGTATTATATCATGAATATCATAATAAATGTGCTTGGAACATACTTTTTGAATATTGTAATTTCAGGTGATGTATTTTACATGTTCCAATGATTATGCATTTAAATCACAACTTGTCATCATCAAAATATGAGGGGAAATGATTTGTTTTTCACACTCAACCCAACAATCTCCCCCTTTTTGATGATGGCAACATTAAGTTCATTTGGATTGGAAGATTTCAATGAGATGTGATTTCAAGCATTTTCATTTTCTTTTATTTGTGCTTGTCAAGGACCTTTAAACATTTTTTAGTGACATTGAGATTTATACACATTGAAATACACAGGTCAAGCAGCTTGACAAGCATTCATCACATTCAAATTCATTCAAAAGATTTACAATCACATTCAAGGCACATAGATATGCACAGAAATTTCTATTCATTTCATTTCATTCATGATGTGAACTTACAATCTTTCAAACAAACTTCCTTCTCCCCCTTTGACATTATCAAAAGAATTACATTATTGGGGAGGAGGAGGAGGAGGAAGGGTAACAAAATAGTCTCAATATCCGTTAGCCTCTTTTTGCATTGAAGTTAGACTAGACTTCATTTGGGCTTGGATAGTTGAGAGTCTGGTGTGCAAAAGATTCTCCATTTTCTCTCTGAATTTTCTGACATTGAAGCTTGAAGTGCACTGAACTCATTTGACCTTGGCTGTGAAGAGGAAGATGAACCAGTTGACCAACCAGGCCTATTCAATACTTTAAATTCTTTCTTGAGTGCAGACATTTCTTCATCTGTGAGCAGATAGATTCTTCATACTCTCCAAGTCATCTACCAAATGAGCAAATGAAAGTCTTGTTTTGCTTATCTCAGATAGTGTCTGCTTGGTGTTGAATACATCAGCTTGTGAATTTGCCAAAATTCCCTGAAGAACAGTTTCCAGTGTTTTTTGGTGCTCCTTCAGCTCAATCGAAGCATCTCCCATTGTCCCAATCACTGTTGAACCTTTGGGCAGCATAGTCTGAGGCTGCCTTTTGCTCAATGAATTTAGCAGATACTGTGTTCTCCAATCTCTGAATCCTCAATTCAAAATTTGCTGACATAGTCTGAATTGTGGTGTTCAAGGTATCAAACTTGTCATTTAAGAAGGTGACACAACTCGGTGGAACAGAAGGTCCACCAAGGAGGAGGATGCTTGAGCTGGAGGTGGTGGAGAAAATGATGGGGAGTTTTCAGGTTCAAGGTTCATGGAGGAGGAAGGCTGAAATTGAGGTGAATTAGGGGCAATGAATGGTCATTAGCTTGAGCTGCCACATGAGGCTGATCCTCATTTGTGGGAGGCTGGTCCTCATGCACTTGAGATAGATCCTCTGGAGGCTGATCCTCTTGCCTTGGAGGTTGTTCCTCTACTTGAGGCTGTTCCTCTTGGACTTGAGGCTGTTCCTCCTGAACCATAGGCCTCTACTGCAGCTTGCCCTCTCCTCACTTGATCACCAACAATCCTAAAGCCCATAAATTTCTGAACATGCTTAAGCAATAGATATTGGACTTAGGATCTTCTCAGATTTCTCATTGTCAAGAGGCACCCAAAGTGCTTGAAACTGCAGTCAGATGGGCTGCATAGGGAAGTGATCTATGCAAGTCTGCCCTTGTGGTCTCAGAGATAATCTGGTACATTTTACATGAGGTTTATCTTTAGGTTCTTGCTCATACAAAAAAGGACATCTCTGGATGTCTGTCAGCCTATCTCTCCCACCACCTTGAGGTGTGATGATGGTAGTGAGCATGTGATGAGTAAGCCTCAACAGGGGGGAAGGTGTTGGTATTGAATTTTGTGACATGGGTTTGCTTAATATCATCTCATCTGCAGGCAAACCAGTCATTATGGAATAGCTTCATGAAGGTTGAATTCAAAGTGATGGTAGTCTTCTCCTTCATCAGGAATCTTGAAATAGAGGCTGCTATGTCTGTTGGTATGTCTATGACAATTCCCTTAACCTTTGACATGTACCCTTCATCTGTACATTCCAAATTCTGATAATTCTTGGACAAGTCTAGGGTAATGATACAAAATTCTGATATGAAAGACTGCCAAGACTGGAATTTGAAAAGTCCAAGACTTCGGGAAAGCAGCAATGAGTTCACTGTCATCCAAATCCACTGCCCTGGGTTTCAAGATGGTCTTCCCGGCACTTAGGGGTTTGGAAGGAGGTCTCCTAGAGGGCTGGGAGGACTCTGATGATAGGATGAGGATGATGATGAGAATGTGGACTTCTCAGAAACGTCAGGAGAGAGACCAGGGTTTTCCTCCTAGGGTACATAGACCCTCGACCTCGACCAGAGGAGGATGCCCTACCTCTCTTAGCAGATGAAGATCCTGGCTGCTCTGCAGGATCATGGCGACGCTTGTTCTCCTCTCAGAGGATGAACATCATCTGCCGGAGTTGGCCTTGCCGAAGCCCTTGATTTGCTCTCACGGCGAGGAAGCTGCTTGGGTGCCATGGAAGTAGAGTGGAATCGGGGATGATGGAGAGAGAGGAATGAGAGAAGATGGATGGAGATGAGTTGGAGGATAGAAGAAATGGAAAGGGTTCAAATCTCCTGTCGGAAACCAGAAGAATGGCGACCGTCGGGTCGACCTGGAGAAGAAAAGGGGGTTTGGGCTAACCTACCCCGCAGGAACAACTTCTGCTTAACCGGCGCCCACGGTTTAAATGAGTCTGGCAGGGGGGTCAGTGTCGACACTAGAGGATGGCAGTGTCGACCTGAGTCAAAGTGTGTCGACACTAGATGGAGTAGTGTCGACCTGGCCTGATGAAAATTTTGGATTTTGAGTAGGGAAAAATTATGTGACTTTTGGGACATCTTTATAATGATAATCAATGAGTGGAATAATCATTTCAAGGATATTTAAGAGACTAAAAAATTCATTTGTTAAATTTTGCAAAAATTCAACACAATTCAAGTTTTACACATATCCAACAGGATATGAGCATTCAGTGACTTGAGTCATTAAAATGATGATTTGAGGATATAAACATTTAATAATCAACTGCACACTACCATATTCTTCAAGTCCAAAGGAATAAATAAAAAATCTTTTAGACTGAAACAAGTGTGTTGAAAGTAAACAATCTTTTTAAGAACAACTTGATGATGGACAAGAGTGATTCTTTTAAAACAATTCTCCAAGATATACACATTTTGTTTTTGAAACAAACTATCAAATGAGATATGTCTTGTTCACTCAAGAACTAATGCTTTTCACACACTATAGTCCTTGATACTAAGATTTATCCATTATCAAGTCTCAAAGGGGTAAATGATGACCTTTTGACATAAAATATACGTTTTTTAGACGCCAATATTTCCAGTTACTTAGTCATCATCAAAAAGGGTATATTTATTTTTTGTTTTTATTTTCATTATTTTTAAATTTTAATCCCCTTTGAACAGAGATAACTTAGTGCCTCATGACATACATGGCACTTCATTCATTGTGAAGGTGTGCAGTTTCTCAGCACATGTGCCATTGCTCTGTAATTGACAAATTTTGGAGATTTTTGACAAAAAGATATCATCTATATCCAACATCAATTGCAAACAAAACATGTTTAGATTCAATGCACACATTATCCTTCAGTCTTTGAAAGAAATCTGAATTTCTATTATTTTGAAGAATATAGGTGAGAGTTGATAAATGAATATATAGATCACTCAAGGATCATTTTGAGACTCTAGACACCTGAATGAGGACATCATGCATGGAAATTGATGTAATGCAAGAGAAGTTTTGAATTTTTCAAAATGTATGACTTGTGAATTTTCTAGCTCCCCCTGAGATGAGGATTTCAACCATTTTTCATCAGAATAGAGATATGCAAGTTTTTGAAATCAGAAATAATTCTCTTTGAACAACAAAAGCTCCCCCTCAACAATTGCATATTCATTTCTTGGTACTTGGCGAGACATATACTCTCGCATAGTGAAAGTGTCCAGACAAGCAGAACTTGTCCTTCTTCAAATCACCATTTGATATACCAAGAAGTTCAACACAATGTGAGGTGAAGTGTTCATTGACCAAAAGAATTAGAGTGAAGTGGAGAGACATATGAATCAAGGAAGCAAATGATATGATGATGCAATGAACTCCCCCTCAGGAAATGCCTAACACTCAACCCAATCCAATGGACATTTACAAAGACCAAGTTCTCTTCTTAAGATGAGAATCTACTGTCAGGAAGGGGTTTTGTGAAAATGTCAGCAATTTGTTTTTCAGTTTCTATAAAGGAGTTCAAAAGATTTCTTTGCTACCTCATCTCTCAAGAATGATGCCTAATTTCAATATGCTTGGTTCTGGAATGCTGAATGAGATTTTTAGACAGATTTATTGCACTTGTGTTATCACAAAGGATGGAACACAACCTAACACTTGGTTGTAATCAAGAAGTTGATGTTTCACCCAAAGAATTTGGGTTCCACACCTACTTGCTGCAACATACTCAGCCTCTCCAGTGGACAGAGCAACTGAATGTTGCTTCTTAGAAGCCCAAGAGATTTGGCACCCACCTAAGTACAAACACAAGCCACTTGTGATTTTTTCTATCTAATTTACAACCAGCATAGTCAGCATCACAATAGGCAATCAAATCTAACTTGCAATTAACATGATACCAAATTCCTAATCACATGTTCCACAAGATTTTGAAAATTCTTTTGACAGCTAGCATGTGACTTTCTTTAGGATTTGATTGAAATCTAGCACACAACACACACTAACTGAATATCAGGTCTAGAAGTTGTAAGATAAAGTAGAGAACCAATCATACCTCTGTAGGTCTTTTGGTCTACTGACTTACCATTTGAGTCTTCTTCTAGCTTAGCATTAATAGCAATTGGTGTGTTTGAATGCTTGAGGTTCTGAAAGTCAAACCTTTTCAGAAGTTCTTTGACATACTTGGTTTGACTGATGAAGATTCCCTCATGAGTTTGGTTAACCTGCAATCCAAAGAAAAATTTTAGATCTCCCATTAAACTCATTTCAAATTCATTTTTCATTTGAGTGGAGAATTCATTACACATGCCTTTATTGGTTGATCCAAATATTATGTCATCAACATAAATTTGGACAACAATTATTTGATTATTTACTGTTTTTGTGAACAAGGTTTGATCAACAGTTCCTCTAGAGTATCCTTTTTCAAGCAAAAAAAACTCAAACGGTCATACCAAGCTCTTGGAGCTTGTTTAAGACCATATAGAGCCTTATGAAGCTTGAAAACATGGTTAGAATGTTTTTCATTTTCAAATCCAGGAGGTTGTTCAACAAAATATTTTCCTTGATATATCCATTTAAAAATGCACTTTTAACATCCATTTGATAAACTTTGAATTTCATGGAGGATGCAAAAGCAAAGAAGATTCTAACTGCTTCTAGTCTAGCTACAGGGGCATATGACTCTTCAAAATCAATTCCACACTCTTGATTGTACCCCTTTGCAACTAGCCTAGCTTTATTTCTTATGACATGACCAGATTCATTCAGTTTATTTCTGAAGACCCATCTAGTGCCAATGACTGTTTGGTCACTAGGTCTAGATACTAATTCTCAAACTTGATTTCTTTCAAATTGATGAAGTTCATCATGCATGACATTAATCCAATCAGAACTTGATAAAGCTTCATCAATTGATTTTGGTTCCACTTGGAAATTAGAGCTAGTGGGTCTTTTTCAAGAGCAAGCAGGAATGAAGATCTAGTCCTAACTCTATCATGTAAATTACCAACTACATTATCCAAAGGTGATCTCTCAAGATTCGATGATCAGTAGTTACCTGTTGAGGTTATCTAAATCTGGAGCAATGTTACCTGATCCACTTGAAGATGGTGAATTGTTGTTCAAGTTCTCACCGCAGTCTTCAGCTCCTCAACATTTGGTGAAGAGTCCACAATGAAGTCATCCTCTTCACTATCTTGTTTTTCCCTGCAAGATTTAGAAGTATTTGGAAAAGGAATTTTCATCAAATATAATATGAGGAGACTCTTCAACAGTTTTGTTTTTCAAATGTACACTCTGAAAGCTCTTGACACTTCAGAATAGCCAGGAAGATGCCTTCCTGACTTTTAGCATCAAACTTGTCTTTTACTTTTATGGAGTTTACATAGCATCGTGCCTTTCTGCATGTTCATCATGGACAAGATTATACTCGGAAATGACTGGTTCTTTTACTTTTATGGAGTTTACATAGCATCGACGGGCCTCGGTTTGGTTCCCCACGACCTCGTCGATCCCGTTCGGTGTTGGGAACTTCAGCTTTTGGTGATAAGTAGAGGGGACTCCCCCAAGCTTTCCCAAGAGACCCCAACCAAAAATCGTGTTGTAGGCCGACTTCACTTTTACCACAAGGAAGTCGACCTCAACCGTTACATGACGTGGTCGGGTGCCAAGCGTGACCTTCAACTTGATCGACCTCTCGGAATTCACAGGGGTCTCACTAAACCCAAAGAGGGGGGTGGCGACTGGCTTCAGCTCGGAGCTCAGGTTGGTCATCTTTACAAAATAGTCGTAGAAAAGGACATCTAGTGCAGCTCCATTATCAACCAAAATTCGATGTACATCATACCCATCGACGTCGGCTTGGACAACTAGTGCGTCATCGTGGGGGAAACTGAGCCCTGCTACATCTTCCTCGGAGAAAGTTATGAGACCTTGGGCCCCCGGTGCAAATCTGCCCGAGCCCGAGCTTGTGGCTGACGCATACGCCTTCCGCTTTCTCCCGCTATCACCTCCGCTTGCCGAGCCGCTTGCCAACACTAGGACCGGGGCCTTTGCCTCCTCGCGCCCCACATTCCTCCTCGGGGGTGCGCTCCTTTGGCCGTCCGTCTACGACGTCTTTGACGATGATGCCACGCTGCAGCATCTCCGTGATTTCCACCTTGAGGCTTCGGCACTGGTCGGTGGTGTGTCCGAACTCCTTGTGGTACTCACAGAACAGGTTGGCTCCGCGCCCCGACGGGGGCCTAGTCATCGGCTCGGGACATTGAAACTCCGGCAGCTTCTTGATGATGGGCAAGATCTCAGAGGGAAGCCTGCCGAAGTGGGGTAGATCTCTGATGCGGCGAGATTCATCTGGTCGGCGGCTCGGATCCGGCTGCCTCTCCCCGCGCGCTGTGGGTTCGTCTCTTCTTTGCTTTTTCTGCTCTGGGGCCCTGCTCGTGGATCTCTGCTCGGATGGGCGCCCGAGCTTGCCAGCTGCGCCGAGGGTTGATTCCACCTCACGTACTTCTGCATATGGAAAGGAGGTCGGAGAGACTTACAGCGGCTTCTTGGTGATGGAGGCCACGAGCGGCACATTAAAGCAGACCCTCGTCAAGATGTTGACGGCCGTCCTCAGTCAAGGTCCACCACCTTCATCACTTCGAGTTGGAACCTCTTGGCGTAGTCACGAAAGAGCTCGGCCTCCTTCTGAGCGACGAGGCACAGGTCATCGGTGCACAATGAGTGCTGCACCGTGTTGTAAAAATGGTCGAGGAAACGCTGAGCCAGGTCGGGGAAGCTCGTCACCGATCGCATCGGCAGCGCCTTGAACCACTGTAGCGCCGCATCGTTGAGCGTGGACATGAAGGCTCGGGACTTCAGCACATCGGAAATGTTCACCATCTCGACCTGCCCTTGGAAGTTATCAAGATGATAAATAGGATTAGTAGTTCTGTTGTATCGCCGGAACTTTGGAAGTTGCAATTTCATAGGGACTGGGGCCGAGGTAATCTCCTCGACAAATGGCGAGGTGGATAGCAATGTCGCCACCGAGGGAACACAGGAACCACGCTGCAGAGCTTCAATCGTTCGGTTCATCTCCTGAAGATCATTCTTCCACCGAGGCTCTGCCAGTAATAGGTTCGCTGGGGCGGGCGTCGACTCGGCCGAATAATGGTCAACCTCGGTCATCCTGGGAACCCCCTGCTCCGTCACCGCGGCGGGGGCCACGGGCACCGTTGGGACCTGCAGGGGGACTGGCGCTGAGGGCGTGGGTGCGTCGCATGGACGTCGGTATGGCTTGTAGACATTGCTGGAGGGGCAGCCTGGACCTCCGCGGGCCCGACGTCATCGGGGATGACTGCTGCAGGGGCGACCAGACGATTCGCAGCCTCACCCTGAGCCACCGCCGCCCGCTGATTCTGCTCCATCTGGGCTAGCATCTGATGAAGCCCTACGATCATCGTCTCAATGCGGTCAAGACGAGAGGAGGTGTTCGAGTCTAGTTCTCCGATGCCGGAACCAACTCCGACTGCTTCTTCTATAGTGACAACAGGGACGATCTCGTCGCCTAATGAACGATCCACCGTCTTTCCCTTGGGTGCCATGAAAGCTTTTAGTAAGAAATTCCCAGAGATGGCGCCAAATGTTGCTGCTGGAGCAAGGAGGTCGGCTCAGGCTGAGCGGACCCAAGGGAAGACAAGTGGATGACGAGGTCGATGCTGCCGAGCTTCCGACCTGCAAGACCACCGAGGCTCCTCGGTGGGTAGAGACTCTGATGATCAAGTTAGCTCGGGAGGTCGGAGAAGGAGTTCTTGTACTAGAAGTTGCGTACCTTTTGGCAAATGGTCTCCGCTCCTTTTTATAGGTGTGGTTAGAGCGAGATTCTCGGGAGCAATCAGGGGGAGTCTGCTGTAAGCGCGCCCCTAATTCCTGCAGGCCGAGGTCTTAAGCGGCAGGCTAGCTGGACTAACCCTGGCCATAGTTGGCAGTGATCGCGATCTCCGGGTCTTTCCCTTGATGAACTCCCCTTTCCACGGTTGAAAGACTCGTCCTTTAGAAAATCTGGGAGATACAGCTCGGATGAGAGACAGCTCGGGTGAGAGACATCTCGGATGAGTGTTCGATCCGGAATATCAGAAGGCTCAGCTCGGCCGACTCGTCTGATCGGGGTCTGCGGGACAGTCGAAGTATGGGCAGGCCGAGCTCTTCAAGACCTACCCGTATCAACAAGTATCATGTGGAGTAATAAATTTTCCTTGATAAATAACATGTAATGTCTAAATGGATTGCCTGTTTTGGATCAATATTGAAGCATATGAATCTATCTTGTTTTCATGGTGCAGTTATGCAAGAAGATAAATCATCTTAACAATCTGCTTTGGTTTGCCTTTGGAAGGAAACAATTAACAGTAGACTGAAATGTCATGTGGACACCTAAAAAATGGGGATGCAAAGGGCCTGCATCCACAGCCCAACCCATCCGAAACAGCCCTAAAATCACTAGGAAACCATTTAAAAAAGGCCCAAGAGAAGCACATTACCTAGTGGCCCATCTACCCCATTAGGAGGTCATTTTAAGCCAACACAACACCTCCCCACTACACTAGAAAAAAGCTGTTGTAGCAGCAGGAGGGAGGGGGCTGGAAGCTTCCTTTTGGCCGGCTTTTTTGGCTGGTTACAGGAAAGAGGAGCAGAGGAAGGTGGTGGAGAGGCTGCTTGCTGCTGCTTGGTTGCTGCTTAGAGGAGGCTCCCTTTTGGGGCTACTGTAGGTGGTGTGAGAAGCTTTAAGAGGAGAAGAAGGAGAGCTGTTGTTGGGGCTGCGTAAGAGGCTTGCAAGAGAAGGAAAAAGGGGGGGGGGGGGGGGGGGGGGGGGGCTAGCTCTTCTTCTTCCTCCCATTCGGCTAGTTGCTAGAAGGGGAGAGGGCTCCCATCTTGCTGGGCTGCGGGCTGAGAGGGAAGAGCAGTAGAGGGGCTGCTTCCTTTCTTCCTGAAGTAAGGGGGAAGAGGCTGGTCGTAAAGGCAAAGGGGGCTCTCCCATTTTTTGTTGTTTTCTTCTTCCCAGGAAGGTGTCTGCGATTCCAAGAAGAGAGTGAAGAGATTAAAAGAAAGAGAGAGTGTGTGTTTTGTCTTTTCAATCACCTTCTCTTCTTCTGTTAAATTCCTGTTGGCATCCCTCTTGTCATTGTACTATCTTGTCCTCTTTTGATGTTTATAAGGCATTGATGCCTCTTGACGAAAGAGCACATCATGAGTTTTTTTAATGTTTGTGTGAGAGAGCACCCATCTCTTTTAGGCAATATAATATATGGATGCACATGATCTGTCCCCTGTTATGTCCTCTTTATTCCTTCTTTGCATGAGACCTTAGCTCCCCTCACCCATTTGGTAGTGGGAAGGCGGTTGGGTACTCCTCAGCCCATCAAGGGCAGTCCATGAGGAACCACCCATTGCCATGTCATGTTTTTTTTTCTGTTTTAAAAGATCCCCTTCATTTAATGTTTCTCTCTCTAAATGATGTGTCCCAACCGTGAGTGTTGAAAACCAATACAAGGAGCTCATGTAGGACCATATATGTGCCTCCTGTGATGGGTTTAGAGAGAGCTAAGGCACTGTTCAGATCCCCTTACAACTGTCCCTGTTTCACTGTCCCAATCCTGCCGATTCGTTTTTCTATGAGACCTTGAACACCAAGGGTCAAGTGGCTAATAACTGGGTCCTGTTCAGGCTTATGAGGGGCGACATTATATGCCAAATGATTGTGTTTCCGACGGATGCCCAAACTTTGCACGTGTTGCCAGAACCGTGTCCCCGAAGTGCTGCCGATCGCTTTTTCCTTTTCCGGGTGACTTTGAACATGAAGGTTCGGTATCTAATACCCATGCCCGGTTCAGGCCCATGGATGGATTCTCCATATGTTGAATAGCCGTCAGCCCGCTGGATGCTTAGATCATCTCCGGATTTGAGAACCGTGCCTCCGAGGTGCTGCCGAATCGCTTTTCCGGGTGACTTTGAACATGAAGGGTTGGTATCTAATATGATGACCAAACTGTCCCCATAATAATATTTCCATTTATTTATTATAATTTTTATGATTAACAAAATAACACTAATGGATTACTTGAGCCTTGAGAACATGAAGTAAAAGAAAAATGAAAGTTCAAGACAATCTGGTAAGTCTCATCACACTTCTATCCAAGTCTTTGTATCGACTTCCTTGATAAGCAGAACGATTTCCTCTTTGACCGGAAAACTCAAAACAAATCGATATCGCAACGACTCTTTAAGACATCGCAACGATTTCTTTAGAACTCGCAACGACTCTCTAGCCGTAACGATTTCTTTAGACCTCGTAACGATTTCTTAGAACTCGCAACGACTCTCTAGCCGTAACGATTTCTTTAGATCTCGTAACGATTTCTTTAGAACTCGCAACGACTCTCTAGCCGTAACGATTTCTTTAGACCTCGTAACGATTTCTTTAGAACTCGCAACGACTCTCTAGCCGTAACGATTTCTTTAGACCTCGTAACGATTTCTTTAGAACTCGCAACGACCCTATAGTCATAACGATTTCTTTAGAGTTCATAACGATTTCTTTAGAGTTCATAACGATTTCTTTACTGTTCATAACGCCTTGCTTTGTGTAACGATTTCGTGTAACGATTTCCTTACAACTTGATAGTCATAACGATTTCGTATAACGATTTCCTTACAACTTGATAGTCATAACGATTTCGTGTAACGATTTCCTTACAACTTGATAGTCATAACGATTTCGTGTAACGATTTCCTTACAACTTGATAGTCATAACGATTTCGTGTAACGATTTCCTTACAACTTGATAGTCATAACGATTTCTTGTAACGATTTCTTAGAACTCGCAACGACTTGCTTGTTGTAACGACTTCATAAGTTATCACAACGATTTCCTTACAGTTCATAACGACTTGCTATAATTCATAACGATTTCATAAGTTATGAAGTCAGCAAGATTCTTTTTATCGAATTTCTTGATGCATCAGTATAATGCCTTTTAATAGCGTTGAAAAGTCAAAGTCATATCTTGTCCGTTGACTGCTATGCATTAAATGCTCTCTGATCGTATCTCCCATGCATGCAGACAATATCTTCCATTTCTATGCTACTCTGTCTACGTACTTTTTTAGACAGAAAGGAGCTTTGCTATATACTGCAATATCTGTTCCATCTCAACTAACAATAGACAGCAGTCTTAGCTGTCCTCTATTTATTGATGATATGCTTACAGATATCTGACAAGACTCATCTGGACAACGTTGGACACAGATACAAAGTTCTATGACATCTCTTTGGCGTGTACACAAGGATAAAAGACTGACGATCAGAAGCTTCCTTTGTGACCAGTCTAACGTACACAAGGATAAGAGACAACGGACACTTCAACGTTCGAATTTGAATCAGCAGTTTAAATAGAAGACTCAAGACGGAAAAGAAGAGAGTGAAGTGAGCAACAACGCTTGATTTCAGAAGAAGAAAGAAATCCATCTCTTCGAGTCTTTAGAATATTGAAGAAGAGCGAGCTACCACTCCAACCTTGTTCTAAGCTCTTAGCTCTCTGTGCTCAAAAAGAATTTTCTCATTTTGTGAGAGCTTGTGTAGTCCTTGGAGAGAAAAACCTTGTTAAATCTCTTTCTCTCTCGGGGGCTTAGAAGCTTCAGTGTGTAGCTGGTCAAGCTAGAGTCTGAAGCCTGTTTCCACACCCTTTTCTTATTAGGTTGTGTTCCCTTCTGGACGAAGGAAGACCTGGTGGTATCCAGGGTGGTTGTTGTTCCCTTCAGGCTGAAGGAAGACCAGTTGAGGCTGGGTGTAAGGATCCTTAAGGGGGATTGTACCCTTGGTAGTGAAATCCTGAGATATTGCTCAGGGACTGGACGTAGGTCTCCTGTGGAGAGGAGTTCCGAACCAGGATAAAAATCCTTGTGTCTTGTGGGTGTGTTTTTTGTGTGATTGTTGTCTTATTTGCTCTAACTCTAACCTTGTTGTTAAGTTGTGCAATCCTTTCAGTGAACAGATTGTAATTAGAGATCGAAGTTTTTATTAACCCATTCACCCCCCCCCCCCCTCTGGGCTAGTTAGCTGGGCAACATAATACCCATGCCCGGTTCAGGCCATGGATGGATTCTCCATATGTTGAATAGCCCGTCAGCCCGGTTGGACGCTCAGATCATCTCCAGATTTTGAGAACCGTGCCTCCGAAATGCTGCCGAATCGCTTTTCCGGGTGAATTTGAACATGAAGGGTTCGGTATCCAATACCCATGCCCGGTTCAGGCCCATGGATGGATTCTCCATATGTTGAATAGCCCGTCAGCACCACCGGACACTCAGGTCGTCTCTGGATTTTGAGAACCGTGTCCTTGAAGTGATACCGAATCGCTTTTTTCCAGGTGACTTTGAACATGAAGGGTTCGGTATCTAATACCCATGCCCGGTTCAGGCCCATGGATGGATTCTCCATATGTTGAATAGCCCGTCAGCCTGACCGGACACTCAGGTCGTCTCTGGATTTTGAGAACCGTGTCCCCGAAGTGCTGCCGAATCGCTTTTCCGGGTGACTTTGAACATGAAGGGTTCGGTATCTAATACCCATGCCCAGTTCAGGCCCATGGATTGATTCTCCATATGTTGAATAGCCCGTCAGCCCGACCGGACACTCAGGTCGTCTCTGGATTTTGAGAACCGTGTCCCCGAAGTGCTGCTGAATCGCTTTTCCGGGTGACTTTGAACATGAAAGGTTCGGTATCTAATACCCGTGCCCGGTTCAGGCCCATGGATGGATTCTCCATAAGTTGAATAGCCCGTCAGTCCGACCGGACACTCAGGTCATCTCTGGATTTTGAGAACCGTGCCTCCGAAGTGTTGCCGAATCGCTTTTTTCGGGTGACTTTGAACATGAAGGGTTTGGTATCTAATACCCATGACCGGTTCAGGCCCATGGATGGATTCTCCATATGTTGAATATCCCGTCAGCCCGGCTGGACGCTCAGATCATATCCGGATTTTGAGAACCATGCTCCGAAGTGCTGCCGATTCGCTGTCTCTTGTGGTTTTGAACATGAAGGGTTCGGTATATAATACCCATGCCCAGTTCAGGACCATGGATGGTTTCTTCATATGATAAATAGTCCGTCAGTCTGACCGGACACTCAGGTCATCTCTGGATTTTGAGAACCGTGCCTCCGAAGTGCTGCCGAATCGCTTTTCCGGGTGTTTTTGAACATGAAGGGTTCGGTATATAGCACCCATCCCGGTTCAGGCCATGGATGGATTCTCCATATGTTGAATAGCCCGTCAGCCCGATCGGACACTCAGGACATCTCTGCATTTTGAGAACCGTGTCCCCGAAGTGCTGTCGAATCGCTTTTCCGGGTGGTTTTGAACATAAAGGGTTCGGTATACAGTACACATGCCCGATTCAGGCCCATGGATGGATTCTCCATATGTTGAATAGCACGTCAGCCCGACCGGACACTCAGATCATCTCTGGATTTTGAGAACCGTGTCTCTGAAGTGCTGCCGAATCGCTTACTTTCAGCTAGCTTTGAACATGAAGGGTCGGATAGTCCGTCCCCGTGCCCGATTCGAGCTCATAGATGGTGTGCATACATATTGTGGGTGCTGCCATCCCGTCTGTCAGTTCTGGTTCCTCCTGGATTTCAAGAACCGTGCACAAATAGGGCCGCAGATTCACTGCGATTTGATATTTTGGACAAAAGGGCCGGATAACCTGATTCCCACGCCCCGTCCGAATTGAACAGAGCCCTTTCATGGTTTGGGTGTCATTCCCTCCTGATCCGGTCTTCGGATCCTCCATTTCCCACGCGCTTTGTGCGTTGCAAGGGCTGCCGAATCATTTTTGGTCTGTGAACAGTGTTGTCGATTCGCCCCTGCCGAATCGCCTCTGCAGAATGGGCTTGGCTGCCGATTCTCTCCTGCTGATTCACCCTTGCAGAATGGGTTTGTTGCCGATTCGCCCCTGTTGATTCGCCCTTGCTGAATCGCTTTCGCAGAATGGTTTTGGTTGCCGAATCAAATAGATTGTGCATGACGATGTTTGGGCATATAAGAGTCAAATGAGATTGAACCATGAAAAGAACAATGACAATCAAAGCATGTCATTTCTTACATTACCCAAATATAGAAATTGTGTAACAAATAAAAGGGCAAATAAATAGCATGCAAAAGATGTAGAGCACACACACATTCAACTCTCTTGCAATCTTAACTACATCTTGTGGTTGATTTTGTGCCTTTTATCGGATGTCCCGTTTTAGGCCATAAGACTTTTCATTCTGACGATTAATCAAGGGTTTTCTCTTTCTAAGAGATGTAATAACGTCATTGCGTTCAGGCAACGGCGGGATCTTGGTCCCGACCCGATCTTCACAATCGTTTGACGAAGTCAAACGACGCGCACAATAGAACTAAAGCCCTCCGACTCTCAGAGGCAGAACACTTGATTGTCACTTTAGTGACTGGCACGCCTACGCTATGCGATTGCCGATTCATCTCACGTCATCGTTGCTCAAGTAACATTCGACAGGATTTGGATTTGCAAGATGCATCCATGAGAACATGAGAAAACATGATAAAGAGAACTAAAGATTTTAATTTTTAAAAAATCCATTTCCTCAGCGTGGCACACCCGGTGGGACCAACTTCCCTTCATCTCTTCGCCAGAATAGAAAGCCATGTGGCCTTGCATAATCAATACTAACTATTATTTTGAATTGACTAACAGGTACTAACGGAGCAATGGCTGGGGTACGTTTTGGACCCCTGGTTGTCCAAGATCATGCCAGGTACGGCTACCTAGCCGTGCCGACCCGTTTCGGAAGCTTTCCTCCGGTTGTTGAGTTCCCCAACTTCTTGGGGGTGGCCTTCGTCCAAGTGCTGCACAACAACAGTGATGAGATAACTGAAGAGGCACCAAAGACAGTCAGCTACCAGGTTCATCATGTGGACCGGGGCAATGGAAGAAGTGACAAGGGACCCAGGGGCATCAAGCTAGTACTGGGAAGACCAAGGGACCCAGGGGCATCAAGCTAGTGCTGGGAAGACCAATGGACCCAGGGGCATCAAGTCAATGTTGTGAAGGCTACAACGATCACTCCCCTCAAAGAACGTGTCTCTAGCTCTGGAAGAGCATGCTAGTCGGCAACATCAGAATCCATCTGCAGAGTAGCCGTGCTATAATGGAACCAAATCAAATGGTGCCAACTGTGCCAACAAGAAATTCCTTCCAAGCATTAGAAGAAAGAGAGAAATGTACAACACCGTCAAAAGTAAAGTGCCCCAAAGCCAATCAATTCAAGCAAATTTGGGTGCCTAAGAAGACCCAAGCCCTTCAACTGATAAAGCAACAGCATGACAAGACAATGAGACAAATGCAAAAGGCAAAATAGGTGTTTATCAGCTAGCTCCAACACCTCCCGTGCTAGTGTTCAAATCTTATGCACGGCAAGGGACTATTTTCTGCTACCTGCATACCACAACAAGGCAGCCAATCTGGAGCGTCTGGCTTACATGCCCCTGCTGCAGAGGAGGGGTCCAATGTTTGTCCCTTCATTTATGCAAGCAACTAATGAGGATAGCTTGACTATGGTCCATTTTTCTATGATCTGGCAAAACCTTCCCTTGAAGTGGCCCAGGGTGGTCTATCATGTTGCGAAGGTAGAAATGAAAATGAGAAAGAAAAAGGAAGAGGAAAAGATAGAGACAAAGGAAAAGAATATGAGAAAGGAAATAGAAGAGAAAAATCGAAAGAAAATGAAAAAATGCAAAGGAAAGAAAGAGCAAAAATATTTGAAAAGAGAAAAGAAAGTGAAAGAGAAAGAGAAAATTGTGGTGAGTCACTGGCTCAGAGAAATGGTGCATTGCGCATTCTCCCCTGTTATATGGCTAGCATGTCTAGCCGGTGTGGGGTTCTCTCTCAAGAAGAAGGGGAACCACCCAAATTCGCTAAAGAGCCAGATTCTCTCGCCAGAAGAAGAAAGACTGATGGCAAGACTCCAATAGTCAGAAAAGCGACTGCAATGACAATGATATCTGAGGAGATAGCAAGTTGCCATCGGTCTCCTTAAAAGAGACTTCGGTTAGGGCAACAACCAACATCCCTACCATGTCTGTGCATGATCCTACTGCGATCGTCTTGTTACAGAAATGCCAACAGGAAATTGAAATGTTGAGACAACAGATTCAAGAAAGAGATGAATATATCATGGCATTAAAGGGCAAAGAGAGCATAGTCAAAGCATTGCAAGGCAGCATCAGCTCTCCCCAAATTCCACCAACAATGACACGGCCGATGTCAAGCCACACAGGGGGCATTTCACCCCTGAATTCATGTCAAGAGACTTCGAAAAATTCAACAGGGCAAGAGCTTCCACAAGCTAAAGGGTTAACACTACAGTCAGCCCACAATCGCTTGAGTTTAACAGATCCAGCACTAATGAGCAGCTTGGTGAAGTTAATAGAAACGTGTGATAACACTGCTACCACACTTAATACTCACCAAGCTCCATACCCCATATGTCATGATATGGACTTTATCGATGCAATGGGGCATTTGACTCTAGATGTGCCTTGTCAGATGACGCCTCGTGCATCCTTGTTGAACAGACATTCACATTCAAATCTCGGGCAGCATCTTTGGCAGATCGGCTAGACAACATGGGAAGTCTGATGGTGACAAGACAAATAATATTGTGGCAGAAATTGAAGCATTTCTAGCAAGATATCTCAGTAGCCCATTTGTGGGACAAAGGGGAAATCAATTGATAAGAAGCCTGCCAGAAAGGAGGTACACACTGAAAATCTTAAGGCGTCGAGCTGTTAAGAGATGCAAGTAAATCTACAACTGGAGCCTCTAGTACCACGTCTAAAGGCCCAAGACGTATCATTCCTTTCCAGGATAAAGTTAAAAAGCCATATTCATTCCCCAAGGAAAAGACAAGGGTACTATTTGAATGGGCAATTGAATACAACAAAATTGCACTACCGGTGCCCAAAAGACCTGAGCAAGCAGGGAAGAAGGATGATCCCCGGTACTGTCTATACCATCAGATCCTGGGGCATCCTTTGGAAGACTGCTATATTTTCAAAGACATCATGGAGTCTTTGATCACAAAGGGGAATTGCAAATGGGCGAGTATAAGGTGGATCTGCCATGCCCACATGAAGCCACAGCCCGACAGGAAGCTCGGCAAAAAGCCATAAATGTAATTTCTCTATATCAGCAGCTACCCCAAGAGATGCCAAGGGTAGGTCTGAAAGGATGCAGACACCCATGAATGAGGTAGAATCCAAAGAAGCCAAAAAAACAGACAAAGCTCTGCAGATATACACATGTTGTATGACTGGTATGGTCAGTCGACATGGGAGATGCCCCCTGAGCAAGATGAATTGTCGAGGCTCAATGAAGGGCCGAATCCTCCTGTCAGGAGGGAAGAAGCCAAGGGCAAAGCCCCAATAGTCTCAATGGCCTAAGAAGAGGCTGCAGATGAAATAGCAGCTGATAATATCAGTAATCTGCCACCTACCCCTCTAGGAGGGCCCCAATTGAATTGATATCTGATATCCCTAGCACTCATACATATGATCCTGCTGTGACAGCATTGCTACGAGATACCAACAAGAAATCGAAGTGCTGAAGAAGCAAATTGAAGAAAGAGACGCCCAAGCTCTTGCACCAAGAGAAGCAGGGGGCATAGTGGGGGCACCACAAGTTGACATCAACTTGCCCCACACCCTATTACAACCAACAATGCCCCACTCAGTATCAGGCCTTACTGGGGGCACCTCAAGCCCAACAACTCCAGAGCAGCCCATAGCCTGCCAAGCAGCACATCAAGGGCCCGCCACCATGGCTCAGATGCAGTCGGCTCCTCCTCATCCACATGGTCCAGGCGCCGATTATGAATAGACAATTGTTGGAACAGATCATAGAAACTAAGCTATTTGGAAGGGACAAGTCTGATCAAGCCCTATTTGAGGTGTACTAGGTACCATACCCTGTATGCCACACTGCAAAGAGATTACCTCCCGGCGTCAGCAAGCCACCCAAGTTTGAAAAGTTCAATGGGCAAGGATCGCCAAAAGAGCATGTTGCACATTATGTCAATATGATGGGAGATTTGGCCACAGACGAGTCATATTTGCTCAAATTCTTCGGGTCTTCCCTAATTGGACTGGCTTTCGAATGGTATTCAAATTTACCAGTCGGGTCCATTATAGACTGGCCAGATATGCAAAGGAAGTTCATAGAAAGATTCTATGTTGCTGAAAGAGAAATCACGCTGGTCGAGTTATATGCGACTAGGCAACAAGATAATGAGTTAGCTACGGACTACATCAAAAGCTGGAGAGATATCAGCATGAGATGCAGACGACCACTACATCCAGAGGACGCCGTTCAAATATGCAAGCAAAACTTGGGCAGGCATGTCCTAGAAAAGATGATCGGCATTGAGATCAAGTCCTTCGACCGGCTAAATAAAGTTGTGACCGAGATCGAACAATTCCTTTCCAAATATCCCCCAACCAATGCATCAAGTCAGGGAAACAAATTGCTTGGGAAAAGGCCAACACCAACATGTGTTCATACTGTGAACCTCAAAGCCTTTACACGACAAAAGAGTGAAGATGGCTCTCCTTATGTCAAACAAATGAAGGAAATAAAAGGGGTTCATTACAAGAGAAGATGCAAAAGCCATACTCCTTTCCAAGAGATAAGACGCAGACCCTCTTTGAATGGGCACGTCAACATAGCAAAATCGTCCCACCCGAGCCTAGAAGGACAGAGGACATCAAAAAGAAAGACGATCCCCGGTTCTGCTTATATCATCAGCTGCCGGGGCATGTTACAGAGGACTGCTATGTCCTCAAAGACAAAATTGAAGCATTGATAAGAAAGAAGAATTGCAAGTGGGTGAGTACAAGGTGGACCCCCGCGCCCTCATGGGGCTCCAACGCAATAGAAAAAAGCATACTGCAGCTTGCGCTGGCCAAGATGGGGTGTACATGCAAGCTAGAAAAAGTATAAGTGAATCAAGATGCTCGATGCACAGATGAAGCTCATGCCCCCTGGGGAACTTCAATCTTCAGCCAGCAAATAAATAAGAGCCAGCTCGTCAAGATTGAGCGATTCTAGGGGCAGATGCAGTTCGAACATGTGATGTCCAATCATGTAAATACTCATTCAAAAAAAAGAAAAAGAATGATGACAAAAAAAGGGAGCAAAAAAAAAAGAGAAAAGAAAGGAGCTTGCTGAGGTGGTCACACCGACCACCCAGCATGAGACCTGATCATCGAGGCGGTCTCAATTGGCTCTTTTAGGGCCACCTAAGGTATTATCGTCGATGACGAGCAGCAAAAAATAAATAGGCCAACCATACTGCTATCCGGACTATGGTTCTGAGACAAATAATACCTCAACAAAATTGCATATTTTCTGCAAGGCGATGATACGAACCCGCATGATCATGTCGCACTGGGCTTTCACCGCTTATGTCCATATTCATACATGGGTTTTCTTACCGGATTTTGAGTGTATATTCTTTTTTCGGATCCCTAATAAAGTTGACGAAGGATTTATCCTTATTCAACTTCAAAAAAAACTGGCAAATTGTTGATCATATTTCAAAAGTCATATTTTAAAATTGGCAAGCTTGCCATTCATGATTTCAAAAGAACTCATATTTCAAAAGTGGCGTCTCGTCAATCATGTTTTTTTAAAAAAAACTCATATTTTAAAATTGGCAAGCTGTCATTCATGATTTCAAAAGAACTCATATTTTTAAAGTGGCGTATCGTCAATCATGTTTTCAAAAGTCATATTTTCAAATCGGCAAGCTTGTCATTCATGATTTCAAAAGAACTCATATTTTAAAAAGTGGCGTATTTCCAACCATGTTTCAAAAGACATATTTCAAAATTGGCAATTTGCCAATCATGTTTCAAAAGACATATTTCAAAAGTGGCAATTTGCCAATCATGTTTCAAAAGTCATATTTCAAAAGTGGCAGTTTACCAATCATATTTCAAAACTGGCAATTTGTCAATCATATTTCAAAAGACATATTTCAAAACTGGTAATTTTCCAATCATATTTCAAAAACATATTTCAAAACTGGCAATTTGTCAATCATGTTTCAAAAGACATATTTCAAAAGTGGCAATTTGTCAATCATGTTTCAAAAGTTTATTTCAAAAGTGACAGTTTTCCAATCATATTTCAAAAGTCATATTTCAAAACTGGCAATTTGTCAATTATATTTCAAAAGACATATTTCAAAATTGGCAATTTGCCAATCATATTCAAAAGACATATTTCAAAATTGGCAATTTGTCAATCATGTTTCAAAAGACATATTTCAAAACAGGTAATTTGCCAATCATGTTTTAAAAGACATATTTCAAAAGTGGCAATTTGTCAATCATGTTTCAAAAGACATATTTTAAAAGTGGCAATTTGTCAATCATATTTCAAAAGACATATTTCAAAACTGGCAATTTGCCATCATGTTTCCAAAGTCATATTTTAAAAGTGGCAGTTTGCCAATCATATTTCAAAAGTCATATTTCAAAACTGACAACTTGCCAATCATATTTCAAAAGACATATTTCAAAACGGGCAATTTGCCAATCATATTTCAAAAGACATTTCAAAACTGGCAATTTGTCAATCATGTTTCAAAAGACATATTTCAAAAGTGGCAAATTGCCAATCATGTTTCAAAAGTCATATTTCAAAAGTGGCAGTTTGCCAATCATATTTCAAAAGTCATATTTCAAAACTGGCAATTTGCCAATCATATTTCAAAAGACATATTTCAAAACTGGCAATTTGCCAATCATATTTCAAAATTGGCAATTTGTCAATCATGTTTCAAAAGACATATTTCAAAAGTGGCAATTTGTCAATCATGTTTCAAAAGACATATTTCAAAAGTGGCAATTTGTTAATCATATTTCAAAAGACATATTTCAAAACTAGCAATTTGTCAATCATGTTTCAAAAGATATATTTCAAAAGTGACAATTTGTCAATCATATTTCAAAAGTCATATTTCAAAACTAGCATTTGTCAATCATATTTCAAAAGACATATTTCAAAACTGGCAATTTGCCAATCATATTTCAAAAGACATATTTCAAAATTGGCAATTTGCCAATCATGTTTCAAAAGACATATTTCAAAACTGGCAATTGTCAATCATGTTTCAAAAGACATATTTCAAAAGTGGCAATTTGCCAATCATGTTTCAAAAGACATATTTCAAAAGTGGCAATTGTCAATCATATTTCAAAAGACATATTTCAAAACTGACAATTTGCCAATCATGTTTCAAATGATATTTTTCAAAAGTGGCAATTTGTCAATCATGTTCAAAAGTCATATTTCAAAAGTGACAATTTGCCAGTCAAATTACAAAATCGACGTTTTCGAAATAACGATGTGTCAATCATATTTGAAAATTCATGTTTCGAAACTCAAAATCATATTTTTCAAACGGGACCTTAGCGCCCACATATTTAATAAAAAGATCGGACTTTCACGTCCTCACAATTTCAAAAGCGGGCTTCTTCGCCCTCATATTTTCAAACTGAGTCCTTAGCGCCCACATATTTAATAAAAAGATCGGACTTTCACGTCCTCACAATTTCAAAAGCGGGCTTCTTCGCCCTCATATTTTCAAACTGAGTCCTTAGCGCCCACATGTTTAATAAAAGATCGAGGACTTTACGCCCTCATAAATTTCAAAATCGGGCTTCCATGCCCTCATGATTTCGAAATCGGGTCTCTGTGCCCAATGTTTTCAAAAGACTAAAAAGACATTTAAAGCAAAAGAACTTAAAAGACAAATTAATCTCAAAGGAGCTGCAATTGCGGGATAAGTTCCGTAGTCCATTCTCAGTTTGTGGAACATTTCCCACATCTGGGGTCTCCGGGTATTCAAATCAAATTAATCTCAAAGGAGCTGCAACTGCGGGATAGGTCCGTAGTCCATCCTTAGTTTGTAGAATATTTCCCACATCTGGGGTCTCCAGGGATTCAAAATTAAATTAATCTCAAAAAAGCAGCAACTACGGGATAAGTGTCGTAGTCCATCCTCAATTTGTGGAACATTTTTCCACATCTGGGGTCTCCAGGGATAAAAGACAAATTGACCTCAAAAGAGCAGCAATTGCGAGACAATATCGCAGTCCATCCTCAGTTGTGAAAATTTCTCCACAGCTGTGGTCTCCAAAGATATAAATCAAAATTGACCTCCTACAAATAGACACTGCGGAACAAGTACCGTAATCCAACTCCTTTTGTGAATGTTTACCACATTTGAGGTCTCTAAAAGACATACATTAAAAAAAAAAGAAAAAAAAAAGAGACAAAATGAATAGAGAAAATAATAAAATGATCAATGGAAAAAATGAAATGATTAAAAAGAGAGGATGGAATGAAATTTCGTTCAAAAAAAAAGAGAGAAAAGAAAATAGAAAATAAAATAAAATAAAAAATAGAAGAATAAAAAAAAGAAGAAAAAAAAAAAGAGAAAATTAATCACAAAATGAATAGAACAAAAGAAATACACGAAAGATAATAGAACATTTGATTTAAGAAGTCGGGCCTCTCTGCCCACGTGTTGAGCTCCTGTACTCGAATCCTTAATCAACTACCAAGAGCTGCAACTGCAGAATAAATACCGTAGTCCAGCCTCAGATCGTGAAATGTTACCCGATCTAGGGTCTCCAAAGATATAAAAAGAATCCACCCTTAAGGAGCTGCAACTACGGGATAAACACCGTAGTCCAGCCTCAGTTCGTGGGATTAGTGTCGCGTCTGAGGTCTCCGAGGATATAAGAATCCACCTTAAGGAGCTGCAACTACGGGATGAATACCAGTCCAACTCAGTTCGTGGGATTAGTTCCGCATCTGAGGTCTCCAAGGGTATAAACATCTATCTCCGAGGAGCTGCAACTACAAGAAAAGTATTGTAGTTCGATCTCAACCCGTGGGGCAATTGCCACGTGAGATCTCGAGGATTTAAGAGTTAAAATCGGGTTGCCATGTTCGATGTTATATAACCAGATCGTTTTGCAGGAACCGTATATTATTACATCCCTTTTTGCGGCGGTCCGAGGGATTCAACATTGAGCTTTGACATTCCATGCCTGAGATCTCCCAGGATAATATGGCGGAGCCACCTTCACAATGGTCGATGGTTCGAGATGGCATCATCATGCTTCAACGTCTGGAGGATTCAACAACTCATGGAGCTAAATTCGACATTGCCTCGGCAACATACACCCTCCAGTCTTTCATGTTCAAGAACTCTGAGGGTACACTATTGAATG
The DNA here is from genome assembly GCA_014218235.1 of Colocasia esculenta. Lineage (NCBI taxonomy): Eukaryota > Viridiplantae > Streptophyta > Magnoliopsida > Alismatales > Araceae > Colocasia > Colocasia esculenta. Next base: position 117,753,838 of record CM024763.1, read on the forward strand.
TATGCTCGCGGTGCCTATCCTGCGACATTTTGTATTAAAAAATGAAATGATAAAAAAATGATGAACAAAAGGGCTAAAAAACAGAGATGCCCGTCGGACCTACTCGGATTCCACTGCCGAGTAGGGGTAAAAAGGATAAGAAAAACCGGCCATGATGATCGAAAGGGCGTCGTGGGCAAAATTGGGAACCCTGCTACGTGAAAACCCGAAAGGGCGCGTAGGCAAAAGCAAGAAGGGGCTGACTCCGGTGAAAACCCGAAAGGGCGCTTGAGTCAGTAATGTGGTAAAAAAAAGAAATGAATGAAGTCAAAACGTCAAAATAGCAAGAAGGGGGAGTTCCATCCCTACTCTTTAAAATCCCTTTTTGCTATTCATTCTCCGAATCCAGCTATGCACTCTCTAGTCAATACAAAACCTCAAAACTTAGACAAGCTATCTCGTGCCATCTACGCCTCACGTCTATATATACTTGCTCTCGCCAAGTAGGACTTTAGGTTTAGATAACTTCTGCCTTTTCAAAATTCTAAATAAAGCCCAGCCTTGACTTCTTGCCTTAGCTGACCAGTAGATGTTACCTTTAGAACCCTTGTTGAAGTTAGTACATAGGTTTTCCAGGTTTCCGTTTTGAAATTGACCCAAATAACCTCACACCATCTACCAACATCATGGTATGATGGGTGGTTGAGTTCTATTCCACTCATGAATCTCTCTCTATAATATATAATTAAAAAAAAAAGAGGCTTAAATAGAGGTGCCTCGCTGGACTTGTCTAGGTTTCCCCTAGACAATGGTAAAAAGAGCTAGAACCGGTCATGGCGAAAACCCGAAAGGGCGCCATGGGCAAAATTGGGTACCCCGCTACGTGAAAACCCGAAAGGGCGCGTAGGCAAAAGAGAGAGGGGGTCGGATTGGTGAAAACCCGAAAGGGCGCTCAATTCAATAATGTGAAATAAAAAAGGGATCCAAAGATAGCTACCGAAGACAAGCAGGCTTCAAGTCTCCAGAAAGGAAATCCTGACATAAGTGGTACTCGACAATCAAAGCTTATTTTAACGTCAGTGCCAGCCAAAGCTCGCCTTTACGCCAATGCCAATCGGGGCTCGTCTTCATGTCACTGCTAGCCGAAGCCCGCCTTCATGCCAGTTGAAGTTTATCTTCACAACAGTCAAAGCTCATATTCATGCCAATGTCAACCTAGGCTCCTCTTCGTATTCGTTGTATGCGAAGTGGATTTTAACAAATTTCAAGTCTCTGGAGGGAAATTCCTGATAGAGTTGGTCGACAACCAACGAAGCATGTGTCAACAGATGATGTGTTCTAACAGTTTTAATTCTGGGTGGAGAATATTGAAGAAACATGTCGATACCCAGACACAACAAAAGTCAAGAGAGGAAGACAAGGGCACATTGATCTAGCTATGAGCGAAGCAACTTTGATAATTGTCATTACTGTGAGAAGATGGGCTACAAAATCTCCAATGTGGTGATTTGGTCATCACAGTCAGCAACGATGAGGTAGAAGTAGTCTACTTCCCCCCTACAAAGACCACAACGCTACTGCATGCTCAGATTGTGGCGTATTCAAGGTGACCAGTCAGTAAGAGGGTTCAAAAGAAGGGAAGTAGTAGGGTCACTTACTGGGTCTAGAAAGAGCCATCAGATCATATAGCAAGCTAGCATGCCCCATTGGCTCATACAATAGGCCAATACAATCCAATTGACACAATGGTTGGCTGACCCATGAAGGCCACCAACTCACATGGCCTTGCCAATTGAAGAAGGCCATTGATTTAGGGCTCCCGTTGATTCAAGGAAACCGCCAATTCAAGGAGGCTTCCAATTCAAACTCTTATCTTCAAAACATCCCACCAGGTCAAAATTTCAGCATTTTGAAGGAGCTACCAGTACAGGGCTTCCACCGAATCAAGAAGGCTATTAGTGCAGTGCCTCCACCAGCTCAAGATTGCCACTAGTTCAACACTCACAAGAGTTAAAAAGCCTCCAGCCTAACAATCTTCACCGACTCAGAGGCTGTTGATTCAGTGAACTCACCAACTTAGAGAGATGTGGTCACAATGGTTCTCTCTGACCGCCGACCCTGAGACCACAATGTCAACCAAAAGAAAATCAGAGATCACCAGCACGTCGATGGGGCTGTTAAAAGATACAAAAGGTCACCTGCGAACACTGCACCACTCGTCTCTCGCTTGCACTGTCCGCCTGCTAACTGACAAACTCTTCAAATGATGAGATCACCAAGACGATGACAAGTCAGGCATTGCCCGCATTGATGAGGCTAGTCTGTATCCAGCTGCAACGTCAAAAGTCCTTCAAGTTGCACCCGCAGGCGCCGCTCACCTCCTTTCGCAGCACCTGCAGGTGGGGGGCATTTGTGGACACCTAAAAAATGGGGATGCAAAGGGCCTGCATCCAGCAGCCCAACCCATCCGAAACAGCCCTAAAAGACCACTAGGAAACCATTTAAAAAAAGGCCCAAGAGAAGCCCATTACCTAGTGGCCCATCTACCCCATGTTAGGAGGTCATTTTAAGCCAACACAACACCTCCCCACTACACTAGAAAAAAGCTGCTGTAGCAGCAGGAGGGAGGGGGCTGGAAGCTTCCTTTTGGCTGGCTTTTTGGCTGGTTACGGGAAAAGAGGAGCAGAGGAAGGCGGTGGAGAGGCTGCTTGCTGCTGCTTGGTTGCTGCTTAGAGGAGGCTCCCTTTTGGGGCTGTTGTAGGTGGTGTGAGAAGCTTTAAGAGGAGAAGAAGGAGAGCTGCTGTTGGGGCTACGTAAGAGGCTTGCAAGAGAAGAAAAAGGGGGGGCTAGCTCTCTTCTTCCTCCCATCCGGCTGGTTGCTAGAAGGGGAGAGGGCTCCCATCTTGCTGGGCTGCGGGCTGAGAGGGAAGAGCAGTAGAAGGGGCTGCTTCTTTCTTCCTGAAGTAAGGGGGGAAGAGGCTGGGTAGAAGGCAAAGGGGGCTCTCCCATTTTTGTTGGTTCTTCTTCCCAGGAAGGTGTCTGTGATTCCAAGAAGAGAGTGAAGAGATTAAAAGAAAGAGAGAGTGTGTGTTTTGTCTTTTCAATCACCTTCTCTTCTTCTGTTAAATTCCGGTTGGCATCCCTCTTGTCATTGTACTATTTCTTGTCCTCTTTTGATGTTTATAAGGCATTGATGCCTCTTGACGAAGAGCACATCATGAGTTTTTTTAATGCTTGTGTGAGAGAGCACCCATCTCTTTTAGGCAATATAATATATGGATGCACATGATCTGTCCCCTGTTATGTCCTCTTTATTCCCTTCTTTGCATGAGACCTTAGCTCCCCATCACCCCATTGGTAGTGGGAAGGCGGTTGGGTACTCCTCATCCTATCAAGGGCAGTCCATGAGGAACCACCCATTGCCATGTCATGTTTTTTTTTTCTGTTTTAAAAGATCCCCTTCATTTAATGTTTCTCTCTCTAAATGATGTGTCCCAACCGTGAGTGTTGAAAAACCAATACAAGGACCTCATGTAGGACCATATATGTGCCTCCTGTGATGGGTTTAGAGAGAGCCAAGGCACTGTTCAGATCCCCTACAATTGTCCCTGCTTCACTGTACCAATCCTGCCGATTCGTTTTTCTATCAGACCTTGAACACCAAGGGTCAAGTGGCTAATACCTGGGTCCTGTTCAGGCTTATGAGGGGCGACATTATATGCCAAATGATCTGTGTTTCCGACGGGATGCCCAAACTCTGCACGTGTTGCGAGAAATGTGTCCCCGAAGTGCTGCCGAATCGCTTTTCCGGGTGACTTTGAACATGAAGGGTTCGGTATCTAATACCCATGCCCGGTTCAGGCCCATGGATGGATTCTCCATATGTTGAATAGCCCGTCAGCCCGGCTGGACGCTCAGATCATCTACGGATTTTGAGAACCGTGCCTCCGAGGTGCTGCCGAATCGCTTTTTCGAGTGACTTTGAACATGAAGGGTTCGGTATCTAATACTCATGCCCGGTTCAGGCCCATGGATGGATTCTCCATATGTTGAATAGCCCGTCAGCCCGGCTGGACGCTCAGATCATCTCCGGATTTTGAGAACCGTGCCTCCGAAATGCTGCCGAATCGCTTTTCCGGGTGACTTTGAACATGAAGGGTTCGGTATCTAATACCATGCCCGGTTCAGGCCCTGGATGGATTCTCCATATGTTGAATAGCCCGTCAGCCCGACCGGACACTCAGGTCATCTCTAGATTTTGAGAACCGTGTCCCCGAAGTGCTGCCGAATCGCTTTTCCAGGTGACTTTGAACATGAAGGGTTCGGTATCTAATACCCATGCCCGTTCAGGCCCATGGATGGATTCTTCATATGTTGAATAGCCCGTCAGTCCGACCAGACACTCAGGTCGTCTCTGGATTTTGAGAACCGTGCCTCCGAAGTGCTGCCGAATCGCTTTTCCGGGTGACTTTGAACATGAAGGGTTCGGTATCTAATACCCATGCCCGGTTCAGGCCCATGGATGGATTCTCCATATGTTGAATAGCCCGTCAGCCTGGCTGGACGCTCAGATCATCTCTGGATTTTGAGAACCGTGCCTCCGAAGTGCTGCCGATTCGCTGTCTCTTGTGGTTTTGAACATGAAGGGTTCGGTATATAATACCCATGCCCAGTTCAGGCCCATGGATGGATTCTTCATATGATAAATAGTCCGTCAGTCCGACCGGACACTCAGGTCATCTCCGGATTTTGAGAACCGTGCCTCCGAAGTGCTGCCGAATCGCTTTTCCGGGTGGTTTTGAACATGAAGGGTTCGGTATACAGTACCCATGCCCGGTTCAGGCCCATGGATGGATTCTCCATATGTTGAATAGCCCGTCAGCCCGACCGGACACTCAGGTCATCTCTGAATTTTGAGAACCGTGTCCCCGAAGTGCTGCCGAATCGCTTTTCCGGGTGGTTTTGAACATAAAGGGTTCGGTATACAGTACCCACACCCGGTTCAGGCCCATGGATGGATTCTCCATATGTTGAATAGCACGTCAGTCCGACCGGACACTCAGATCGTCTCCAGATTTTGAGAACCGTGTCTCTGAAGTGCTGCCGAATCGCTTTCTTTCAGCTAGTTTTGAACATGAAGGGTCGGATAGTCCGTCCCCGTGCCCGATCCGAGCTCATAGATGGTGTGCATACATATTGTGGGTGCTGCCATCCCGTCTGTCAGTTCTGATTCCTCCCGGATTTCAAGAACCGTGCACAAATAGGGCCGCAGAATCACTGCGATTTGATATTTTGGACAAAAGGGCCGGATAACTGATTCCCACGCCCCGTCCGGAATTGAACAGAGCCCTTTCATGGTTTGGGTGTCATTCCCTCCTGACCCGGTCTCGGATCCTCCGTTTCCCACGCGTTTTGTGCGTTGCAAGGGCTGCCGAATCATTTTTGGTCTGTGAACAGTGCTGCCGATTCGCCCCTGCCGAATCGCCTCTGCGGAATGGACCTGGCTGCCGATTCTCCTGCTGATTCACCCTTGCAGAATGGGTCTGGTTGCCGATTTGCCCTGCTGATTCGCCCTTGCTGAATCGCTTTCGCAGAATGGTTTTGGTTGCCGAATCGCCTTGTTTGCCGAATCAAATAGATTGTGCATGACGATGTTTGGGCATATAAGAGTCAAATGAGATTGAACCATGAAAAGAACAATGACAATCAAAGCATGTCAAATTTCTTACATTACCCAAAATATAGAAATTGTGTAACAAATAAAAGGGCAAATAAATGAGCATGCAAAAGATGAAGAGCACACACACATTCAACTCTCTTGCAATCTAACTACATCTTGTGGTTTGATTTTGTGCCTTTTATCGGATGTCCCGTTTTAGGCCATAAGACTTTTCATTCTGGCGCGAAATAAAGGGTTTTCTCTTTCTAAGAGATGTAATTAACATCGTTGCGTTCAGGCAACGGCGGGATCTTGGTCCCGACCCGATCTTCACAATCGTTTGACGAAGTCAAACAGCGACCTAAAGCCCTCCGACTCTCGGAGGTAGAACACTTGATTGTCACTTTAGTGACTGGCACGCCTGCGCTATGCGATTGCCGATTCATCTCACGTCATCGTTGCTCGAGTAACATTCGACGAGATTTGAATTTGCTAGATGTATCCATGAGAACATGAGAAAATATGATAAAGAGAACTAAAAGATTTTAATCTTTAAAAAAATCCATTTCCTCATGTCATATCTTACTTGTTCGAAGAAGGAGAAACTAATTAAAACTTCGGATCCGAGCTTTTGGATAATGTCTGTTCCCTTGTTACCAAGTTTGTACTCTAGCTAGCTTGCGGGGCCCCTTACTTAAACGTGCTAATGTGCCAACATTTTAACAACACAATATAGAAATCCCATGAATAGCCAAATTCTCCAATCCAACTTAACAGAGTCCAGTCTCCACTCTGCATCCATCACCCTCCACTGTCGTGGCCCGTGGGCACGCCGTACGTGCAACCAAAGTGCGGTAACTTCACCATCGGTCTCTGCATCTTCACTTAGATTCCAGCCATCAGCTCACCTTATCCGTTCGGACTTCGGAGTCCCAGTCTATATACGATTTTGAGCCACACGGGCGCGGGCGCACAGAGAGAGAGAGAGAGAGAGAGAGAGGAGGCGATGGATGCGATGCAAATAGCTCTTCCCATACTCGGCATCGCAGCAGCGGCCGCTGTGACTTTCTATGCTGTGAGCTTCGCCGAGATCCGGGAGGTAAGTAACACTACAGCACTGCACTGCACTGAGCTCTCTCTCCCCGCCGTCGCATCCAAATTAGTTAGTTCCAACTCCGCCTCTGCCATGCAGAAATCTTTCGGAGACGTGGACGATTCCGAGGCGGCGGAGGGCAGCGGGTTCACGTCCTCGGCCAGCTCAAGACAAGTCAGGGCCAGGAGGAAAGCTGAGAGAGATGCCCGTCGATGATGATGATGATGACGAGCATTCTGCGCTACTCCCACTTAATTCGTCGGCGTTGTGTGTATGAAAGGATTTAGAGCACTACTTCCTTTATGTATATGTAATGGATCGTTCGTGGCATGGTTTTCCTGTTAGATCACTTTTATTTACTGAGAATTTTCTTCTCTTACAAGAATCAGAATGTCAAAAAACACTCTAGCTTAGGCCGTCTCTAAAGGGGGGGGGGGGTGGTTAAAGTAATCAGGGGGATTTCTTAAAAATTTGGAAAAAAAAAAAAGTGAAGTTAAAAGGGGCAGTATATCACACCTATCTAAGTGAGTAAATGTTAACACCTTTTAACACCCCCCCCCCCACCCCTCCTATCTTTGGCGCCAAAGAGATTTCACTTAAAAATTGGATTAAAAACTCTCGGATGTTTCTTATCCCTCTACCAAAGAGGACTGCATGCATCAAGGATGGTTTAGATAGAAAAAAGAAATAACTTTGGTGGTGGAGAAGAGAGAAGAAAAGATTCTTTTTGACTAATAAAACTACTTTCTTACAATTTAAATCATAAGATTGTTCGCGTAAATTTCACTACTAAGAGGGGGGCTTTCGCGGCAAGTTATTTATAGCGACTAGAAAAAATGGCCATAAAAAGCCACTTTTAACGGCGGCAAATCTACTAGCGCAGTAAAAATATTAACTTTTTTACGGCGGCCAGGTATGTTGTTGTAGGTAAAGAAGTCTGGGAGGGGGTTTGTTCTCGCCGTGGAAACCCCAAAAATTTTTCCCAAACCTCCACATGTGTACTTTCTCCTTAATATCATACCCCCCCCCCCTCCCCATACACCACACTTTTACATCCTTCAAACTCTGCAAATATTTGTCTCTTAACCATGTGTATGTATATGCAGTAGAATTTGAAGAGAGAAAATCTCGATCTTTTGGTCCAAATCATAAGATTTATAATATTGAACCTGCCAGCTTAGTAGGTGAAAGCTCAATTTCTAAAATCACAGCTCACATAAGAGAGTCTAGATGGTGGGCACAACTTAAGAAGTGCAACAGAATCTCATATTGCCACCACGTAGAAGGACTCCCTAACTCATAAAGAGCTCTTAAGAGAACATATGAGACAGTGGGAAACTTTCAAAGCAATATTTTTTGAACACAATAAGATGGGAATTAAGCTCAGCATCTGAATACATCTCTAGATTGGTCGAACCCCAACCCAGATCTCCACAATGCCTCGAGCAGGTCCTTAGCTCAACGACTCCTAGCCCCTAGTGCCTTCAGGTAAGAATGATCAATCCTATGAGTTATTGGGACAATTGGAAGTAGACTAAAAGGGTCTTTTGGTTGTTTGTAAAATAAATTCATAGGGAAAACGTTTTTCAAGATTAGCTTTTACATGAAAATGAAAATCACAATTGTCCATTTGGTTGTTAGGAAAATATTTTCACTAGTTATTTGTGTAAATAAAATATTAAAAAGAGTAAAAAGTCAACAGCATAAATGTAAGCTTTTACTAAAAAATGGATGGATGGAGATGCATGTGATATTATGGTCCACTCCAATGAGAGGAGGCCACATACCCCTAGTGTATTATTCATCAAAATTTTTATTTTATTTTATTTTTTTTTTTAATTTTAAAAAAATAAAATAGGTGGAAAACAAATAACTTTGACAAAAACAATTTAAATTAGGAAATAAAATAAAAACATAATTTGATGAATAGTGTTTTACTGTTATTTTAATAAAAAATAAAAATAAAACAACTAATGAAAAAAATTAAATTTGACAAGTTGATTTAAATAAAAGGAAAAAAATTAAAAAAAATCTGAATGAATAGTGCTAAGAATGTGATTAACCGAAGGAGGAGAAGTACGCACCTGGAAACGGCTTCCGTAATATTGCCGCGGATGCCGAAATCTGTGACTTTTAGGATGATGTTTACATAATTTAGTTTTCAAGACTACCAATGACAAAAAAAATAAAGTTTTACCTGAAAACAGTTTTCTGGGTGGGGTTTCCAGGGTAAACAAACAGACCCTAAGTCAGCCAGAGCTCCTACTTGATAATATGATTGTGGACCTTTTTAGTAAGACAATTACAACAAAGAATGTAGGAGAATTAAGATAGAGATGAGAGTCCATGTATGATCATGATTCATGAATCGGCTTCAGAGTCTTAAATGACCACCTATAAGCTTAAACGGCCACTCCTCTAAGAGTTACATCTCACCATTCATAGTATCACTTACTAAATCTTATGGAACAATGGAGAAAGCTAACATCTATATAAACCTGGAGATCCAATTCTACGTTAGATATGAACTCTCTGAACACTGAATTAATGATGAAGAGCAATCTAAATTTTCTCATCTTTATCTTGAGCCCTTATCTCTTATTGACTTAGATATTAGAGAGTTTTTCTTGAAACCTCTACCTGAGGACGTATGATCATTGTTCTCGATCTGTAGATTCTCATCTAAAGGGGAAAAGATTATTTACAATGTCTCCGATCTCAAAATCATCCGACAATCTATTCGAAATGGACCCACTTTAGAACTTAATAAATGGGCTAACTCATGTATCTTTCCAAACCCTCTCTGACGGCGTCAAGCCCATCCCTTGTATTTATCTGATGAGACTTGGAGAGCTTTAATTCCTTGTTATCCTTAATTTCTTTCTCAAATTCCGTCGGATTTCATGTAGCTAGATGGATAGAAACTTGTGAAATTACGAGTTTTACGTATACACATATTTGATACGCAAAATTATTACCATTTGGGCAATGATTAAACAATCTATTTCTTTGATACACATCTTTGATCCAGCGGCAGCAAATTAAACACTGCAAGTGTCTTGCGTGCGTAATTTCTTTTTTTATATTGTTATTAGATGACGATCCAGTGGCAGCAATTGAGGTGCGGTGGAGCCGCACCGTCACCCCAACACTTCTCTCTCTCTCTCTAGAGAGAGAGAAACATCCAGAAACCACTCGGAAGGTTAGGTGACTCCCATCAAACGAAACACGTCCAGTTAAAGATATCATTTTGTCAAAAGATCTTTGTCAAAAAGGAAGCATATATAATTAAACAATAGATGAGGAGGTTATTTAACTTGAGAGGTCGAGTCCCTTAATTTAGCTGCTTACGTAAAATAGGCTATATAAAAGTAATTAAGTTGGAAGGTCTACTTCAAGGTTTTTTTGTTGGAAAACTAATTTATCATGTTATCCTTCAGAAAATCCTATCAACATGCTCTCAATGAGATTTAAAGTTTTGGCCTTGCAATCCTAGCCACGTGGAAGGCTCAAGGTAAATTGTATCGTGGGGGCTTGAATGTGTCGAATTTCTCTTAGAACGGTATAGCTAGATTGAATCGTACCACGTCAAAAAGCTTCTATCCGGCTCATATATGACTTTCAAAAAATAATAATAAAATAATTAATAAAGAAGAAAACTAAAGGGATAAGATCGGCCGTGTTGGATACTATACTTCTCTTTAACACGGTATGATATAGTTGTATTACATCGATTCGATACGGTACGACCAACTATGAAAAAGTTAACTATTAAACGTTCCTTGAGTATTGAACATAGAAATATTGAACCATCAAAAATGCTTGCTAGTGCAGAATGTATAGTTCAATGGTGCTCTTTTTAACTCTTCTTTGGAGGACTGGTATCTGCACCTCTTTTAGTGGAATCTCCTCCCCTAGATTCATTTCATTTAAGAAACATGGGCATTAAAATAGGATTTTACTTCATTCAAATAAATGCCCATTAGTTTTGAGGACAACTTTAAAAGAATAAAATCTCATATACACTTCATAATAAGCCTGCTATATAAATAGGGTTCTTTAGAAAAGGTCTAATCCCTATATCCTTTCATGTTTGTAAGATACCCCTCCACGATATATTTATTGAAAATCTGTCATAACAACCATGGTTCATCGTACCACGGCAAATCGTCGCGGTACGTACAAACTATACCGTGCTTGGGCTCTCGTGAGCTCAGGCACAGTTGGGTCACCCCAATGGGGTGATCGGGGCGTGCCGCCGCGGATCGGTACGGTCTGATCTGTTAAATCTTTTTTTTCATACCTCTCTCATATCCAGTGTATTTAAGGGGTCTAAATGATGTCTAATTAAGATGAAATTTTAAACATAAACTAATTAAGAGATGACACAAATTATAGTAATTTTATTTTAATTTTTTAATTATTTTTTCTTCAAGTAAAAATTATCTCAAAAATCATTAGGTCGACTTAATCTCAACATTTATGCATCAATAACTCCTGATATTTATATTTTTAGAATCAATATATTTGTTTAGTAATTATGATGACTTCAGATTTGACTTTATTTTCAAAACTAAATGTCGTCACATTGAAGTGCACAGAGGGTTCGCCGTACTGTAACAAATCATGTGTGCACTTAAGGGGTCTAAATGGAGCTAATTGAGATGAAATTTTAAACATAAGTTAACTAAGAGATGATATAAATTATAGTAATTATAGTTTAATTTGTAAATTAATTTTTTGTCAAGTAAAAATTGTCCTAAAAATCATTAGGTCGACTTAATCTCAACATCTATGCATCAATAGTTCCTGATATTTATATTTTTAGAATCATTATATTTTTTTAGTAATTATGATGACTTCAGATTTGACTTATTTTTGAACCGAATATTGTCCGTTGAAGTGCACACAATCAAAGATAATATAAGAATTATATTAATATCATGAAAATATTCTAAAATTAAAGATAATTATGTTTTATATAAGTGATCATATCTTATGTATAATTTACTATCTCTTTTAATTCTTAGTGTCATATTAATATTTTATTATAAATTTTAAGACGTTACAATTTTGTTTTGTTTTCGGATTCTTGGTGTTGATATAATGGAATACATTGGTCATATCATGAATAATTTTCATGAAGAGCCCAAAGACTGGATCACCTTATTTAGGCTATAGAGAGGTCGCACTCACTGTTAGTTTCGATCGCGATATGAGAGAGAAGATCAAGAATAATCCATTGTATCTAAGCACAGACCTTCATTTGGTGTGATTCTAGTTGGAGCTCGTAGAGAAAGTTGTGGAAACAACTTTCATGAAAAAGCCTCGAAGAGATAAGTCCTCGTTTGAGATGTGAAATGCATGATAATCTTGTATATGTAGATCATGATATGAGAGAGAATGTGAAGAATAATCTGTTATAACTTTGGGCACAGACCACCAATTGAAGTGATTCCACTTCGAGGACGAAGTTGAAGAAGAGTAGAACAACTTTGATGAAAATCTCGTGAGCATATTAGTCCCTTTTCAGGCTGTACGTAGAAGACATGATATCCCTGATAGTTCTGAAGGATATGAAAGAGAAAGGGAGAGAGAAAGGATGCAACGTTGAGAATGACTTCTCCTCTGACTTTGGGGCGATGAGGCTTGGTGAGCAGAGCCTCCAGGAGTCTCTTCACGTGATGGTAGTTTTTTCCTATCCTATAGAATCTTAGGATGTGTTTAAGAGAGAGAGAGAGAGAGTACAATCTCGAGTTAGAGAGAGAGTCTATGCATGAGAAGAGATGAAGAGTCTATCTTGAGTTTAGATGTAGAGTCTTCTTTTGAAGTTTGCTTATTTTAAATATTGATCAAGTCACAAAACTAAAAAAAAAAAATCAAGCAAGTTCTTTTCTCACCGTATCTCAGTACGGTACGGTACCATAGTACGGAGAATGTGGCACGATCGATCTGGACGGTACGGCGAACCTTGATAACAGCACGTGTTTGGTAAACACTCATTTTAGGGACGTTTGCTAAAATTTGAAGGGATTTACATGGCTTATCCCTAAAATTCTTGTGTGTCCATCGAAAAGATGTGTTATTATAGGAGTTTTTAATAAATGTTAGGAAAGAGGGATTATTTTGTAAATATAATTATGTAGGGTCTTATGAAAAGAATATACTTCATATGTTTACTGATTAGTATAAAAAACCTAAAAATAGTGAAATACAGGAATAATGTAGTTAACTTTTAATTAATACGCACTCATGAGTACCAATATATCTTACAAGAGTTCGGTTCCTCAAAATATACGGGAGGATCGGATTCTATTAATGTTAGAGGAATTTTTGTAAAAAAAGTTTCTCAAATATTTTTCACATTTTGATTTAATTTTTTTTCATAAAACATAGATAGTTCTATAAAAAATCTTGGAGATACTAATAAAATTCGAATCTTTCGCCTGCTAGCTTATCTCTCCCTCTGGAAAAAAAATTATATTTTCGCTAGGGGTGTAAATGAGTCGCGTCACGTTGAGTATTATGTTGTTCAAACTCTATTTGCTAATATTTAATCGAGTTCAAGTTGAACTCAAGTTTTATCTAATATTAAAAATAATTGTTCAAACTTAGTTCGTTAAATGCCCTCGAGTTCGAACCTTTAATAAATATCTTAATGGGTCCAATTGAATTTACGAGTTATATATACATAAATATATATGTATCTATATATGTATATATATAAACCCAATTTAATCCACAAGTAAAAACTAATTATTTATAAGATCCAATCTATTTTATTTTAATGTTCTATCTCAAGATCCTTTATAAGTTACTTATTTTATATTTCAATATAATGTGTAAATATTTAACAATTACATTTATAATTTTATAATTAAAAATAAAATAAATTTGTTCACGAATTTAAATGAGTCGAATAAATATTTACTCATACTCGACTCGTTTATGAAACGAATTTAAATTTTTATTTAAACTTAACTCATTTATTTTATCAAACATGTCGAATTTGAAAAACATGCGAGTCAAATTTAAATTATTTATTAAATATATTAATTCATTTACGACCTTAATTTTCACACCCGAGCCAACTCTCACAGCGGTCAGTTTCTTCCCCTATTTTTCTCCCATTTTTTGCAATCCTTGGATTTAATTTTCATACAAGGGTGAAATGCGGCATTACGGCGTGGCCGCAGCAACTGTCACTGCCGTATTGTAGCGTATATATACTCGTAGTATTAATATTCATCTAATGCCATCTCCAATTAACCACAAAGCATGCATATAATAATCATTTTTGTGCGAAAATAAACAACTCACACCCAACCTACCTAATTTTAGTAGACGACAACAATGCTACTCCGAGATACACAAATTTAAATGACCGGAAAAGAGGCATGCATACATAGTTTAAAGGACAAAGTATTTATGTATATCGTTGGAAATCGTCATATTCTTGTATATGCCCTTAAACATTATTTGACATCGTCGTCTATATCTTACATTTGATAAAAAAGTTTTTATTAATTATATCCCTCCATTTAGTTTGATCGTTATAATCTAAGAAATATTTGAAAAAATGAGAATACCATTACCCAATATCCAAGAGAGATAAATAATAAGTAAAAATTTTTAGTGAGATTTTAACATCAGGGGAAAAATAGTCATTCTGTTTCATTAACCTAGCTAACCCAACCATAGTTTAGGAATTGGCAAAATGAAATTGCAAGAATATATATGATGAAACACAGTGGAACACAGGGTATAAGTGATGAAATTAAGATTTTGGAAATACATGCAAGAACTCGACGTGTTTCACCCAAGGTTGGCCATACGCGTAGATAGACTGTGTCGGGTTGTCCATGACACGGTATGGTATGATTTGTACTGTATCATTCGATCTATGGAAAATGTCAGATTTGTTGACCGATTTTTGTCACTCTTTGAAGATAAAATATACCATGCGATTTGAATGTTATTTTTATAAAAAAATATCGATTAAATTTTTTTATCGATCAATCAATTTTAGATTTTGATCTGTTAAACGTCTGAGAGTACTCACGAGAAAAATCAATCGACCGATAGAAAAAAATTGGTTGACCGATTTTACCATACTATGTCAATTGTGTCGGAACTCGCAAATTCTCAAGTATGGTACAAACCTTGGTTTCACATATATATATATATCTATTATATATATATAATATTCTCAATTTTAAACTAAACCATTCCTTGGTACACGTTTTTTTTTTACAAGTTAATGTCTACGATTTCCCACTTGCTCCAAGCTATACAACTTTACAGAATTACACGGTACTGCCGCAAGTTTTGTATATTTTTTGTCTAACGCGCACATGATGATGTATTTTGAATAAAATGTACTTTTAAATATACTTTGGATAATATATTACTTGAAATATGGAATATGTGCTTTGATGTAAGACAAAATTAACTTTTAAATATTATCAAACAATGCTCCCAAGACCAGCACAAAACATGTTACATAGACTTCGTAAAAGTCATTGATGTGATTCTTGCTTGTATCTTGTGAATGAGAAATACTTGTTATAAGAGAGGAAGCATACCCCCCTCGCCTGCAAAAGCACTCGGCACAAAAGTGGGTCACTCACACAAGGGGGCTTTTGTTTTTGGAAAAGTCTTGTTGCAAATCATTGGTTTGCAACAAGTGTTGCAAACTCAATAGGGGTTTGCCACCTAACCCCTTAGGGTTAAGTAACCATGACATGGGATATTATTATAATACTCCATGTCATGAGGTGGCAAACCCCCATTGAATTTGCAACACTTGTTGCAAACCAATGATTTATATCAAGTTGTTTTTTTTTTTTTTTTTTTTTTACAGTAAAAGATGTTGCTTCCATTCATACACAAACAGGTACAGAGGAGATAGAGAGTGTCATCCTCTGCCAGGAGGAGACGGCGAACATCACTGGAGAACATCTAAAGAACACACCACCCAAGGGTTATTGGTTCAAACATAAAAAGGCAAAGCCCAACCCAATAGGAACTCGATCAGAGTACAAAGAGATGGTAGGCCGTCGGACAATGTTAGCAATTGACCTACCAGAAGAAACAAGTGAAGATCCACTGAGAGGCAGTAGATGCCGAAAGATGCACAGGCTTGTCGGAAGATCACGTCGGTGAACACCAATGAAGAAACGACAGGTGGAGGCAAGTCCACCGCTACTAATCGCTGTGAGGGCGCTCATCTGAACTGAAATAAGAGGGAGCGGGAAACATGGCTGCAGACATTGGATACGGATGCGTGAGCTCGAGTACGCCAGAGACGCCACCAATATGAGGGGGTGGAGAGGAAGCGACAAACGTCATGACCGACAGTCGACAGAGACTACACGAGAGCATTAGATACCTACTTCAACAACCAACAAATCTACACAAAAGAGAAACATAAAACGAACAGAGGAACGCCATCGAAGTACTAAGCCACAACTGGTAAACTTCAAAATGGAGGGCCTCCTCATCAGCGATATTAAGAGCACCACCAAAACGAGGGGGGGGGGGGGGACATAACTTCTACAGAAGGAGACCAACTGGGAGAGCCTAGACAAAAGCCCCCGAAGAGAAGAGATCCCCCAAACAAAGTTGAAGACAGAGACAAGGGGAGGGGGCTCCACGATGGCGCAGAAAAATCCCTCTTCTTTGAATGGGAACAGCAACATAGAGCCTTGGGGCACTCGGGATGGAGACGAGGCGGGGAAGAAACCTCAGAGCTGACAGGCTAGAGTCCAACTATCCTATACAAGGGGACCTGCACCAAGCATTTCTCTTTGTGAATAACGAAAGTTAATAGAAGAAGTACAGTATATGCTGCCAAGTGCCAATCCTCACCCCACCAATAAATCATATATTTTTGCAAAATTCTATTACAATAGCTTTGCCTTTGTTATCTCTTCCATTGGAAGTTAGCTATTTATCTAGAGAAATATTGAGCAGGTAAAAAACTTAACGGACCTAGGGGTCCTACATCTTTAAAGTAGTTTTTTTTTTTTTTTTAAGTGGATGGTACCACTGAATATATAAAAGAGAAAAGAAATTACAGGTAGAAGGGGAAAATCCCAAGGGATTTCCCTAGGACAAAAGCTAGCAAGTGGAAGCCTGCCAAGCAAGCAAAGAAAACAACATTGACTCCTGATATAGCCAGACCAATCCTTACACCCTCAGCTCTGAACTCCTAGAAAACCACACACGGCTAGAAAACCCACTACGGCGACATCAGGAGGTCAAAAATCATCTCTTCAAGGATCTTTTTTGCCTACCAAATCCCATTTAGTCTTTCTAGTGATGTCTACCAGCCATCTTCGCTTAATCAAGAGCATGGAAGATTTCAGACCTTTGTCCACCCCATCATAGGACACTCCAATCAGCCATGTTGTGTCGCTTGCCCGAGTTTCCATGTATTTTTGACTGTTTCCATCACATCCCCTTTGGAAAGCCTTCCTTCCTTCAAAGGTGTTGTTTCCTCACCCTGATATATTTCTTCTACTGGAGTATCACTATTTAAGAGAAAGATTTAGTGTATTTTTTTATTGCACTTAAGTGTAATATGACTAGGCACTAAAACCATGTGACACCCCTTACATGAAGAGTGATAAAGTGACAACCTAATTATTAGGTGCCACATAGATTTAGTGCCTAATCATATTGCACTTAAGTACGATAAAAAAATGTACTAAACCTTTCTCCTACTTTAAAGGTTCTCCTACACTGGCTTACGAACAAGAGGAGCAAAGACCTCCTCCGCCCCCTCATGCTCGATAGCAGGCTCGACAGGGAGAGAGAAAGAGAGGACTTTAAAGTAGTTTTGAGACGTGGGTCTAAATACGAGACTAATTTTGTACCTAAGTGGACAAAAAAAAACTATTGAACTAGTAAAAAAATATTTCTCATCTTTCTAGGAGATGGACTTACTGCACACCATGTTGTCTGTCTTTACGCCCATTCCAAGTACAAGGGGGAAGATGTGTTGTGGGGTCCTCTCCTTTGTATCTAAAGCACGCACACGGACAACAGGACATGCAAAAATACATTCTCTTTATCTAGATATAAATATATTTATCAAATAGAGAAAAATTATTGCACACTAGGGGGAGAGTTGGTATGCACACACACACTCTCTCATGATGTGTTTTGAGAATTTTTTTAGAAACGTTTAATATATAGGCGATTGAGCAGTCCAAGTCGCAAAGGGGTGTTAGGATTTGTTTATCGACTCTTGAGACTATACTTCTAGCCCTTTTGCAGTAGATAGATTGATTGATGCTACCTCTAATTCCTTTTTTTTTTTTTTTTGATAACGAAAAACTCTCGCCCCGTGTGATTTTGTGGGCTCAGGGATTGGTGTTCGTGAACTCCAAGGTCAGAACTTGACAACTCCTACTTTCCGTGTACCCGTATTGTCTTTACCCTACTTGACCGAAAAAACTCCGGATCTACACACCTCAATGATTACATATAGATCAGATAAGTCTCCCCAAGAATCGAACTCGGGACCTCTAATTCCTCTCCCTAACTTTAGTTCCACAACATAATTTTGTTGATTGACATCTCAAATATAGTTCGGTGGTTGAATTTGTTAAAGTTGAAAATATTTTTATATCTGAAGCTAAACTAGACTTTGCGGTGTCTAGTAAGAAATTGAAGATGATGCTGATGGTGAGAATTGTTCTTGACGTCCAAAACTTCGTCCTCAACCTATTCTTCGACATATATATTTCTGAAATAAGACATCTACAGGATAATAATTATCTCATATTTGGCATCCGCCACCCGATTATAAATGGCTTCTTGCCCCTGATTTAAAGTATCTTTCATCAGTAAAATAGCTTTTGTTAAAAAAAAAAAATCTAGCTCGACTCGATCGTCCCGATGATTGGTCCAACAATAAATTTAACAAAAACCCACACCTTGTAATCCGATCTTTTTTTTATTTACAAATACCTTGTAATCCGATCAATCAACCTTACCACCGAACAAGTAATATTAGAGTTTTGTGCTCGGTCGCGGGTACAAAGTATTTCTCGACTTTCCAATCAAATGTTACTGTTAAAATTCTTCTTTGTTTCTTCGGTTCCCACACACAGGAAGAGAGAGAGAGAGAGGAGAGGAATGGCAAGTCTCCCGCTTCATCTTCCCCAAAGCCTCCGCAGTTTCTCCTTCCGTCCGGCGGCTGCATCTTCCAACGGTACTGGATTCCAACCTGCAATTTGCAAAGTACAAGCATGTTTTTTCTTTGTTTTCTTCCTCTGTCTCCCTTCGCTTTGAACTTGAGTTTTCGTCAGAAGTTGTAAGCGGTACCACTACAGGAGCTCTAGCTTTGTAATAACAAGCACAGGAGCCAGAAAGATGAATACTTTCGCAGGTAGGAAAGAAGATCTGCGGCATGAAGACTGGAGTGGGAGGTTTCTTGGGGGGAAGCTCATACCACAAAAGAATCTATCATCTTGTTTTCAGCTGTCTGTGTTGTGGGTTCTGCCTTTGGATGGGAATGATTCAGTACTTAGTCAAGTATCATCACTTCTTCTCAGGTGCTCCCTTCTCCTTCGACCCCAAGCCCAAGGGCCCTGTGATCCTGGCGATCCCGCTTGAGAAGATAAGGAGGCCGCTCACGCGCACCAGGGCAAACGACCCTGTGAAGGTGAAAGAGCTTATGGAGAGCATCCGGGAGATTGGCCTCCAAGAACCTGTACGTTCAGTGATGTTATCTGTTTATGTCCTAGAAAAGAATTTTCTCATGCTTAGAAAATGTTGGAGCAACCTTTAATTACTATTGCATCATGTGCGCATATGCTTGATTCCACCTTCATTTCTGTGAAGATGTTATGGTAAAAAGTGCTGCATGGTTGTGGACAAGTTCCTTGAAAAGCTGCTGCCAAGTAGAAAATTGTTACCTTTCAGGAAAATTAGGTTGCGCAACTGCAGAGTGACCTAAAGTTGCAGGTCAAATTAGGACTTTGCCCCTCATGGTTCTTATGTCGTGAACTGGTATGTATTGCTTGTTTGATTGACTATGATATAAAGGTGCAGATGCTTTGCACGGACAGAACCTGACTGGTTCCTTTCTTCTTTTGCCTGTCTTGGTTGCCTGTTTAAATTTTGGACATTATTGGTACGTTCATTAGAAAGATATGAGCCTATATAGGCCCTTATTAGCATAGAAATTTTTACCCCAGCTGTCTTTCCTTTTCCTCATTCCTTCTGAAATCTTGTGGGTGCCCGAGAAGGACAAGATTGTTTGGAATATGGTTGCCATTGATGAACCCAAATCTGCTTGGGATATTATCGGCCCTAATGTTATCTCTGCTTGAGAAAAAAACTATCAGTGTCTGTTTCCTTCAATTTGTGGATGTTATACTTAGTATTTTCCTCTGTTTTCCCCTGATGCACTGGATTTAACCTTCAGCCAAAAAGGTTTCTGCCGAGCCATGCCAGCTCGAACGAAAGTTTTTTGCCATCATCCTGTTATAAACCATCCTTGTGTACCTTTTTTCAGGTCTTCACTTATCCATCTCTGGATCTACTTCAGAACTCTAACCATTTTTTTCTAGTCGGTGTAACCAGTGAACCACATAAGCTGTCATTTTGGAAGCCAAGTAATAATGGGAATACTAATGCCACCTTTCTGGTAAAAATGCATGCTTTCTCAACCTTATGATGTTGAAGCATGCATAAGGTGACTTTTGCTGTTTCCCATGGTCAGATGCGTATATGCAAGAATCTTGATGATGATTTCTAGGCAATTAAGATCATGTTTGTTGTTTCCTACACTCCAAATGAGTGATAGAATGGTGAAGCGAGCACCTTATAAATTAATTGTCATATTTAAAACAAAAAATGTGATAAATCATCTCAGTCCTAGGTCCTTGATTTATGGGATATGAGATCTTATTGTCAACATTCATTTAAGAAAATTCAGTTATAACTTTGACTGAAGCTGAGGATGTTACTTCCTTACTTTTATGTAGAGGTTCTCATTGAATCTTGGACAATGATATTCAGATTTCTCAGTTGTTGACATGTTGATATTATTATTTTCAATGGGGGTTCTCATTCAGTCTTGCATAACAAGAGTGGTAGCTCTCATTTACCATGGGTTGTTATGTACCCAATTCTCACTTTATGCATTTTTGTCTGAAGGAGGAGAAACAGAGAATCTACTTATGAAATATGCATAAAGTGCATGTGTTTTATGCAATTGTGTTACAGTAAACATGAGTAGGCAAATAACAAATATAAGGAAATGGCAATGTAGTTTTCCATGCAAATGATTTGGCATAATCAAAATGTTAGTTGGTCTAGAATGTTTACCCTGCAGCAACCATATCCTTGGAGGTTCCAGTACTCCAGATGGGACTAGACATCAATTTTTTGTGTTATCCAAATGATGGCCTCCACCACAGGTTCAAGAATTTGTGTAGGAGATAATTATATGATGTTCTCCTCTGATTTATTGATGCCATTTTTCTGAAGGATGGTTCCATGTTGACTGGAAACTAAAGAGGAAAAAAAGGAGGCGACTAACAGTTGCTTTTAAGGCAGTTAATGATGGCCAAATACCATTCCCTCAAAGTCTCTGAGTACCAAATACGATGTGAATCCTTTCTATCTCCTCCCAATGTACAATTAAAGGTGATCAAGGCAGTTTGCCAGAAGCTTCAAGGTTGGAAGGCCAGGCTCTTGTCAGCAGGTGGGAAATGGATTTTATCTAAAACTGTTAAATCTTCATTGTCTGGCCATCTTTAAGATGCCTATCTGTGGTCAGGTTTCTTTCTTCTGAAGCTATCAGATGTTCTTTCTTATGGCAGGAGCCTGGAGCTACGGGGGATGATAAGAACTTACATCTTCTGAAATTGTCACTTGTCTGCAGGCCCATGTTTCAAAGAAGGGTGGACCTTTTCCAATTAACTCTTTTAATCAATCTATGTTAGCCAAATGGCTATGGAAACTGGGTGAGGGCAGTGGTGCTGTTTGGGCTAGGATACCGAGATGCAAATATTTCAAAGGAAGAGGTAAGCAGGATTTCACACCCAACAATTTTGGAACCCTTTCACCTATTTGGAAGCATATTTTGAAGAATGAGGATGTGGTGAGATCCTCTACAGTTTTCTCTGTGGGCATGGGAGATCATTTGCCATTTTAGGAGGGATGTTGGTGTTTGATAAGCCACTGTCTGTAATGTATCATAATGTTTACATATGGACAAACAAAGGGCATGATAGTCAGGTTCATGTTGCTGCATATTGATTTGGATGTTTAGTAATTTCATTAATCAGAAATTTTACAGAGGAAGAAATGAGTGTATATATGGAACTGCAGAAACTATTGTGCAACAGGCTAATGTGGTGAAGTTTTACACAAATACTATGTGATGGGGGGGCTAGTATGATGGCATAAGCTGGTTTGTCAAGCTATCTTTCCACTACGATAAATTTGTTCCTATGGGAAATAATAGTTGGGAGACTAACTGCTAGGAACCCCCCCCAAAAAAAAAGAGACTACTGCTAGGATCAAAAGCAACGATTTCTTTTGCAAGAATCAAAGTGTGTTAGCTGTGGCACTATGGAGGAAAACATTGATCACTTATTTTGCTCTTGCAGTATAATTAGATTGGTTTGTCAAATCTTATTCAATATATAGGAGGGAGGTTGGACACACGTCATGCAGGATTTATGCTCTGGTGAGGGCAGATCAAGCCAACTGACATTGTGGAGGAGGATTGGACTATTCTTCTAGCTGCATTCTTATGGGCCATTTGGAAGCATATAAATGGTAGAAGATTCAAATGGGAGTTCTCTGTAATTTTTTGCATCTTAAGCAGAGCTTTTCTTAGGCCCAATAGTGGAAGGCTATAAGGGGAATTCTCAATTGTTGTGCACTTGTTTCCATAGGGCCTTATCCTGGAAGAGATTCATTGCATAATCAGGCCTTTTGAGTTTCTCAGAATAGTGGTCTCTCTTGTTTTCCTTTTTATCCCCTTTTACTCTTCTTTCTTCCCAGTTACTTTCATTGGGAACTTTCCTTTTGTACTCCATGATTTGTTACCTTCTGGTGAGGACATCCGAGCCCGTGTTCGTTTCGACCCGGCGTACGTTTATCGTCGGAGGAGAGTCCCAGATTCGACATCGGCATCCATTTGGCTTGAGGACTGATGATTGGCTTTGTGGATGTATTTTCTATCTTATTGAGTCCTATTGTTAGTGTTGGCCCACTAGGGGCCCAACATGGGCTTTGCTATTTTTCTGTTATTTATTATTACGAATTTTGCTTAATTTAGGTCCCAGGGTTATGTGATCTTTATTAAGTCTTTTGAGAGTCTTAGGGTTTAAACCTATATATATGTGTCTTGTAAGCAACAAAGGATTTTAATTGATGTTATTGAGAATTAAAGACAACTCTTTGAGCCGCCACCTCCTCCTTTCCTTCTCTTCCCGCGTACCTCTCTCTCTGCTTCTCCCTCTTCCTCCCAGCGAAAACCCACGCTTCCCCTCCCTCCTCTTCCTTCTCTCTTCGGTTCCCCATCAGTTGGTATCAGAGACGAAGCGGTCCACGTCGGTCTTCCCTTTCCCCCGTCCGCGCGCCTGCGAGCCGCGCAGGCCGCGCCCGCCTTCCTGCATCCGGAACGCACGCCGGGTAGCCCGCACCGCTTTCCAGCACCGCGGACGCACGCGTCCCCCACGCCCCTGCCCGCGTCACCCCACGCAGGCGGCCCCATGCGAGCCCGCGTCACCCCATGCCAGCCGCCCCCAAAGGGTCGCGCATCCACGCGAGGCCCCACGTCACCCCGCCGCGCCACTCACCAGGCCGCTTCCGGACCCCCGACCGCGAGCCCGCCCCGTGAGCACTGCGCGCCAGCCCTGCTGCACGACGCCTCCGACCTGTTCACGCACCGGGTCGCACGCCCCTGCGTCTGCGGACACCAGGTTCCCTGCGCGACCGCCTCGCCATCCTCGCCTACCCCCGGTCTACGGATCAGTGGGCCATCCACTGCCAACTACACAGCGCCTGGATGAACTTACACGACGTGCTGAACGCCGACGGAGAGCACCCCGTTCACGTCTACCTCCGGCGCTACCACACGAGGCGTTTCAACCGCGTCGTCCACGTACGCCTCCGCGTCAGCCCCTGACGCGACTAGTCGTCTCACCTCCTGCGGTGCGAAGCGTGGAGTCCGTACAACGTGTTTTTGCTACGTTGAAGATTGCACCGAACCGGGACAGAGAGACACAGCCCCACAACAACAAACGTTTGGCTTCGACTTCGTGAGCGCGATGCGCGTGTGTACACGTTTTTCGATGGACCTCGTTTTTCAGCGAGTCGGTTAGCGCGTAGTCGCACGTCTCTCTCTCACTTGCTTTTCTAGTATTGGTTAAATTGCCGCCGTGTGTGATAGGTTTCTAGCCAGAGAAAATATTAGTCATTGTTGATTTGTGAGTCGTGAGCCCCATCTCGCCGCACTAGTCGAGGCATTACATGCGGAGTTAATTTCATATACATTGTAGAAGTTCACACTGGTATTTGACTTGGCATTTTGTAGTGCTTAATGGACAGTTTTCCGATCATATAACTTGCACACCTTAGTCGTAGCATTTTCCTGCAATTCATCTTGTGATGCGATTTGCTGCAAAAAAAAAAAAAAAGACATCAAAATCAGAAGTTAGACAAAAAAAAAAAATAAAGGGTGCTCGTAGTGTGTCCAATTCCCATGTTTCATTTCTGTCTCGTAGTTGGAGACGTCTTTGTTCCATGCCCACACGTAGCGGTACAGTGTATCATATCACTCTCCCCTATGTCAGATTCACATCCAGCCATGTCGGGATCACACAATCCAGCTCCAGGGTCACGTGCTGCAAATCCTGACATCCAGGCCCTGACGAGTTAGTGTACAAACTCAGTGAGGACATTCATAGGATGGACCATCGTTTAGGAGAGAGTCTGGCAGGCTTAGATGAGAGAGTCACCGAGTCTGGTCGTACTGTCCAGGGGATAGTTGGTCGTATTGCCGTTCTCGAAGGGGCCGATCGTGCGCCGAGGCATGAACAAGTTGTGGACCGGCCACAACCTCAGCGCCCCCGTTCCCCCGGGGTCCCCCTTCCTCGAGCTGCCCGTGCTGGGGATCGTCAGGGTCACTTACGGGACTATGACCGTGAGTCCTTAGGTGAGAGAGGTGGGTGAGACCCCTCGAGTTCTGTTGTCCCTAGATACCGGAGGTATGGTCCTAGACATGACCCAGAGTTTGAGGATGAGCGGTGGGCTTTTCGTGAGCGGGATCAGGATATCCGCAACGCCCGCCTTGAGGCTCCCAGTTTTGACGGATCTTTGGAACCGCAACATTATCTTGACTGGGAATCGCGGATGAACCGCTACTTTGAGTGGATGGGTATGTCTGATCCTCGCGAACCTTTTTTCGCCAAGACCATGTTGAGGGGTCGAGCCCTAACTTTTGGACCAGTCTAGAGGATCCTTGCTCAACGATACGAGGAGCCATTGATACTTGGACTGAGATGAAAGTTAGGCTCCGCGAGAAGTACGTCCCTTTGACGTACAGGCATCGTGTTTTTGATCGGTGGCAGAATGTCTCTCAGGGATCTCGGACAGTGTCTGAGTACATTGATGAATTTGATGATCTCCTGTTGAGATGTGGAGTTCGTGAGGGGTGCACTAATTCCTCGATTCCGGAAGGGCCTTCGTCGAGCCTATCAGCAGAGAGTTATTCCGCCAACATGTGACCGACTTGACCATGCCTACCAGGTAGTGCGAGAGATGGAGCAGTTTGAGCATGAGAGGGATTCCCCACCTCGGGGCCGACCCACCTTCCAGCGTCATTTGATCAGCGTGTTGCCCCAGCGTCTTCTCAGAGGGGTCCCCCTTTCCGGGCTCCTGAGGGGCAACGCCAGAGGGAGGGTGCGCCCACTCTGCCCCCTCCTCCCGTTCGTTCCCTTTTGGGACCTCCATCGGTCACACAGGGAGACAAAGGGAAGGCACGGATAAAGGACGTTGCTCCTCCGGAAGGTAGTTCTCGCATTCGGTGCTATAGTTGTCAGGGAATAGGGCACATAGCTAGCTCTTGCCCCCACAGAGCCTAGCTACGGAGAGCGGTGCTGCAATGGACTCTTCGCCACTGCTCGTGGATGTCAGTTATGAGGCTGAGGCCGACCTGGCTGATGAGTATTTTCTAGAGGAAGAAGTGAATGGCATGGTCAGGCCGTAACTTTTACAGAAGCACCTGAAGGAGCACGGCTTGGGGTGGTTCGGTGCATCTTTGCCCGACCAAAGGAGACGGATGACTGGCGCCGCACTGCTATTTTTCAGACCTACTGCCGTCTAGGTGGCAAGGTTTGCCGAGTCATCGTTGATAGCGGGAGCTGCATCAATGCGATTTCCACTAGTACGGTTGCCCGTTTGGGCCTGGCTACCGTGGACCATCCCCGCCCATACCAGGTGTCTTGGGTGGACACTACTTCTATCCCCATCATTTGAGATGCCTCGTCCCGATCCAGCTCCACTCTTATGAGGCTCAAATCTGGTGCGATATCTTACCCATGGAGGTTGGGAGCGTCATTCTGGCCGACCATGGATTTATGATGTTGATGCCACTCTTTATGGTCGCTCCAACACTTGTGTTTTCGAGCATGGCGGACATCGCATCACCATTCATCCAACCAACCAAAAGGTTCGCCATCTCGAGCTTCCCCATCTCCTAACATTCAGGCCAGCCCGCTACCCCTTCCTCTAGCACACCCACTCATCTTCCCGCACCACCACCTAGTAAGGCATCTGTTTCGCACACCCAAAGGGTGCGCACCCCCACTGTTCCCACCTTACAGCTCATTACTGCTAGGGAATTTGAGGAAGAAGTTCAGGAAACTGACAATGTATTCGCCTTGCTGTTGCGTATTAACATCGTTCAGTCGGATGCTGAGGCAACTGATGAGCAATCTGCGGAGGTCATAATCCTACTCCAAGAATTTGCGGATGTGTTCCCCGAGGACTTACCGGATGGTTTACCTCCAATGCGTGGCATTCAACATGCCATTGATTTCATTCCGGGTTCCTCCTACCAAACCTGCCTCATTACCGCCTCAATCCAATAGAGCTTGCTGAACTCCAGAGGCAGGTCGACGCCCTCTTACGGCGCGGCTACATTCAGGTCAGCACTAGCCCATGTGCAGTACCCGCGCTTCTTGCTCCAAGAAGGATGGCACCTGGCGGATGTGTGTAGACAGCCATCACGCGCATCAACGCATTACTGTAAGTATCGTTTTCCTATTCCCCGTTTGGATGACATGTTAGACATGATGGCGGGGGCCACTGTATTTTCCAAGATTGATCTCAAGAGTGGCTATCATCAGGTCCGAGTTCGACCTGGTGATGAATGGAAGACTGCTTTCAAGACTCGGGATGGGCTCTATGAATGGTTGGTTATGCCCTTTGGGTTATCCAACGCTCCAGTACCTTCATGCGGCTTATGACCGAGACCTTGCGGCCTTTCATCAGAAAATTTCTTGTCGTCTATTTTGATGACATTCTCATCTACAGTCGCACTCGGGCAGAGCATTTGGAGCACTTGCGTCAAGTCTGCCTTACCCTTCGCCAGGAGAGCCTATATGGTATCTCCAAGAAATGTGCTTTTGTGACCGATCAAGTGACCTTGGGGTTCATTGTATCCAGTGATGGGGTCTCTGCCGACCCGGAGAAGATTAAGGCAATAGTTGACTGGCCGGAACCCCAAACTCTTCATGAGGCGCGAAGCTTTCATGGCCTCGCCACTTCTACGCCGATTCATTCGTGGGTTCAGCACGGTCACCGCTCCCATTACGGACTGCCTCGGAAGGGCAATTTTATGTGGACCAAGGCAGCCAACATGGCTTTTCAGGAACTCAAGGCGCGAATGACCCAGGCACCCGTGCTTCGGCTTCCTGATTTCTCTAGGGTGTTCGAAGTTTCGTGTGATGCATCCGGAGTTGGCATAGGAGGTGTATTGAGTCAGGAGGGACACCCTATCGCCTTCTTCAGTGAAAAGTTGAATGACGCAAAGCTGAGGTACTCCACTTATGATCGGGAATTTTATGCGGTAGTCCAAGCTTTGCGGTATTGGCGCCATTATTTGCTCCCGAATGAATTTGTGTTGTACTCAGATCATGAAGCCCTCCGATTTCTCCAAGCCCAAAAGAAGCTCAATTCCCGGCATAGTCGATGGATCGAATACCTCCAGGCCTATACTTTTGTTCTGAAGCATAAAGCTGGCGTGGAGAATCGAGTGGCCAATGCACTAAGTCGGCGGTCGAATCTGCTCTCTATTGTCCACACTGAAGTCATTGGGTTTGAGAAGCTCCAGGAGAGCTATGCGGAGTGCCCAGATTTCGGTCCCATTTATTCTACCCTTCAGTCTGGTCCCTCCCGAGAGTATGAGGACTATGTCCTTCACGACGGATTCATTTTCCGAGGCGACCGACTGTGTATTCCCCAGGACATCTGTCCGTGATTTCTTGGTGTGGGAGATTCATGCGGGGGGCCTAGCGGGTCACTTCGGTCGGAACAAAACCATTGAGCTGGTAGAGTATCGCTTCTTTTGGCCCAGTCTCAAACGAGACGTTGCCCGCATCGTGGCCCATGCCGCACCTGTGCCACAGCTAAGCAGCGCAAGCAAAATACTGGGTTGTACACTCCTCTACCAGTTCCTGACCGTCCTTGGCAGGATTTGAGCATGGACTTGTCCTCGGGTTGCCACGTACGGCTCGTAGGCACGATTCTATCATGGTCGTGGTGGATAGATTCTCCAAGATGGCCCACTTTCTTGCATGTGCCAAAACTTCAGATGCGTCTAAGATTGCCCGTCTCTTCCTGGGTGAGGTTGTCCGTCTGCATGGCCTTCCTAAGACCGTGTCTCAGATAGGGATGTCCGTTTTGTGAGCTATTTTTGGAAAACCCTTTGGCATCTTTTGGGGACCAAACTCAAGTTCTCAACAGCTTATCACCCCAAACGATGGTCAAACGGAGGTTGTCAATAGGAGTCTGGGAAATTGTTGCGTTGTCTGGTGGGTGATGTGACACGGGGAAATATATGGTGTATGATGGGAACATAATGGTTACGTGTATATGCAGTTATGTATATATGTGCGTGGAGTTACACATGATTATCGTGACATAGAAGCACATATCATTTGATTTTGTTTATTCATTTCGTTTTATGTGGTTCATGTATTCATTCCCATGCTTTTGAATTTTGCGGGGCGTGTGCCAGTCTGTCTAACAGACAGAAGAAAGAGTCCCACAATGCGGAGAGAGTATTTTTGGGTGTCCTTGGAAAGGACAGGTATGATGTCCGTGGAACGGACGATTGGATTGTCATGAAATGGACGGGGATGCCCGTGTGACGGGCGACTAGGGTGCGCCGTTTTTTATCTGAACTCCTGAGTCCCGTATCCATACTCATCAGGTGATTGGAGTAGCATGTGCTGGACCTCTGTCTCCATCGACCGGAGTCGATGTTACAATTACATCGAGTTAAGATTCCTGGTGTTATTTAACATCAGTTTTAACCCGAATACCATTCATAGCAAGGATGAGAAAATATGCACGCTTTTAGAAATCCTGATCAAACATGTTTTTCTTTCTTTCAATGC
>CM024763.1:117783329-117861569 GCA_014218235.1 Colocasia esculenta
ATGGTTAAAGCAATTGAGATTTCCGGATGGATATGTCTCGAATATTGCGCGTTGTGTAAATGTGAACGAGGGAAAAATATACGGAATGAAGAGTCATGACTGCCATGTTTTCATGCAAAGACTGATTCTTGCTTTTCGTGAGTTATTGCCGAAACAAATATGGGGAGCAATGACTGAGCTGAGTCAATTCTTCAGGATTTTATCTGCATCAGAACTCAAAATTCATGACTTGCAAAATGGAGCAAAATATAATTCAGACAGTCTGCAAATTAGAGAAGATATTTCCTCCAGCATTCTTTGATTCAATGGAGCACCTGATCATCCATTTACCATAAAGGCAAGGGTCGGAGGACCAGTACAATTTCGATGGATGTATCCGTTTGAGAGGTATATTTCTACATCTCAATTTATTGCCATTACGACGATCTTTTATATTACTTATGTATGCATTTGAATTATTGTCGTAGGTGCATGCACGATCTTAAGATGAAAGTCCGCAACAAAGCACAAGTTGAGGGCTCCATTACTCAGGCGTACCTCATTGAGGAGATATCGAACTTCTGTTCGATGTACTTTAACACGGAAATACGAACCCGACGCACTC
The DNA here is from genome assembly GCA_014218235.1 of Colocasia esculenta. Taxonomy (NCBI): domain Eukaryota; kingdom Viridiplantae; phylum Streptophyta; class Magnoliopsida; order Alismatales; family Araceae; genus Colocasia; species Colocasia esculenta. The sequence continues at coordinate 117,783,934 of CM024763.1, forward strand.
AACCTCCACGTAATGATGATGGTGGAGATTCCGAGGTGTCAGACCGACTCTCTGTATTCAAGTGTCCCGGACGGGCGTTCGGATCTTCATCTACTCGCGCACTCCAAGACAAGAGTTGGTAGCTGCGGAGATCTACGTGTTCATGAATTGCGAAGAACTAGACCCTACATTCAGTAAGCTCTCCACGCTTATTCGTCATCATTTGCGTGCATTGCTGCAGAACCTAACGGTTATGTGACATTTACATTGCAGAGAGTTTGAATCGGTCATATTGCGACGGAATCCACGTCTAACTGACGTGCAGGTTGAAAAGGAACGGGAGAAGTATTTTTCCTACTTGGTTAGATCTCGAGTATGTGTCTAATTATTTTGAACATAAGTGTTATGTTTTTATGCAGACTGAGTTGAAGTCATTTATTCAATGTTTATCTATTTATCTCATAATAGGTTGAACAAGGCTTCATTCCCGATTCAAGAGTACAACAGATTAGTTTTGGCCCCTCGAAGATTGTACGTGTCTATCCAGGCTACATTGTGAATGGATACAGATTTCACACGAGAGATTATGGACGGAATAAGTCTACGATGAACAGCGGCGTATGTGTGAAGGGAAGTGCCTACAATGAAAATGAAATGACTATTATGGCATTCTCGAAGAAGTCATTGAACTGCAATTTTTGGGACAAGACAACAATGTATTTATGTTCAAGTGTCATTGGTTTGACCCGCATCTATTCGTCATGACACAACATATGGATTAATCGATGTGAAGCATAAGTCCAAATTGAGTACATATGAGCCATTCATCCTGGCGGCACAAGCCCAACAAGTTTATTATTCAAATTATACATCCCTCAAATTAAGAGATTGGTGGGCTGCATGTAGAGTGAAATCAAGACTATTCCCTGAGTATGAGCTTCTCCCGACTGATGATGAGCTCGAAGGTGTTAATGACAACTTTTTCCAATCCATCTGATGATGTGCAGTTACAATGTTCATGATATAAATGAAACAATTTGCTTACATAAGGATAACGAACAAGAAGAAGTTGACCCAAATGTCGCTGAGCGGGAGGTGGAGTCTGATGTGGAGGAAGACTCCCAAGATGATGAGGATGAATTCCAGGATGATGATGAAGATGATGCTGAATTAAACATGTCTTCAGCATCTGATGATGAATATAGATAATATACTACATATTTTGTAAGAAATTGGTGTTGTTGTTAATTACATGTTCATAATAAATTGCTACTTCAAATTGAGTGCTGATGACTTGCTATATCTTTATTTGTATCAATAGAGATATGGTACGTGGAGGATGCAGTCGGACGGTTGCCACGTCCGTTGGCAGAGGGACTGCCTCCCCGTCCACGTCTGCCTCCAGGTCCGCGACAGGTATATGCATATGTAACACAAAAACCATATGGGTATTATTGTTTATATTGATTTCACGAGAACTAACGTACATACAATTTTACAGGGACTGCCTCCCCGTCCACGCCCGTCTTCCCAGCGACAGGTAAATTTCTATATTGTTGTTTATTTGAAATTCATAATTTCTAATGTGTATGAAATTTTGCAGGGACTGCCTCCCCGTCCACGCCCGTCGTCCCAGCGACAGGTAATTTTCTACATTGTTGTTTATTTGAAATTCATAATTTCTAATGTGTATGAATTTTGCCGGGACTGCCTCTCCGTCCACGCCCGTCGTCCCAGCGACAGGTAATTTTCTACATTTTTGTTTATTTGAAATTCATAATTTCTAATGTGTATGAAATTTTGCAGGGACTGCCTCTCCGTCCACGCCCGTTCCCAGCGACAGGTAAATTTCTATATTCTTGTTTATTTGAAGTTCATAATTTCTAATGTGTATGAAATTTTGCAGGGACTGCCTCCCCGTCCACGCCACCTTCGTCTTCTTCCTCACCACAAGGTAAACATATGTTTCAATAGATTAGTATGTTTGGTCTCTTGCAATTTATACAATAAAAGTGTACTAAATTGTTTTCAACAGAGGTGGAGAGCCAGCATCCAGCAGCTGAGGAGGGGCCTCAGCTACCAGGATGACAACCATGCTGGATCTCAGGGTAAAGTTCATCATCTCAGTGTTACTGTATTTGTTATTTAGGATATACATTTCATGTAGAAAATTAATGTGGAATTGCAGGGGGAGATAGATCCCAGTCCTGCTTCCCGCTATATTACGACGCTGGTCCACGCACATATTCCAGGACCAGTGGATGCATGGAGAGACTTCCCGGTGCCAGTCCGAGATTTATTATTTGACATGTTTACGGTATTTTTATTTTTTAGAAGAGTTGAAGTCATTTATTCAATTATTATTAATTTGGGTTTATTGCAGAACGTTGATTAATTTTATTTCTTTACAGCGGAGGTTCGCGTTCACGAGACCCGAGGATCTCCCTCGGGCTCGAGCCGTCTGGGAGATTACGGCCCAGACTAATTTACGAAAGTCGATGTGGGAGGCACGGACAAGGCAATGAAGACCACAGGCAACCGATCCTATGGCTTGGGTGGATTACGGCCCTGTTTGGCTGCGGACGGACTATTGGGAGTCCCTTTGCGCGCGTTGGGCTGCTGGACCATGGCAGCAGCGGTCACAGGCGGCAATACGCAATAGAGCAACTCAACCGGAGAAGAATGTGCATACTAGTGGATCTGTATCTTATGCGACCCACAGTCAAAAATTGGTAAGTATTTTATTGTTCGATTCATATATACATATGGATTATTATTGTGAAAGTAACTAATTTTGTTGAATTTTAAGCATCACGACCTGGAGCGTGCCCCTACTTTCCGCGAGTTATTTGACCGGACTCATAAGCGGAAGGGGACGGATGACTATGTTACCGAGAGTGCCCGCACGATTGCTGTAAGTCAAGCTTTAAATTATGAATTCAATTATGATATTAAAGTAATTTGTTTTCAATAATTTAATTTTAAATTATTTTACAGGAGACGTACGACAGGACGATGGCGGAGCGCTACACAGAGGGCACTCCCCAGCCAGATTTGGATGCGGACGCTTGGGTCGAGGCAGCGGGAGTGCGAGGAAGGGTCGAGTGTACGGCTTTGGGGACAGCCTGGATACTCATCGAGTGTTGTCCTCATATGCCAGTTCGATCGCTCCTCCGGCACACGCGAGTTCATCTTCTGTGCCGCCCGTCAGTGGTGTAGAGGACATTAGAGGCATCATTCGGGAGGAGCTACGTACAGAGCTACAGACGCAGCGGGAAGAGCTACAGACGCAACGGGTACAACTACAGGCGCAGCAGGTACAGATAGAGACGCAGCGGCTACAGCTACAGATGCAGTTCAGCGATATGGTTCAGCAGTTCATGTCAATAATGCAGGGAGTACGCCCCACACAGCTAGCAGCTCAGGTCAGTATTAGTATTATTTCATATACTTAGGATTGGGTCGGGCGTTCAATTGACGGATCTAAAAAACACCCAAGTATATATAAAGTGTCAAAACACACAACCCGGGGGTCCAAAATCCCAAATAGGGATTGGATCGGCGTGCCGTTTTCTCCGACACGACCGGTGGGTTAAAGTGACGTATGCAAACTGACGGAATCCAATTTGAATCTCCGGATTGGGTTGGGCATTCAAATGACAGATCTAAAAACACCCAAGTATATATAAAGGGTCAAAACACACACCCGGGGGTCTAAAATCCCAAATAGGGATCCAATCGACGTGTCGTTTTCCTGACACGACCGGTGGGTTAAAGTGACGTGTAGAAACTGACGGAATCCAATTTGGATCCCCGGATTGGGTGGACATTCAAGGACGGATCTAAAAACACGGTCAACCATATATAAATGGTTAAAACACGCACCCGGGGGTCCAAAATCCCAAATAGGGATCGGATCGGCGTGCCGTTTTCTCCGACACGACCAGGTGGGTTAAGTGACGTGTGGGAACTGATGGAATCCAATTTGGATCTCCGGATTGGGTCGGGCGTTCAATTGACGGATCTAAAAAATACCCAAGTATATATAAAGGTTCAAAACACACAACCCGGGGGTCTAAAATCCCAATAGGGATCCGATCGACGTGCCGTTTTCTCCAACACGACCGGGTGGGTTAAAGTGACGTGTAGAAACTGACGGAATCCAATTTGGATCCCCGATTGGGTTGGGCATTCAAAGGACCGATCTAAAAACACGGTCAACCATATATAAATGGTTAAAACACGCAACCCGGGGTCCCAAATCCCAAATAGGGATCGGATCGGCGTGCCGTTTTCTCCGACACGACCAGTGGGTTAAAGTGACGTGTGGGAACTGATGGAATCCAATTTGGATCTCCGGATTGGGTCGGGCGTTCAATTGACGGATCTAAAAAATACCCAAGTATATATAAAGGTCAAAACACACAACCCGGGGGTCTAAAATCCAAATAGGGATCCGATCGACGTGCCGTTTTCTCCAACACGACCGGGTGGGTTAAAGTGACGTGTAGAAACTGACGGAATCCAATTTGGATCCCCGGATTGGGTTGGGCATTCAAAGGACCGATCTAAAAACACGGTCAACCATATATAATGGTTAAAACACGCAACCCGGGGGTCCAAATCCAAATAGGGATCGGATCGGCGTGCCGTTTTCTCCGACACGACCAGGTGGGTTAAAGTGACTGTGGGAACTGACGAAATCCAATTTGGATCTCCGGATTGGGTTGGGCATTCAATGACGGATCTAAAAAACACCAAGTATATATAAAGGTCAAAACACACAACCCGGGGGTCTAAAATCCCAATAGGATCCAATCGACGTGCCGTTTTCTCCGACACGACCGGGTGGGTTAAAGTGACGTGTAGAAACTGACGGAATCCAATTTGGATCCCCGGATTGGGTTGGGCATTCAATTGACGGATCTAAAAACAGACAAGTATATATAAAGGTTAAAACACACAACTCGGGGGTCCAAAATCCCAAATAGGGATCCAATCGACGTGCCGTTTTCTCCGACACGACCGGGTGGGTTAAAGTGACGTGTAGAAACTGACGGAATCCAATTTGGATCCCCGGATTGGGTTGGACATTCAAAGGACGATCTAAAAACACGGTCACCATATATAAATGGTTAAAACACGCAACCTGGGGGTCCAAAATCCCAAATAGGGATCGGATCGGCGTGCGTTTTCTCCGACACGACCGGGTGGGTTAAAGTGACGTGTAGAAACTGACGGAATCGAATTTCGATCCCCGGATTGGGTTGGGCATTCAATTGACAGATCTAAAAACAGGCAAGTATATATAAATGGTTAAAACACACAACCCGGGGGTCCAAAATCCCAATAGGGATCCAATCGACGTGCCGTTTTCTCCGACACGACCGGGTGGGTTAAAGTGACGTGTAGAAACTGACGGAATCCAATTTGGATCCCCAGATTGGGTTGGACATTCAAAGGACGGATCTAAAAGCACGTCAACCATATATAAATGGTTAAAACACGCAACCCGGGGGTCCAAAATCCAAATAGGGATCCAATCGACGTGCCGTTTTCTCCGACACGACCGGGTGGGTTAAAGTGACATGTAGAAACTGACGGAATCCAATTTGGATCCCTGGATTGGGTTGGGCATTCAAAGGACGGATCTAAAAACACGGTCAACCATATATAATGGTTAAAACACGCAACCCGGGGGTCCAAAATCCCAATAGGGATCCAATCGACGTGCCGTTTTCTCCGACACGACCGGGTGGGTTAAAATGACGTTTAGAAACTGACGAAATCCAATTTGGATCCGGATTGGGTTGGGCATTCAATGACGGATCTAAAAACAGACAAGTATAATAAAGGTTAAAACACCACCTCGGGGGTCCAAAATCCCAAATAGGGATCCAATCGACGTGCCGTTTTCTCCGACACGACCGGTGGGTTAAAGTGACGTGTAGAAACTGACGGAATCCAATTTGGATCCCCGATTGGGTTGGACATTCAAAGGACGGATCTAAAAACACGGTCAACCATATATAAATGGTTAAAACACGCAACCTGGGGGTCCAAAATCCCAAATAGGGATCGGATCGGCGTGCCGTTTTCTCCGACACACCGGGTGTGGTTAAAGTGACGTGTAGAAACTGACGGAATCGAATTTGGATCCCCGGATTGGGTTGGGCATTCAATTGACGGATCTAAAAACAGGCAAGTATATAAATGGTTAAAACACACAATCCGGGGTCCAAAATCCCAAATAGGGATCCAATCAACGTGTCGTTTTCTCCGACACGACCGGGTGGGTTAAAGTGACGTTTAAACTGACGGAATCCAATTTGAATCCCCAGATTGGGTTGGACATTCAAAGGACGGATCTAAACCACGGTCAACCAATAAAAATGGTTAAAACACGCAACCCGGGGGTCCAAAATCCCAAATAGGGATCCAATCGACGTGCCGTTTTCTCCGACACGACCGTGTGGTTTAAAGTGACATGTAGAAACTGACGGAATCCAATTTGGATCCCCGGATTGGGTTGGGCATTCAAAGGACGGATCTAAAAACACGGTCAACCATATATAAATGGTTAAAACACGCAACCGGGGGTCCAAAATCCCAAATAGGGATCCAATCGACGTGCCGTTTTCTCCGACACGACCGGTGGGATAAAGTGACGTGTAGAAACTGACGAATCCAATTTGGATCCTCGGATTGGTTGGACATTCAAAGGACGGATCTAAAAACACGGTCAACCATATATAAATGGTTAAAACATGCAACCCGGGGGTCCAAAATCCCAAATAGGGATCCAATCGACGTGTCGTTTTCCTCCGACACGACCGGGTGGGTTAAAGTGATGTGTAGAAACTGACGGAATCCAATTTGGATTCCCGGATTGGGTTGGACATTCAAAGGACGGATCTAAAAACACGGTCAACCATATATAAATGTTTAAAAACACGCAACCCGGGGGTCCAAAATCCCAAATAGGGATCCAATCGACGTGCCGTTTTCCTTCCACACACGACCGGGTGGGTTAAGTGACGTGTAGAAACTGACGGAATCCAATTTGGATCCCCGGATTGGGTTGGGCATTCAAAGGACGGATCTAAAAACACGGTCAACCATATATAAATGGTTAAAACACGCAACCCGGGGGTCCAAAATCCCAAATAGAGATCCGATCGACATGCCGTTTTCTCCGACACGACTGGGTGGTTTAAGTGACGTTAGAAACTGATGGAATCCAATTTGGATCCCCGATTGGGTTGGACATTCAAAGGACGGATCTAAAAACACGGTCAACCATATATAAATGGTTAAAACACGCAACCCGGGGGTCCAAAATCCCAAAGGGATCCAATCGACGTGCCGTTTTCTCCGACACGACCGGGTGGGTTAAAGTGACGTGTAGAAACTGACAGAATCCAATTTGGATCCCCGGATTGGGTTGGGCATTCAATTGACGGATCTAAAAACAGACAAGTATATATAAAAGGTTAAAACACACAACCGGGGGTCCAAAATCCCAAATAGGGATCCAATCGACGTGCCGTTTTCTCCGACACGACCGGGTGGTTAAAGTGACGTGTAGAAACTGACGGAATCCAATTTGGATCTCCGGATTGGGTTGGGCATTCAAAGGACGGATCTAAAAACACGGCCAAGGCATATAAATGGTTAAAAGACGCAACCGGGGGTCTAAAATCCCAAATATGGATCCGATCGACGTGTCGTTTTCTCCGACACGACCGGGTGGGTTAAAGTGACGTGTGGGAACTGACGGAATCCAATTTGGATCTCCAGATTGGGTTGGGCATTCAAAGGACGGATCTAAAAACACCCAAGGCGAAAATGATGGATCTAAAAATAGTATTGTATTAAGCTTGAGAAATAATCACATGTTTTAAATTTTATTTTTGAAATATTGTATGTCTTTTATTTATTATTAATGTTTCTCATTTTAATTTGTTTTAATATAGGATCCAGCTCCAGACGATGACGAGGCAGGGACAGCAGACGATCCAGCAGATCTATGTGATTTTTGTATCATTATTCTATATGATTTTATATTTATTGTATTTTATGATTTTATGTTGATTGTTAGTATTTGTTAAATTATTAATATTGTAGCAGGTTTGACATTGTAGCAATGTTGACAAATCATTTTTATTTGCCTATTTTTTTAAAAAAAATTGTGTATTTTCCGACGGATTTTCCGACGGATAAGTATCCGTCGGAACGTATAAATTACCGACGAAAAATACTGTCGGTAATACCTTCGGAAGTACTGACGGATTGGCCGACGGATATGTATCCGTCGGAACGGATAAATTACCGACGGCTAAATACCGTCGGGAATTCCGTCGGAAAATACTGACGGCCTTACCGTCGGATTATATCTGTCGGAGGTTTCGACCTAATTCCGACGGAATTGTCATCCGTCGGAAATTGCTGACCAAGTATTTTCGACGAGCTTTGGACGGAAAGCGGTCGGAAGGCTCCTTTTCCGACGGATGACCGACGGATTTCCGACGGATTCAGTCCGTCGGAAATAGCGCATTTTCTTGTAGTGCCTTCTGCCACTGATTCTGACATTTGAGGCTCACTTCCAATTGGCTCCACTTGGCTAGGAGCTTCCTCCATTTCAATGTGACCCTCGGCCACAGAAGTAGATACTTGAGACACACTTGCAATTTGCTCCCCCTTAGTAGGAGCTTCATCCATCACTACTTCCCCTTGCGCAACTGTTGGCTCCTCAGAAATAATATTTTCTGCATTGGATCTTTCAATATGGCCTGGTGCCATAGCGTCTGTCTCTGTAAGTCCACCACCTTCTGAAGTAACTGAGGTGGAAGGGACGAAGTCCAACACCTCTCTTAGAACAGAGGCAACTCTGGAGGTGGGCAAAGGATCTGCCACACCTGCTACTGCTTCTCCCGTTGGAGCTACTGATGATTCAACTGCTACTAATTCTGCTGCTTCTTCTGGAATTTCTAGGATGTCTCCGATGATGGCCTCTCCTCTGCCACAGAGGTCTTGGTCCATATCCCATTCTGCACTGAGAATCCACTTTTCTTAGGTTCCTGGACCTTATAGACTGGCCCATCTTTTCCACAACAGCCCCAGATAGATTTACTCCAAAATGTTTAAATATCTTGGTAAGTAGATGAGCATAGGGAAATGAAACATTCAACTTGCTCTTTGTATCCCAGATTTGATCATGGGCAAACTTCATTCTCTCCATCATGATTTCGGCCATGTTAATCTCCTTTTGCTGGATTACCCAGAACATCATATCCGAATCTTCCCTAGTACAGGTTGAGAAAGTGGCACTGCGGGGAACTATGATTTGGCAGATAATAAAATGAAGTAACCGGTTGAATGCAGTCATCTGATTGATATCTAATTTTCCGTCTCTCAGCCTGAAACCTGGACCTATAATGCCAAGACCCTTTGCTTGATCGTTCACTGTGTGAACCCCACTGTGTCCAGAAGTCTTCACCCCAAACAACAAGTGCAAAAGCTCATGATCTACTTTAATTTGGATACCCTTTACAGATGAGACAAGGGACCCATCCGTCTCTGACCTTAGACAAACATAAAAGGCTTTCACCAGGTCGGGATAGCTTACCTCGGTGAAGGTGGCAATATCCATCCACTGCATCCTTCTCAAAGTTTCTGCTATATTGTTCATGCCATTCTTCTCTAGATCTAGTACATCCACTGCTTTATTTCCGCAAACCTTCGTCTTGACGAATGTAAACCTTTCCTGCTGCTCAGGGGACAAATATTCAGCACTGTAGCCCCCTACACTTCCGGAAATCACTGGAGCGGCCATGGGTAGAGAGGATAAAAGGTTCTGGAGAAAAGAGATGATGGAAGGGATGGAAGCCCTCAAGGGATTCTTCGCGGGAAGAAGGGAAGGCTTCAAATCTTGCAGAGAGTCGATGCCAGAATCGTTAGGGCATCGACTTTGGGCGAGCAGATAAAGGAGAAAGAAGGGTAAAGGTGGGAGATGAGTCGTTCCCGCAACAATTTGACTAAATAATAATACTTTATTGAAAGAGGAGGCGCCAAAAGAAAAACGGCAGAAAGCGACAAAACGGTTTGACGGGTCAAACTGCTTTTAAGTACAATAAATAAGCTGAGTTTTGCTTAATGCCAGAGGGAGAGAGAAGATTTCATTATAATCTGAAAATTTTATATGCCAATTTAAATACAGAATCTTTTCACAAATTGCACATCCCTAATTCCCTTCTAAGAGATGTAAATCTCTCTTCAGGTAGGGCTTTTGTGAAGATATCTGTCAATTGACCATTTGTATCGATAAAAGAAATTTCTAAATTACCACTAGCTACATAATCTCGAATGAAATGATATCTAACCTCAATGTGTTTAGTCCTTGAGTGTTGCACTGGGTTTTTGGTGAGGTTGATGGCACTTGTATTATCACACAGTAGTGGAATTGACTTGATATGAATGCCGAAATCCTCAAGTTGTTGCTTTATCCATAGGAGTTGTGTACAGCAACTTCCAGCAGCAACATATTCAGCTTTAGCTGTTGATAGAGCTACTGAGTTTTGTTTCTTAGAAGACCAAGATATCAGACATCCTGCAAGAAATTGACAACAACCACTGGTGCTCTTTCTATCTACTTTGCATCCAGCATAGTCAGCATCAGAATATCCTACTAAATTTATTTCACAAGATTTTGGATACCAAAGACCTAAATCATGAGTTCTAGCTAAATATCTAAATATTCTTTTCACAGAAATTAAATGAGACTCTCTAGGGTCTACTTGATATCTAGCACACATGTATATACTAAATAAAATATCTGGTCTACTTGCTGTTAAGTAAAGTAATGACCCTATCATACCTCTATAGTTCTTTTGATCTACCTTTTTACCATTTTGATCACTGTCCATTCTGGTTGATGTGCTCATTGGCGTTGACAATGGCTTCGCACCTTCAAATCCAAATTTCTTAACAGCTCTTTGGTGTACTTGGATGACAGATGTGGGTGCCTTCCTTCCCTTGCTTGATTTGTAATCCAAGGAAGTAGTTTAGCTCCCCCATCATACTCATTTCAAATTCTCCCTGCATAAGCTTTTCAAAGTACTTGCAAAGAGATTCATCAGTAGATCCAAAAATAATATCATCTACATATATTTGCACAAGTAGTGTATGTTTGACTTTGATTTTATAAATAATGTATTATCTACTTGACCTCTAGTAAAACTATGATCTAATAAGAAAGTACTGAGCCTTTCATACCATGCTCTAGGTGCTTGCTTTAAACCATATAAAGCCTTATGGAGTTTAAATACATGATTTGGAAATTCGGTGTCATCAAACCTGGAGGTTGTTCAACATATACTTCCTCTTTGATAAAACCATTTAAAAAGGCAGATTTGACATCCATTTGAAATAATTTTAAATTTAATGCAGATGCATAAGCAAGTAAAATTCTAATAGCCTCAAGTCTAGCCACAGGTGCATAGGTTTCATCAAAATCTATGCCTTCCTCTTGGGAATAGCCTTGAGCTACCAGTCTGGCCTTGTTTCTTAAGATTACTCCAGACTCATCCAGTTTATTTCTGAACACCCACTTGGTGCCAATAACTGAATGATTGGATGGTCTAGGAACAAGTGACCATACTTGGTTTCTCTTGAACTGATTTAGTTCATCTTGCATGGCTATTATCCAAGATTCATCAGTTAAAGCTTCATTGACTGTTTTAGACTCTATTTGAGAAACAAAAGCTAAATAATCACAAGGAATTACATTACCTCTTGTTCTTACCCCTACAGATGGATCGCCAATAATGTTCTCAAGAGGGTGATCTTTCTTATGTCTCCATTCTTTTGGAAGATTTGCATGTTGACTTTCAATTTGCTGCAGTTCTTCCAGAGGTGGATCTTCCTTGTCCTCAATTGAGGTATTTTTTAATTTTTCGGACAAGTCATCTGCATCATCAATGTCACTGATTTCTTCCTTTTTCAAGGAAGGGTTAGATTCATCAAAATAACATGCACAGTTTGTTCAATTAATAATGAGCATTTATTGAAAACTCTATAAGCTTTGGGTTTAGAAGTGTACCCCATAAAGATGTCTTCATCTGATTTGGCATCTAACTTACCAATGTCCCTTTTTCCATTGTTATGAATGAAGCAAGGACATCCAAATATTTTGAAGTGACTGGATCTTAGGTTTGTTTCCCTTGTAGAGTTCATAAGCAGTCTTCTTCAGAATTGGCCTGATCATTACCCTATTAATGATGTAGCTTGCAGTGTTGATGGCTTCGGCCCAAAAATATCTTGGCAAGTCATATTCTGATAACATTGTTCTTGCCATATCCAAAAGAGTTCTATTTTTCCTCTCAGCAATTCCATTCTGTTGAGGTGTCCTTGGTGCTGAGAAGTTGTGCTCAATTCCTTGGTCATCACAGAACCTGGAACTTTTCATTTTGAAATTCACCACCATGATCTGATCGGATAGAGATAATGGTGAACTTCTGATCTTTCTGAACTTTCTTGCTGAAACTGACAAAATTATGAAAGGTGTCATCTTTGTGCTCTAGAAAGGATACCCAAGTAAATCTTGAGTAATCATCAACTATGACAAATCCAAAATTCTTTCCCCCAAGACTGGTAGTCCTCATTGGCCCAAATAGATCCATGTGAAGTAGTTCTAACGGCCTTGAGGTGGTCATTACTGTCTTTGATTTGAAAGAGTTCTTGGTGTGCTTTCCTCTTGCACAAGGTCTGCAGATGCTATCCATTTTTGTGTTGACCTTTGGCAGTCCTTCCACTAGATTTCTTTTTCTGAGCTTGTTCAATCCATCCAAACTGCAGTGGCACAGTCTTCTGTACCACAGCTCAGTTGATTGATCTTTGCTGGCTGCCAAACAGACATCTTGATCCCTGAGTTCCTCAAGATAGAGTACATACAAATTTCTTTCTCTATATGCTTCAAAGATGACTGCTCCATCCTTTAATATGCTGCATTTTGATTCTTGGAACTGAATCTGATGGCCTTTGTCACCCAACTAGCTGATGCTAATGAGATTGTGCTTTAATCCTTTAACCAGCAACACATCTTCAATAACTGATTTTCCTTTGTGTTCACGGACCCACTTCCTATCACTGTGCCTTTTCCATATCTCCATAGTAACTGTTCCCTCTTCAGCTTGGAGATTGACAAAGAACTTCTGGTTTCCTGACATGTGTCTTGAGCATCCACTATCCAAGTACCATTGGGATGCTCTTGAGTTTCCCTGAAATTTAAACATTATGTTTTAGGTACCCAAGTTCTTTTTGGGTCCTGATGGGTTAGTATCATTAATTTTACCTTTTATTATCCATTTTTATGTTTTGTTGGGCATGTTATTGCGATATGTCCTAATTGTGTTGCAGTGATCACAATAGGATAATTTTGTTACCTTTTTATATACTTGAACTCAGCTTTATATGCTATATCTTGTTCAGGTATAAACTTGGTGTTGGATATGTTTTAGGGTAGACTATGGTTTCTTCATTATCTGGGGGTGTATATCCTAACCATTTTTCTTCTTACCTGCTCTTCTAGTACCTTTTAATATTAGAGAGTTTTTACCATTAGTAAATTTTCTAGTGTGCTTGATAGTTTATCATTTTCTTCATTTAAGTTTTAATTTCTTTCTTAATTCATCTTGCTTCCTATTTTTCTAATTTTGTTATTTGTTCATTCTTAGCTTTTAGATCTTCACATAACAATTCATTTCTTCTTTTAAGTTCAGTTATTTGGTTCTCTAATTCTTCGTTCTTTTTAGATCTGAATTAGTGTTTTCTAAACATATTACAATTTTTCTTACTAACTTTAAGTAATTTAGATACTTCTTTATATTTATCATAAAGTTCATTAAAGGCACTTTCTAGATTATCAGAATCTGAATCATTACAAGAATCAAAGGAAGAGTCAGAAGTTACCTTTTCTTCGGTGTTGGCCATGAGAGCCAGGTTCGCTTCTTCTCCATCACTGCTTGAGCTTGACTCACTGTCTGAGTCACTGTTGTTCTCCCAAGCAGCTGCCATTGCTTTTTTTTATACTTCTTGAATTTTCTGAAATTATCCTTCTTCTTGTGATCATTCTTCTTAAGCATTGGACAATCTGCCTTGATGTGTCCAGACTTCTTGCATTCATAGCAAATCATTTCTCCTTTCTTCGAATCATTTACTTCTGGTTTTCTGAAATCTTTATTTTTCTTAAAAAATCTTCTCCCAGACTGGAACTTCTTCTTCTTTGCTAGAATTCTTTGAAGTCTTCGAGACAGCATTGCTTCTTCATCATCACTGTCCTTACTGCTTTCACTGTTGTCCTGTGATTCTTCTGATATATCTTCATTTGCCTTGAGAGCGTTTGATTGCTTCTTTCTGCTGGAGGATTCTCCTAATCTCTCCATATTATCTCATGAGCCATGAGGGATCCTATTAACTTCTCCAGTGACATTTGTTTTAGATCATTGGCTTCCTCAATGGCTGTTACCTTGGAATCCATGAGGATGGCAGAGATCTGAGGATCTTCCTAACCATATCTGGTACAACATAGATTTTCCTAATCCAGCTAACCCATTTGTGATATCTGTGAATCTACTAAATATTTGGGTTATGGATTCACCTGACTGCATCTGGAATCTTTCATATTGAGTCACAAGAATGTCGATTCTTGTCTCATTTACCTTATCTGTCCCTTCATAGGTAATCCTGAGTTTTCCCACATTCCATTGCGGATTTGCAGGCTGAAACTCTGTTGAATTCTTTCTTGCTGAGGGCACAGCACAGGATGCTCTTGGCTTTGCAGTTTAAAGATATTCTTCTTCTTCATCATCTGTCCACTGAGCCTTTGGATTGGTGACTAGAAGATCACCTTCTTCTACAATCGACCAAATCATGTAATCATGTCCTTGTAGAAAGTACTCCATTCTTGTCTTCCAATAGGTATAATCTTCTCCATCAAACAAAGGAGGTCTGTTGACTGTATGACCTTCGAAGTTACCTTGGGCTGCCATGGATCTTTACTCTTCAGATCGTTGGATCTTCTTCTTTGTCGAAGAGACTCTTCTGATACCACTTGTTGCCCAGCTAGCTAGCCCCAGGGGGGGGGGGGTGAATGGGTTATTAAAAAATTGATCTTTGATTGAAATCTGTTCACTATAAGATTACACAACAACTTAAACGAAAGTTAGAGTTAGGGAAATGAAACAGCAAACGCACAAAACACAGCCACAAGACACAAGGATTTTATCCTGGTTCGGAACTCCTTTCCACAGAAGACCTACGTCCAGTCCCTGAGCAATACCTCAGGATATCACTATCAAGGGTACTATCCCCCTCACGGATCCTTACACCTAGCCACAACCAGTCTTCCTTCAACCTGAAGGGAATACAACCACCCTGGATACCACCAGGTCTTCCTTCTCACAGAAGGGATAAAAACTAATAAAAGAAAGCACAAGAACATGCTTCAGGAACTAGCTCAAACAGCTATAGTCTGAAGCAAACAAGCCTCAAGAGAGAAAGGATTTTGACACTGGTTTCTCTCAAAAGACTTCACTGGCTCTCACAGGAATTTTTTTTTCAACACAGAGAGCTAAAGAGCTAAGATCTATCGGAATGGAGTGCTTCGCTCTTGTTTTCAACTACTGAAGACTTGAAGGATTGGCTATTCTCTATCACAGAATGTTGTTCTTCCCAAAAGTTGTCTTCTCAGTCTTGTAGTCTTGTATTTAAGCTTCTACTTGAAATTTGAACGTTAAAGATCCGTTGTCTCTCATTCTGGTGTACGTTAGACTGGTCTGCAAGGAAGCTTCTGATCTTCATCTTTTATCCTTTAGTACATGTCAAAGAAATGCTTTGATATCTTGTATCTTTTGTGTCCAACGTTGTACAGATAAATCTTGTCAGGTATCTGCAAGCATATCAACAATAAATAGGGGACAGCTAGGGTTGTCGTTGATCGTCAGTCACAGTTGGAAAAGATATTGCTAGTTTTAGCAAAGCTCCTTTCTGTCAAAATAAAGATGTAGACAGAATAGCACAATAGTGGAAGATATCGTCTGCATGCATGATAGATACGTTCAGAGTGCATTGAATGCATAGCAGTCAAACAGACGAGATACGACTTTGACTATTCAACGTATATTAAAGAGTATTGATATAATCATGAAATCGATATGAACAAAGCCGATGCCTTTATGACTTATGAAATCTTTATAAGTTGATAGGCAAATCGTTATGATAGAGAATCATTAAATCATAATAATGAAATCGTTATAAGCACTTATGAAATCGTTGTGCAAGACAAATCGTTATAGCATCAAGAAATCGATGTGATTATTACCAAATCGTTACTGAAGTAAATCGTTATGAACAATCGAAATCGTTATGACCCTTAAGAAATCGTTATGACGCAAGTCGTTACGGGCTCTAAGGGAATCGTTACGATAACTTGTAGAGTCGTTGTGACGAGCAAGTCGTTGCAAGTTCTAAGAAGTCGTTATGGTAACTTCAGAATCGTTACGGCGACAAGTCGTTGCGAGTTCTAAGAAATCGTTATGAGGTCTTAAGAAATCGTTATGTCAACTTAAGAAATCGTTGCGACGAGCAAATCGTTACGAGGTCTTAAGAAATCGTTATGACAACTTAAGAAATCGTTGCGACGAGCAAATCGTTACGAGGTCTTAAGAAATCGTTATGACAACTTAAGAAATCGTTGCGACGAGCAAATCGATACGATGTTCTTAGAAATCGTTGCGACGAGCAAGTCGATACGAGGTCTTAAGAAATCGTTATGACAACTTAAGAATTCGTTGCGACGAGCAAATCGTTATGAGGTCTTAAGAATCGATGCAATGACTTGGGAAAAGTATGAAGTGAGAGTTTTACCTGATTGTCTTGAACTTCTTTTACCTTTATTTCTTGTCCTCAGGCTCAAGTAATTCATTAGTATTGTTTTGTTAATCATCAAAATTATATATAAATAAGTAAATTAATTTATATGGGAAAGTTTGGTCATCATAAGTTTCATGCTATCTATTTCGTCACTGTTGTGTTTGTTCATCAAGCTTCATCATTTCAATCACCTTATTCAAGATTCAATTTCTTCATTATTGCTAGTTTCATAACAGGGAAGTGATTTTCTTCTTGATGCTTTGTTTTCAGACTTAAAATCACAGAACTTTCAAATACGACAGTATAAGCTTCTTCCCATTCATTCACTGACAGCTTTCAAAGGAAGAATTACCTCATTTGAGTCATCACTTCTTGCCATGAGACAGTGGACTTCGTCATCTCCGAAGGTAGCTTGAACATCTCGTCTTCATCTTCATCACTCCAAGGGCCACCATTGCTTGGCCTTCTTGAAAGTGAATTTGTCTTCTTTAGCTTCTTTTTGAGCTCGGGGCACTATCCTCTCATGTGGCCTTACTTCTTGCACTCATAACAGACAATCTCAGACTTTTTGTTAGTATCAAATTTATTAGCAAAGTCTTCTTTTGGAAAGGTTAGAGTTACCTGTACCTCTCCTCTTGTATTTCAGGAATTTTTTGAATTGTCTAGTGAGCATAGACATTTTGTCATTTTCACTCTCACTAGACGATTCAGTCACATCACTTCCTGAATTATCTCCTTTTGGAAGCTGAAGAACTCTTCCTGGAAGCCTTCAAAGCAAGTGACTTCTTAGGATTTTCTTCAGTTTCCTTTCTTTTGACATTCATTCATAAGTCATCAGAGAACCAATCAATTCATCTACTTTCTTTGAGAGGTCTTTGGAATCCTAAATGACAGTGGCTTTGGTGTTCCATGAGGATGGAAGAGACCGAAGTATCTTCCTCACCAAGTCACTCTCTGAGTATTCCTTTTTAAGACCTTTCAATCCATTTATAATTATCATGAATCTAGCAAACATGTCAGAGAAGGTTTCATCATTATTCATTTTGAACATTTCATATTCTGAAACCAACATGCTTACCTTTGATTCTCTTACTTCAGACGTACCTTCATAGATCAGCTCAAGCTTGTCCCACATCTCCTTTGATGAGGTGCATGTGGTGACCCTTGAGTACTCCTTTGGGTGGACTGCGCACTGCATCATGTTGAGGGCACTCCAGTTGAGTGTCCCCTTGGCGATATGGTCCTTAGTCTAGGTATCCTCGTCCTGAGGCAATTCGTATGCTCCTTTTCTAACTATTTTCCATAGTTCAAAATTTTACGCTCGTAGAAACACCTGCATCCATTTTTCCATTACGGATAGTCAGTGCCATCAAAGAAGGGTGCCTGTCACTGAGTGTCCCTCGGCCATATACCCCTTGTTAGACTCCATTAGACCGTGAATCTCCTGATCGTAAGATCAAATAAGTAAAGAAGTAATCGGAGAAACTCGGCTCTGATACCAATTAAAAGGTTGCGGAATTCCCTATATGGTAATCTAGAAGGGGGTTGAATAGATTACTGCCGATTAAAAATGTTTATCACCTTCTTTTCTTTAAAACACAGATTATCAAAACAATATTAAACTCTAAGCTATGTGTGGATGTGTGTGACTTGATGATAGATAGATAGCAAACTACAATACGTGTGTATAGACGTCGTGCCTACCAAACATCTAGCGTAAAAGCGTTCAAACCACGAGACACGCAGATTCACGTGGTTCGGAGTACACAACTCATGTATCCTACATCCACGGGCCACACCACATGTAGAACAATCTGCTTATGAGCTAGTTCACAAACTACAACTCACCACACGTGTTTATCTGATCTGCAACCACGATCATATCAACACACACACGTCATTCAAGTACAAGGACTGCTTGAAACACAACCACACACACACGGATATGTAAAAGTAAGAACATAGAAGAGTTTCTGAGTTGAAGAACAAATCAAAATTATAAACTCTTCTTGCGAACGTCTGACTGGACTTCAAGCTCCGTCTTGATGATCACACTTTGATGAAGATTATTGAATCCACAACGTTCAGGCTTCACCTTCCGCTGGAGAGACTTCTCTTCTTGGTTCTGGGCGGTAGGTTGAAGCAGAGCAGCAGAACAAGACTTCTCTTGAGAACTCTTTAGGGTTCTTGCTTGGAGGCTGCTTGTGTACGAGATTTTCTTCAAAAGGATGTTTATATATTGGTGTTTACATATGGAGAGACGTGGTAGAAGGAAACACCAAGTTTGGTAACTTTCAAACTTCCCGTATATGAAGCTTCTGTACGTCTGTCGACAGGTCATACACCTGCTGTCGACAGGGATCAATAGTGTGCCAAGTTCCAGAAGTCTGGAAGTTCTGTTGAAGCTCTCACTGTGTGCATCTGTCGACAGGTGCCTTGGTGCTGTCGACAAGCACATGTTTTCCAGAACTGTGATTTTCTGACTGTATGCTTCTGTCGACAGGAGGCTTTGTTGCTGTCGACAGGGCTTGTTTTCTAGAACATGTATGTTGCTGACTGTGGTATCTGTCGACAGGGTCTTGATGGCTGTCGATAGGTACACTATCTTTTGACTTTCTTGATCTTTCATACTTTTTGTTGGCACATGTCTTGCATAGTATATCTCCTACATTAGTAAACATAGTTAGTGAGATATTATGAACATATATAATCAAGCATTGTACCAAGTTATTGTGACAAGTCATTTGTATGAAGATCTCATGCATTAACTCAATTCACATTGTTCACATTTGTTTACATTGTTCATCATTGTTCATCATCAAAAACATGTTGTATTTTATTTAGAATGTGAACCCAACATTCTCCCCCTTTTTGATGATGACAAAATTAATCAATTAAGTAAGTGCACAATTGAGTTTTCTCCCCCTTTTGACAACATCCAAAAGCACACACCAGAGACACATGTATTATGCATAGAACAAAGATTTGCATTGATTTTCCATAAGGCATACACAGTACGTGCTAATAGAAGAAATTACATGTAAAGGGAAAGACATGGCATGATGACCATTTGAAAGCAACATTACATAAATAGAATAGGATTCAAATGAAACTAAGATAACAGGACTGGAGTCAATCCTAGACACATAAACTAGCTAAGCATCTTCATCAGCTGGCTGTGTAGGAGCCCAACGTTCGTCACGACGCTAGTATAACGGTGTCCATACGCGAATCCAGTGCTGCAATGCTAGAGTCCATTGTGTCCATTCTTGCATTGAGCCTATCAAACCTGTAGTCATCTGAAGTTGTAACTGAGCAAGTAGTTGACGGATGGAAGGCTCAGCAACATCAGCAGTAGCATCTCACGGAGCATCTAGTGGCTCAGACTGGGAGTCTTCTTCATTTTCAGCATCTCTTCATCTTCATCTTCCTCGTCAGCACCATCATCCTCAGCAGCAGCTGCTCCTTTGCCCTTGAGGTCTCGTGTGACAAGGCCATCTACAACTTGTAGCCCATCCTCTGAGCAGCCATGAGGTCATAGGAGCTACGGGATTGAGATCCGTCATCTCCTCCTTTGGGATTTGAATGCCAATGAATAGGAAAGAGAAGTGAGTTGGCATGCATAGGGCATAGATCTCTTTGCACTGCGAACGCATAGGTGAAGAATAGAGACCATGAGGAGAGGGAGGGTGATGGGTTCAGCTAGTAGGAATTGATGAAGCAGAGACTTGTGAAGGGAGGTCACAAGTTCTCGAATACCATCCTTGGGAACTATGAGCGTGGTGAAGATGTGATGGATGAGACGATGAAGTGGAGGGAATGAGTTGGCATTTAGTTGCTTACGATCAGTAGGATCGTAAGGCTGCAGAGTAATGAGAGTGTGGTACTCTTCGGTGTTGGATGATGGGACTTGATGTCTATCCCGATGTTGGGGATTTGCAAGGCGGTGGATAAGAGGTTTGGAGTTATCAGGAAGGGAGTCTGTTTCACCTTGAGTATAACTCACCACTGCTGGACAATCGGAGGTTGTTGTAGAATTCGGTCACGGCAGTTGGGGAGTACCGCTTGTGATCGTAGCAAAAGGGAGCCCAACCCTAGACATCAAAGAGAGGCTGGAGTTCGGGAAACATATCCTCCAACGAGACGAAGTCAATGTAGCGGGGCTGCACGAGCTTCGTGAAGGTTCCATGGACATCGAGAAGCCTAAGAGTAGGCGGGATGATGAGCTCCGGCAAACGATCTTCCCGGTGCTTCGTCCGACGCTCGGCGTGAGCCCTGGAGCCCTGACTGGCTTCGGGAGACCGAGGACGACGACGGGATGCCATCTTCTTGGCCGATGGAGCCATCAGAGGTTGTAGCTCGATGTGGATGGTGAGGGTAGAGAAGAAGGAGACACAGGAAGGAGGAAGACGCAAGGGTGCGGAGATCTCTTCCGGTGCCCTGGAGAAGGAAGGATTTTGGTGAAAGGAGGAAAGGGAAGGGTTTTGGGAAGTGGTAGAGGGTGGAAGGGGTTGTGGGAACCTTTTAAAGAAGGTGTTGAGAATTTGAAAGGTTGGGTCCCACAAAATCCGGCCTTAAACCCTTGCCCGTTGGGCTTCCAGACGAAGTCTGGCCGCCGACTATCAATAGGGCCCCTGATGCCTGTCGACAGGGACATACAGTAAATGGCCAATTTGCTGTTTTGGTGGGTTTTGTGAATTGGAACTTTGGAGCAGTGGCTCCTAAGTGTTTATTTAAGGTGTATAAGAGGTAACACATATTTTAACCAACCATATACAAAGATACAAAAAGCCAATTCATTTTCCTTAATGGCTTTAACATAATACCCAAGGAATTTAAGTTAGAGCATTAAGAAAACACCTACTAAAATGAAGAACAATGCACTCTCACCCTTCGTTGTATAAATGCAGTGTAAGACAACACAATCCCCATTTTTTTGATAGACAAATGATGCATGAAATGAATATCTATATGTCAAGACAATCATAAAACCAATGACCCTGGGATTTATGACTCAGTGGAGGCTTCACACTACATTTTTTTCTTTATTTGCAATTCAGAAAGGCAATGGGAAAAAGTGATACTTAAGAGGACTTCACACCTTTTGACGTGAGGATAGACATTATAAGTGCCCTACCCCCAGTTACTCAGTGGAAGTGTCTAGCATACTGTTGTACAGAGTTGATGAGTGAGCCTTTTGACGCGAGGGCAGACATTTGTGATGCCCATCACCCCGGTTACTCAGCAAAACACAGCATTGCTCTATATTTATCCCAATTTGAAGTTGATTTTTATTTTTCTTATGTGAATGCTATTTTTCAGAAATAGGTAGTTGTTCTCCAAGTATTGCTTTAAAAGCTCAAGATCAAGTAGTTTATATGATTAGCTATCAATATTAGACATACAGTTCCATGACCAAAAGACTGATCAAGTAATTGAGAACATGTTTGCCTACAAAGAAATTATTTAGGGGAGTGAGGTGTATATCCTTGAGAGTTGTGAAATATTTCCAAAATGATAGAACCTAAACCCAAACATGAGTAGTATGTGAAAATCATAGTGGTATAAGAATAGCTTAAATATCATTTGTACATGGTGTGGTCAAACATGCATTAACACCTTATAGACACCTTATTTGTTAAACATGAAGCTGCTCACTGAATGTGTGAAGAAATGGGCTTGAAGTTCCAACTTTCAGTGTGTCTGTCGACAGGGAAAATGGCCTGTCGACAAGATCACACAGACAGAAGATTAAGGGTTCTGGGAGGCAGAGGCTGTACATATCTGTCGACAGAGGAAAGTGGACCTGTCGACAGATGTACACAGTGTACATAAAGAGTGTTCTGTCTGGCCTGATCTGTCGACAGGGTGCTTGTAGGCTGTCGACAGATGCCTGTTCAGAGGCAGTTTAAGAATAGAATGAAAGACAGAATTGATCAAAGGTTGTGAGAGAATTGAGATAGACAAAATTTGAGTGATTTCCTTCACATTAGAATTCATCTAACCTTAACTTGCTCCCCCATAATGTGTGCTATTTGTACAAAGATACTCAAGTTCATGAAGATAAATTTGCACATATAGACCAATCAAATAAGCACACCAGCATGTAGTAAGGCAAACCATCAAGTGTTTTCAGATTTTCAAAGAGAATTTTGAATGGCATAATTGTAAAGAAACTAATTCCATATGTAGAGTACATGCCCCTTTCATGCCACACGACTATGGATACTTGGCGGAGAATATTTTCTCACGCATAATGAGAGTTTCCAAACAAGCATAACTTGTTCTTCCACACATCACCATTTGATATACCTCATAGTTAGGGCACACAAGGGACATATGCTTAACATTTATGTTAAGTTTCATTGCAATTTGCACAAACCCAATTCTCTTCTCAATGTGTGAATCTATCTTCTGCCAGAGGTTTGGTAAAGATGTCAGCCAATTGTTCAGTGGGTATGAAGCTAATTTCCAAGGTTTTATTGGCTACCTCATCTCTCAAGAAATGATGACGAATCTCTATGTGTTTTGTCCTAGAGTGTTGAATGGGATTCTTTGATAGATTGATTGCACTAGTGTTGTCACATAGGATAGGTGTGCATCCAATATCGATGTTATAGTCACACAGTTGACTCTTTATCCACAACACTTGTGTCGCACAACTCCCTGCAGCAACATATTCTGCCTCTGCAGTGGAGAGTGCAACTAAGTGTTACTTCTTGGATGCCCACGAAACCATGCAACCACCAAGCATTTGGCAATAGCCACTAGTGCTTTTCCTGTCAATTTTACATCCAGCGTAGTCTGCATCAGAATAAGAAATCAACTCAAAACTACTACCTGCTGGATACCAAAGGCCAAGTCATACGTACTGAGAGATATCTGAAAATTTTCTTGACTACAATTAAATGGCTTTCCTTTGGACTAGATTGGTATCTAGCACAAAGACAAACACTGAATTGTATGTCCGGTCTACTTGCAGTAAGATAAAGGAGTGAGCCAATCATACCTCGGATTGTTTGGCATCTACCGATTTACCTTTCTCATCACTTTCTAGCTTAATGCTTGTGCTCATTGGTGTTGAGGCAGGCTTGGCTTGTTCGAACTGAAATCTTTTGAGCAGTTCTTTTACATATTTCTCTTGGTTGATGAAGAATCCATCTTCTAACTGCTTAACCTGCAAGCTAAGAAAAAATTGAAGCTCCCCCATTAAGCTCATCTCAAATTCACTGTGCATGTGTTGTGAGAATTCTTCACACAGTGAAGGGTTAGTGGAACCAAATATAATGTCATCCACATAAACTTGAACAACTATGATATGATTGCGGACTTTCTTTGTAAAGAGTGTTTGGTCCACCTTACCTCTTGAGTAGTTTTGCTTACCAGAAATGCTTAGCATGTCGTACCAAGCTCGGGGTGCCTGTTTCAAACCATAAAGAGCTTTGTGCAATTTATACATGGTTTGGTTTATGATGATCCTCAAAGCTAGGGTTGAGAGACATAGACTTCCTCTTTTATGTAGCCATTCAAGAAGGCAGTTTTGACATCCATTTGAAACAATTTAAACTTGTTGAGCATGCATATGCTAACAAGATTCTAACTGCTTCTAGCCTAGCTACAGGTGCAAAGGATTCTTCAAAGTCCACACCAAACTCCTGATTATATCCTTTGCAACCAATCTAGCCTTGTTTCTCACCACTTTACCCTCTTCATTGAGTTTGTCCTAAAAACCCATCTTGTCCCAATTACAGAAATTTCAAGGGTTCTAGGAACTAAACTCCAGACATTATTTCGTTGAAATTCCCAAGCTCCTCATGCATATCAATCCATGAGTTTTCTTTTAATGCTTCTTCAACATTTTAGGTTCCACTTGAGATACAAAAGCTAAATGATCCTGTTCAACTATTTGATTAACCTTAGACCTAGTTTGAACTGAGTCATTTATGTCACCTATGACATTCTCAAGTGGATGAGCTTTAGAATACCTCACATTAGTGACTGTTGAAGGTCCGGGTTGATCTTGCATTTGAGGAGGTTGTTCTGGAGGAGGGGTGGCTGGAGGACTTTCAGCTTGAGGTTGATCTTGTTGTTGTGGATCTTGTGCAGGTACTTCTTCTTCATTTCTGAACAGATGTCCGTCATCTTCATCATCGTACCTGCGAAGATATCCACTTTTAGTTTTGAGAGTTGTTTTAGAGATTGCATTTGGTTTTCTTTGTATTCTCCAAGTGTTGTATCTTCAGTTTCATCTGCAAACCTGTAAAGATTAGAACTGTTAGGCTTGGTTTGAGATTCATCAAATACAACATGTGGAGTTTCTTCCACTTTCTAGTTTTCAGATTAAACACCCTATAGGCTCTAGAGTGTTCTGAGTATCCAAGAAAAATACCTTGATCGCTTTGGCTTCAAACTTGTCCAAATCATTTTTATCATTGTTATGTATGAACACCTTTGAACCAAAAATCTGAAATACCCAATGGTGGTTTCTTACCTTTCAGAAGTTCGTAGGGAGTTTTCTTGAATACTGGTCTTACCATGGCTCTGTAAGAATGTAGCATGACGTGTTTACCGCTTTCCCCAAAAGGTTCTTGCAAGTTGATTCTCGACCAGAAGCGTGCGAGCCATCTCCACCAAGGTTCTATTCTTCCTCTCCACAACCCCATTTTGTTCTGGAGTTCTTGGGGAGGAAACAAGTGTCTATACCTTGGTTCCTGCAAAAATCAGTGAAGGAGTGTTGTCAAATTCTCCCCCGTGATCAGTGCGGATGGAGCATATTTGTTGACATTTCCATGCTCAACTTTATTGAAAAATTCTTCAAAACCATTCAGTGCTTCATTCTTGTGAGCCAGAAATTTCACCCAAGTGAACCTAGAGAAATCATCTACAATGACAAAACCATAACGCTTGCCATTGAGACTTAGTGTTCTCGTAGGTCCAAATAGGTCCATGTGCAACAGTTCATAAGCTTAGAAGTACTCACCGGTGCTTTGATTTGAAGGATTTCGGGTTTGTTTCCCTGTGCACATGCATCACAAAATTTTCATTTTTATTGAATGAAATTTCAGGAAGTCCACTTACCAGTTGAGCCTCATGATCTTGTGCAACACATTATAACTAGCATGACCAAGCCTACGATGCCACAATGTAAGCTCGTCATGTTGTTTGCTACAAGACACAAATCATTATTTTATGGATCATCTAAGTCGACCATATAATGTATTTATCCTTTTTCCAGAAAACATCAGACTTCCTGTTCCTTATCAAGAATTTGACATGAATCAGACTCAAAGACAATTTTATGACCCTTATCACACAATTGACTTATGCTAAGCAAATTGTGATGAAGGCCATCCACAAGAAGTACATTGTCTATGGAGTTAGAAGCAAACTTACCAACCTTACCTGAGCCGATGATTGGCCTTTGTTGTTACCTCCAAAAATGACTTGACCTCTGTCTTTTTCCACGAGCAAACAAAATTTTCCTTTGTCGCCCGTCATGTGCCTCGAGCAGCCACTGTCCAAGTACCATTTGTTTTGATTGTAGGTGCTAGGCATTCCTGCACATGTGGATCAGACAAGAGGTTTTGGTACCCAAATTACTTTGGGTGCCAAGTATCATTCATGCCAACAGTAAATGCTTAGGAATCCAAACTTGTTTGATTTTCATTGTGTGGATTTCCAGCATTGTTTTTCAATGTGCCCAATCTTTTTACAGATTTTGCATGATGATGGTTCTTGAACAACATGGGCTTGACATTTTTTGGAGCATGCATAGGCATTTTACCCTTTTGTTGCCTGTTAGTTTAGCTTTAGGAGGTTGTGTGTCCTATCTTGGGCTTGTTGCAAATTCCTTAGATTGACTAGGAACAAACTTGATCATTTTAGGTTCTTGTTTCTTACCCTTTGAAGGATTTTTCTTATTCTTTGAAGGGGTTTGTTTACTTGAACTTGGGTGGAATCAATGAAATCTGTTAACAGATTTTTGCCATTTCCTTTGGCCTTGCATTTTGAAACCCAATCCCATGTCTTGCAACAAAAACATTTGAACCTAAAATTGCATCCAGATTCTGTTTACTTTTGACAAAACTAGATAAATCTTTAGACTTACCTTTTATGTCTTTTTCAGCTTTTTCCAATTCTCCTTTAGCTTTTCATGCTCACTTTGAAGATTTTCAAGAGAGTTCATTAGATCATCTCTTTCCTTTTGAACTTCTTGAAGTTTAAGTTTCATGCTATCCATTTCTTCACTGTGTGTTTGTTCATCAAGCTCATCATTTCAATCACCTTATTCAAGGATTCAATTTCTTCATTATTGCTAGTTTCATGAACAAGGGAAGTGATTTTCTTCTTGAGTGCTTTGTTTTCAACTTAAATTCACAGAACTTTTCAAATAAGACAGTATAAGCTTCTTCCCATTCATCAACTGAATAGCTTTCAAAGGAAGAATTTACCTCATTTGAGTCATCACTTCTTGCCATGAGACAGTGGACTTCGTCATCTCCGGAGGTAGCTTGACCGTTCTCGTTTCATCTTCATCACTCCAAGTGGCCACCATTGCCTTGGCCTTCTTAAAGTGAATTTGTCCTTCTTCAGCTTCTTTTTGAGCTCGGGGCACTCTCCTCTCATGTGCCCTTGCTTCTGCACTCATAACAGACAATCTCAGACTTTTGTTTGTATCAAATTATTAGCAAAGTCTTTCTTTTGGAAAGGTTTAGAGTTACCTGTACCTCTCCTCTTGTATTTCAGGAATTTTTTGAATTGTCTAGTGAGCATAGCCATTTCGTCATTTCACTCTCACTAGACGATTCAGTCACATCACTTTCCTGAATTATCTCCTTTTGGAAGCTGAAGAACTCTTCCTGGAAGCCTTCAAAGCAAGTGACTTCCTAGGATTTCTTCAGTTTCCTTTCTTTTGACATTCAGTTCATAAGTCATCAGAGAACCAATCAATTCATCTACTTTCATTTTGAGAGGTCTTTGGAATCCTCAATGACAGTGGCTTTGGTGTTCCATGAGGATGGAAGAGACCGAAGTATCTTCCTCACCAAGTCACTCTCTGAGTATTCTTTTTAAGACCTTTCAATCCATTATAATTATCATGAATCTAGAAACATGTCAGAGATGGTTTCATCATTATTCATTTTGAACATTTCATATTCTGAAACCAACATGCTTACCTTTGATTCTCTTACCTCAGACGTACCTTCATAGATCAGCTCAAGCTTGTCCCACATCTCCTTTGCTGAGGTGCATGTGGAGACCTGAGTACTCCTTTGGTGGACTGCGCACTGCATCATGTTGAGGGCACTTCAGTTGAGTGTCCCTTGGCGATCTGGTCCTTAGTCTAGGTATCCTCGTCCTGAGGCAATTCGTATGCTCCTTTTCTGACTATTTCCATAGTTCAAAATTTGCGCTCGTAGAAACACCTGCATCCGATTTTTCCAATACGGATAGTCAGTGCCATCAAAGAAGGGTGGCCTGGTCACTGAGTGTCCCTCGGCCATATACCCCTTGTTAGACTCCATTAGACCGTGAATCTCCTGATCGTAAGATCAAATAAGTAAAGCAGTAAATCGGAGAAACTCGGCTCTGATACCAATTGAAAGGTTGCGGAATTCTCTATATGGTAATCTAGAAGGGGGGTTGAATAGATTGCTGCCGATTAAAAATGTTTATCACCTTCTTTTCTTTAAAACACAGATTATCAAAACAATATTAACTCTAAGCTATGTGTGGATGTGTGTGACTTGATGACAGATAGATAGCAAACTACAATACGTGTGTATAGACGTCGTGCCTACCAAACATCTAGCGTAAAAGCGTTCAAACCACGAGACACGCAGATTTACGTGGTTCGGAGTACACAACTCGTGTATCCTACATCCACGGGCCACACACACACGTAGAACAATCTGCTTATGAGCTAGTTCACAAACTACAACTCACACACACGTGTTATCTGATGTGCAACCACGATCAGATCAACACACACACGTGATTCAAGCACAAGGACTGCTTGAAACACAACCACACACACACAGATATGAAAAAGTAGAACAGAGAAGAGTTTGAGAGTTGAAGAACAAATCCAAATTGTAAACTCTTCTTGCGAACGTCTGGCTGGACTTCAAGCTCGTCTTGATGATCACAAGTTGATGGAGACATTGAATCCACAACGTTCAGGCTTCACCTTCCGCTGGAGAGACTTCTCTTCTTGGTTCTGGGCGGTAGGTTGAAGCAGAGCAGCAGACAAGACTTCTCTTGAGAACTCTTTAGGGTTCTTGCTTGGAGGCTGCTTGTGTACGAGATTTCTTCAAAAGGATGTTTATATATTGGTGTTTACATATGGAGAGACGTGGTAGAAGGAAACACCAAGTTTGGTAACTTTCAAATCCCGTATATGAAGCTTCTGTACGTCTGTCGACAGGTCATACACCTGCTGTCGACAGGGATCAACAGTGTGCCAAGTTCCAGAAGTCTGGAAGTTCTGTTGAAGCTCTCACTGTGTGCATCTGTCGACAGGTGCCTTGGTGCTGTCGACAGGCACATGTTTTCCAGAACTGTGATTTTCTGACTGTATGCTTCTGTCGACAGGAGGCTTTGTTGCTGTCGACAGGGCTTGTTTTCAGAACATGTATGTTGCTGACTGTTGGTATCTGTCGACAGGGTCTTGATGGCTGTCGACAGGTACACTGTCTTTTGACTTTTCTTGATCTTTCATACTTGTTGTTGGCACATGTCTTGCATAGTATATCTCCTACATTAGTAAACATAGTTAGTGAGATATTATGAACATATATAATCAAGCATTGTACCAAGTTATTGTGACAAGTCATTTGTATGAAGATCTCATGCATTAAACTCAATTCACATTATTTCATTTGTTTACATTGTTCATCATCAAAAACATGTTGTATTTATTATTTAGAATGTGAAACCCAACATACCTCTCTCATATGTGGTGCATTTAAGGGATCTAAATGAGTGTCTAATTGAGATGAAATTTCAAACATAAATTAATTAAGAGATGACAAAATTATAGTAATTTCATTTATTTTTTAATTATTTTTTTTGTCAAGTAAAAATATCCCAAATTATTAGGTTGACTTAATCTCACTACAAGAAAAGGCATATAGAGAACCGATTTAGAGACCAAAATTTTCGGACCCTCTTCGGTACCAAAATAGGGACCGAATAGAGACTGAAATTTCAGTCCCAAATATAGAGGGGACCATAATTTTCGATCCCATTCAGTCCCTGAATAGGGATACGAATAGGGCCCGAAATAATTCGGTCCCAAATAGAGACCAAATAATTTCAGTCCCTATCGGTCCTATTTAGGGACCGAATAGGGACCGAAATAATTCAGTCCCAAATATAGAGACCGAATAATTTCAGCCCTATTTAGGACGAATAATTTCAGTCCCTATTTAGGACCGAATAATTTCGGTCCCTATAGGGACCGAAATAATCGGTCCCTATATTTGGGACGAATAATTTCGGTCTCAATTCGGTCGGTCCCTGAATAGGACCGAATTGAGACCCCTATTCGATTCTATTCAGGGACTGAATAGGGACCGAAATATTCGGTCTCTATATTTGGGACTGAATAATTCGGTCCCTATTCGGTCTCTATATTCAGGGACTGAATAGGGACTGAAATAATTCGACTCTATGTATTTGGGACCGAATAATTTCGGTCCATTCAGGGACTGAATAGGGATCGAAATTATTCGGTCTCTATATTTGGGACCGAATAATTTCGGTCCCTATTCAGTCTCCATATTCAGGGACTGAATAGGGACTGAAATAATCGGTCTCTATATTGGGACCGAATAATTTTGGTCCCTATTCGGTCCCTATTCAGGGACTGAATAGGGACCGAAATTATTCGGTCTCTCTATTTGGGACTGAATTAATTCGGTCCCTAAATAGGGACTGAATTTTTCGGCCTCCATATTTTGAGATTGATTAATTCAGTCACAATTCGATCCCTAAATAGTGATCGAATAGTAAATCAGTCTCTATTTTACAGATCGAATGATGACTGATTTTATTTCAGTCACAAATTCTCAATAACGTGAGAAAGATTTGTGACCGATTTTGTGACGTCTCAAATTAATACCAGGTATAGCCGCTAGCATATTTGCAGCAGAAAATCATTTAAAGATTTATATTGTTTCATGTCGGCACCATTTCTGCACATATGTACACTGACAAGGTGTCACTGGATTTTGGTAATAAAATTTAGTTTGAATTACCATAATTATCAGAAAAATATATTTATACCAAAAATGTGGATATTGAGAATTTTGATGCACGTTTATGAGGTAAATATGATTTATCTAATTTTAGGACAATTTATACTTGATAAATATTTTTTCAGGAAAATTTTAAATAAAAATTACCATAAACTTGTTTACGTAAGATTTAATCTGCATCTAAATGTGAACATGTGTAAGTAGTGGTGGGTATGTGTAAAAGTGTATATATTTATTAGTATATATATATATATATATATATATATATATATATATTTTATATAGTGTTTGTGTGTGTGTGTTAATAAAAGAAAAGATAAAATAATGTCAAAAAGATTACTAGGTATACTTACGTGTTTTAGCTAATACTCAGTCTTAGCTAGGCAAGTGTTCTTGTGAATTGAAGGATTCTTATTCTTCTTCTTTTCTTCTGACTGTGTTTTGGAAATAGTACGTAGTGTCAACACATCTATCCAGTAGTGTTGACCTATCTATCTAGTAGTGTCAGTTAACACTATCTATCCAGTAGTGTCAACACTATCTATGCAGTACTAGTGTTGACCTATCCGTACTCATGTGTCAACACTATCTATCCAGTAGTACTGTCACCATTATCTATCCAGTAGTGTTGACATTTATCCCTTATAGAGTCGACCTATCCCTTCATAGTATCGACCAATACTTGTAGAGAGTTGACACTTTCCTTCAGAGTGTCAACACTCTCTTCTATTCAGGTTGACACACTCTGTTAATTTTCAAATCAACTTATAACTCATGTCTCCAGTGAGTTAATTAGGTCGACACACCCATATTCTAAGTCGAATAAAAAGCACTTTTTTTTCCAGAATATGGAGAACATATGGACCTTTCACAAAATTTTAAATAATTAATCTGAATTCTCAGGTCTACACACACAACGAACTCACACTTTAATCGTCTGTTGTTATCTATCGAAATTAGGGCTGTAAATGTGTAACACCTTGATTTTGTTTATAAAAACTTGGTCATTTGTGTATAATACATGATGACGTTCCAATTAGTTCGAATATTATGCACACCTCCATTACTAAAATAAAGCTCGGTAATAAACACACAAGGGCCCATAATTAATAACCTAAATAAGTAAAATTATGTTGATGGAAAAGGATTAAAATAGAATTATATTATATTAAGAAATATATGGAATTTTATATATGTATATATATATATATCAATTATGGCACAATGATTACGTAAGGTAATCACTGTTCATCCTGCGTAACTTGGGTTACGTAAGAACTGTATTACGTGTTTAACCCAGGTGAAATCCTTTCGAAGATTTCATCGCCATCGTTCGTTGCAATCTCGCATGCGGATAAACCCCACTTTAAACCCCGCCAATGATCCTTATCTTATCCTCCCGCACATGCTGCTGCTGCTATGCTTTGCTACTCCTACAACTGCTCTACTGTTACTACTGCTTTACTGCTGCTACTGCTTTGCTGTTGGTGATGCTATGCTTAGGACTGTTCATTTCTCGGTCCAACCCGATAAACCGAACTGAACCGAACCAAACCGCGGTGCGGTTCGGTTCAACTAACTAAAGTTCGGGTCAATGAACCGAATCAAACCGGTTTAATGGTAAATGGTTCGGTTCGATTTTTTCTTCCTTAAATTGAGCCGAACCGATTGAACCGAAACAACCCTAAAAAGCCCTAATCTGGTCACGTAGCCCTTCTCCCTCCCAGTCTCAGTTCGGCCTCTCCTCTTCTTTGCTACACAGCGGAGTGTCGGAGCCCCTGCTCTTCGGACCTCTCCATCACACCCCGCAGAGCAGTCGAGCCTCCTCGGCCAAGGTGGTCGTCGCCGTCCGTGCAACATTCTTGGACAACGTCGTCTTCTTCTTCGTCGGTGTCTTCGACATCTTCTAAAACTAGCAGAGACTTTCGCCTGCTTTCTTGGCTAAGAAGACCAGACGTGTTGGTGCTGCAGGTAGGACTGTTCATTTATCGGTCCAAACCGATGATCCGAACCAAACCGAAAATTTCGGTTCGGTTCGGTTCACAAATGAAAAAAAAATGGGTCAATGGACCAAACCGAACCGTTTGACTGATATATGGTCCGGTTCAATTTTCACCTTATGAAAACCGAATCGAACCGTTGACCCGGTCTAACGTCACATTACTCCGTTGCGCCCTTCCCTTGCCCAGTTGCCCTAATCCGAAGTTGTGATTTGCGAACCCTCAAAATTTCAAACCCGCACTGCGGCGGCCTCCTTGGGTTTTGAGGAGAGCAGGCGACTCGGGCGACGGCGAGTCGGCGACTGCGAGGGTCCAGGCTTCAGGGGTTCCAGCACTCCAGCCGTCCAGCCTGGTCTAGGACTCCAGGGAGGCTGGGATCCTCCTTCGCCAAAGAGAGGGTGGCGCGTGACAAGCCTGGCGGCGTGTGGACCGTGTCGTTGCACAGGCGGCAGGAATCAGTGATCTCCACTCCAGGCTTCAGGGGTCAAGCTCGCCGGTCGGTGGCTTGTGAGTTGTGGGGGCGACGGGCGGCAGCTCGCGTGAGTGCGTGACAGACCCGGACTTGGCGACTTCCATCCCTTCCTTTCACGGAGAGAGGCGGCACATCGGCAGACTCGGCACTCTCGCGGCCTCGCCTCTCCAGCTCTTCCTTCCGCCTGCGACTGTGGAAGGCAGGGATAAGGTTGGTTTTTTTAAAAAAAAAATTGTGGCTAAGGAACCTGCTGTGTGACTGTGTCTGTGAATGGTGGTCCTGGTGGACTGGTGAGGGTCTTGAGGGAGACGACCCAGTGGCGGGCCTGGCGGTGCTGGCCTGGTGGCGACCCAGCTGAGCTGACATCCAGGATGATAGGACCATAGCTATCTGATGTTTATCCCCTTTATTAGAGTTTATCTTGCCATTGTATCATCTTCGGGAGAATCTGGACCCCCAAAAGCCTTGTCGGCTTGCCCCGCTTGCAGTTCTGCATTTTTCAAAGTTAACGGGTTGTGATTAGTTTTCTAGTTAATGGTAGCTAACAAATTATGTTTTTGGGCTTAAAATAATGTCTATAATCTCTAGGTGTAAAATTTTTGGTACTTTATATTATAAAGTACAGATATTAAGATTGATATTAAATTTTGAAGCATGCAGACTAAAATTTGTTTTATTTTACTTATTTATTTGTCTGTTTTCTTTCTTTATCTTTTTGATGCAATTATAAAATCCTAGGAATTATGTATTGTATATCTGATGAGTTTAGTTAGAGAGTTGAGACTGAGTTTTCTTTGTACTATGTAGTGTTTGATTCTTTTTGCTCAGGCACCATGGTAAATCCAACTACAGTGGTTCATCTTTTTCGGTGAACTGAAAGGTGGTACTAAATCCTCCTCCATCTCACTTGTTAACATTTACTTGGAAAAAATCAAGAAAACTCAACTCAAGGATACAACAATGGAATACTGGAAGTGAACAAACTGAAATGACACAAAAGTCATCTATTTATGATTGTTTGACACTAAAACTCAAAGATAAAATCCACATTTAAAGCCCTAAAGTGGCAGTCGAAACTGAACAAAATAGACAATAAGATAAATCCCAAATTAAGATAACAGCCCAATATTCTTACTGTGAACCCCACAGCCCGCTGGTCAGCAAAGGCCCATTAATTAGGCCCAACCGAACTGAACAAACCGAACCGAATCAAATTGATTCGGTTCGGTTCAAAACGGTTCATGCTGGGAAACGTTCGCATCGGTTCGGTTTATAGTGTAGTTCGGTTCGGTTCGGTTTTGAGAAAAATAGAAAACTGGACCGAACCGAACCATGAACAGTCATTTGAAATTTGTATAGCTCGATTCATTTGAATATTGTATAGCTCGATTCGCGAATACTTAATTTGCCAAATAGGAGTACGTACGTACGTACGTACGTGACCACACTCAGAAGCCCATTGCCATTGTTGAGTCCCAAAATTAGGGCCCAATAATATAATGCTTTGCCCAATGTGAAATTGGACTGTCCCAAGAAGAAAAAGCCCACTCAGGCCCGTTCTTTGCTCAAGACCCATATTAGCTAACAAATTAATTATTCAGCTCAGAATTGATCTCATTAAGTGTGTCTATATATATTAGCCACAAAAAAAGGGCCATCCCCAAACTATATTCATCCGACTTATCCGAGTTCGAGAACACTTTTGCAAGAGATAACACTCTTATCATGCATCCAACTAGTTTTGTCCTGCTGACATTGATGGATGCGCACCAGACAAACCTCATTCCAAAGTTCTAGGAATTCATTCAAGTCAGAGTATGCAGTTCGCCTTGATAAAGATGTCATGTTCTACTGCCCATTGCAAGTTTTTTGTTTTGTTCAGTTCATGGTTTTGTAGAAAATTATTATCAAGAGGTCTCGAGTTTAACATCCAGAACCCTTTTCACCAACTCATGTTAGAAGTTTAGAAAAACTCTTTAAAAAATTTCTTAAAAGTTCTTAAAAAATTGTCATTGATGAGAATAAAATCCACAACCTCGTGATACACGTCCGAGTAGGTGGCTAAGCTTGTCATTCACCAGCCCTCCTAATTATAACATGGAGATGATCACCATATACAGTATGGATTGAATGGTTACCAACTTACCATGGCTCGAATCATAAGTTAAAGAGAAAGATTTATTGCACTTGTATATTGACTAGGCAACAAGTCCATGTGACATCTAACAATTGGATTGCCACTTCCTCACTCCTCATGTGAGGGGTGCCACATAGACTATTATCTAGTCATATTACACTTAAAGTGCAATATACAAATGCAATAAATCTTTTTCTAAGTTAAATTGTTAGCCATCTCACACTTTATAAGAGATCACCCTTCATCCACTCACATTGTTATAATTACTCTCCTCTAAGCGCAGGAATGTAGGCTTTATTGTTTACAGACCAAAATGAATTTATTATACAACTACCTTGCATTGACCCACTCATTCCTTAAGTTTGATCCACTAAATGATATCATAGGCAGACCCAAAATTTCATCTAGTAAGATATTTTCTTTAGAAAACTTTTCAACCAAATTAATTTAATAATTTTTTTAACTCAACAATAATATTTTAAAATTTCAATGGGATCACGTGACCCTATTAATTCAATTCTTCTCTAGAACTACAGCACCAGCAGACTCTCCTGGATTACCCCTAGAACATCCATCAGTATTTAATTTCCATTCCCCCAGATGTGGCTTCTGCCATCTGACAACTCTGGGCAGTTTAGGTAAACACTAGTCAGACAGCCCCAATTTAGATAGAATAATTCTCTGAAGGGCAGAGGACGGACTTTTGGATCATATATATGCAGCTCTTCCTTACAACACTCGTATAGATGAAGGAATACTAGGGTAAAAAACAAAAAAACATGGCACTCAAACATGCCTCCTTTCTTTAATTCATTTACATGTATGTGTGAATTTAGTTTCTTATTGCACTTGTTTATCTGTATTCTACTTCTTACTTTAATGCAATTCATTTACATGTGTGTGTGAATTTAGTTTATTATTGCACTTGTTTATATGTATGATATTGTTTTTATTTTCTTTTCATATTTATGTGGGTTATTATTGCACTTGTTTATATGCATGCTTTAGTTTTTTATTTTCTTTTTAACACTGCACACACTTCACGAGAGCGTGTTAAGCCCGTGTCAATGAACTCCCGTTCAAGACTTTGGGATTGATGTGCACAAGTCTTATTTTCAAAGATGAGAACGTGTATATCTAACTCAAAGTCCTGAATTGTCCCATTTTGGACAGTCTGTGAATGTTTGATCGCAGTTAGGTGGTCATTTACTATGTGCTTGTATTATTTGTTGAAAATTTCGGGTGTGTCTACTCACTCCTCTCTGATATACCTTTATTGATTTAGAATATTTTCTTAACCACTTATTAGTAAGTGTTTAAGAAAATATCTTAATCAATAAATAATTTTGGTATATCGGAGAGGTGTGGGGAGATGCTGCCGAAATTTTCAGCAAATAATACAATCACATAGTAAATGGTCATCTGAGTGCGATCAAATATTCACAGATGGGTAAAAAGTGATAATCTAAATAATAATCCTTCCTATTCATTTCGGTTGCGTCGAAGGATGTGTGATTTAGAATTTTAAAGTTATTTGTCTATTGATATTGTTTGGGCGTAGGACAACAATGGCTTCAGACCGTTCATGGATGTATCGCAGAATAGTTGATCATGTGGTGTCCCAGGAGTTTAGGGTCGGAGTTGAGAATTTCGTTCAGTTTGCGTTGGGGAATCCAAATGCAGAAGTAGACAGCCAAGGTGGCATCCGATGTCCTTGTATGCTTTGTAAAAATTTGAAGTGGAATTCCCCATGGGAAGTTCAACGCCATTTATACAGAAAAGGTTTGTTGAAGGTTATATGAATTGGACATGTCATGGTGAGGACTTCTGGTCGCACGAGCCTAGTAATGTGGAAGGCACAAGTACGTACGTGGATATGGTTGTAGATGCTGCTGGTCCGGCATTCAGTGTACATGTGGATCCTGTATACGCTGAAGCGCCGAATAAGGGAGCCGAAAGATTCTATCAGTTACTTAAGGATGCTGATGAGCCATTGTGGGATGGTTGTCAAAAGCACACTCGGTTGTCAGGGGTGTCACAGTTGTTGAACTTGAAATCTGAATTTCATATTTCTGAGAATTGCTTTGATCGTCTCCTCCTCATCATCAAGAGCATGTTACCTCCAGATGAAAAGCTGCCTCCAAATTTTTATCGTGCCAAGAAGATGGTGAATGATTTAGGACTTGGATATGTGAAAATAGATGCATGTCCTAATCATTGTATGTTGTATGACAAAGAGAATGCAGATATGGTATCCTGTTCAGTTTGCCGTCATGATAGATTTAAACCTAAAAGAGGGGTCAATTCTAGGGGAAAGGATATACCTTATGCGTCATTGCGATATTTCCCCCTTACACCAAGGCTGCAGCGGATGTATATATCTTCAAAGACAGCTGGACATATGAGGTGGCATGCAGAAAGAGTACGTCGGGACATGGATATTATGATCCTGCAGATGGCGAAGCTTGGATTCATTTCAACCATGTTTATCCTATCTTCTCAAGGGAGTCACGTAATGTGAGGCTTGGTTTATGCACTGACGGATTTAATCCATTTGGAGGTTCAGTGGCTTCCTACTCCAGCTGGCCAGTGTTCGTGACACCATACAACCTTCCTCCGAGCATGTGCATGAAGTGAGAGAATTTGTTCCTGTCCTTATTGATTCCTGGTCCGAAAAGTCCTACAAAAAAATAGACATCTATCTAAGACCGTTGATGATGAATGAATTATTTGGACTGAGGGGGTCAATACTTATGATGCATCTAGAAAGCAAAATTTCACCATGAGGGCGGCATTGATGTGGACTATAAGTGATTTTCCTGCATATGGAATGCTATCTGGTTGGAGCACACATGGGAGGCTAGCATGTCCGTATTGTATGGATAATACCAAATCGTTTGTACTTAAACATGGTGGGAAGTCCTGCTGGTTTGATTGCCATGTCAGTTTTTACCAGCTGATCACCCTTTTAGAAGACAAAAAGATGCATTCCTAAAGAACAGAAAGGAACGAGATGAAGTTATATTCGAGAGGTTGTCCGGTCATCATATGGCAGCACATGTTGAAAATTTGTCAGATATCACACAACAGATGGGCAGTACCCGACACCTTTCAGGTTTTGGGAAGGAGCACAACTGGGTGAAGAAAAGCATTTTCTGGGAGCTACCTTATTGGTCGACTCTTCTTGTGCGGCACAATCTAGACGTGATGCATATCGAGAAAAATGTCTTTGATAATGTATTCAACACAGTTATGGATATCAAAGGTAAAACAAAGGACAATGTGAATGCACGCTTGGACTTGTCCATGCTCTGTAAACGTCCAGAGTTAGAAATTGTTGAAGTAAATGGGAAATCAAGTAAACCAAAAGCAGTTTATGTGCTTGGAGGAGGACAAGTAAAGCAAGTGTGTCAGTGGCTGAAACAACTGAGATTTCCTGACGGTATGTGTCAAATATTGCTCGTTCTGTCAACGTCAGTGAGGGAAAGATATATGGAATGAAGAGTCACGACTGCCATGTATTCATGCAAAGGTTGCTACCTATTGCATTTCGTGACATCTTGCCGAAGCAGCTATGGGGAGCGTTATCTGAGTTGAGTCGATTTTTCACGATTCTATCTGCATCAGAACTCAGGCTTCAGGATGTGCAAATTATCGAACAGAATGTGGTCACCACTGTATGCAAGTTGGAGAAGATATTTCCACCTGGTTTCTTCGATTCAATGGAGCATTACTCGTACATCTACCATATGAAGCAAAGGTCGGAGGGCCAGTACAATATAGATGGATGTATCCATTTGAGAGGTATATGCAAATATGAACTATTTCCTTCGTACGATTGCACCTTACGTAAGTGATAGCTTTTCTAATTGTCTCTTACATTGTGGATGTAGGTGTATGTATGACCTTAAAATGAAAGTCCGAAATAAAGCAAAAGTGGAGGGTTCTATTGCTGAGGCATACATTATGGAGAAAATCTCTAACTTTTGTGCAATGTACTTTGAAGCAGACATTCAAACTCGTCGGACACAACCTCCACGTAATGATGATGGGGGGGAATCTGTCGGTTCAAATCGACTCTCAATATTTACTCATCCTGGACGTGCCTTCGGACGTTCTTCAACTGAATGCTGGATGACAGAGAGTTATGTGCCGCAGAGATATATATTCTTTTAAATTGTTCTGAGCTAGAATGTTATGTTGAGTAAGTACTAATCTCACAATTTAAATTTATATGTAAGTTTTTTGCCTTTATTCTACCTATTCAATGTGGTCTGCTATTCATATTGCAGACAATTTGATTCAGAATTAATTCAAAAAATCCACAACTCACTGATTTTGAGGTTGAAAAGAACGAGAGAAGTCATTGGCCTTATGGCTAAGAGAACGCGTAAGTGTACACGTCAAAGAGTATTCAACAAAAATTCATTTCACTTTATAACTAGCCTTTTCTACACGCAGGTGCAAGAAGGTTTAATTACTGATGAAAGAGTCCGTCAGGTAGCCTACGGCCCATCCAAAATTGCACAGAATTATCCTGGATTTATTGTCAATGGGTATAGGTTTCATACGAAAGACTATGGGCAGAATAAATCTACCATGAACAGTGGCGTATGTGTAAAAGGAAGTACATACAATGAAAGTGAGTATGACTACTATGGTATTGTAGAGGAGATCCTACAATTGCAATATCTAGGACAAGACAATCATATATTATTGTTCAAGTGTCATTGGTTTGATCCGAATTCCATTCGAAATGACACAACACATGGGATTGTCGAGCTTAAGCATAAGTCAAAATGAATACTTATGAGCCATTCATCTTAGCCACACAAGCCCAGCAAGTGTATTATACAAGCTATCCTCATGTACAAACAAAGAACGAAATGATTGGGGGTAGTTTGCAGAGTTAAGTCAAGACTATTCTCTGATTATGAATGGACATGACTGATCAGACACCTGAAGAGATCAACGCAGAATTCTTTCAAGAAGACTTTGTTGAAGATGTAGAGTTGACAACTCATATTGGAGAAGACGAATCCGAAGCACCAATGTCCTTGTCTCACGGAAATGAGGTCGAAGAAGTCGATCCACGTGAGATGAAAGACAGTAGTGCTCGTCGTACAGATATTGAATATGAAAGTTCTGGTGAGGAAGAGGAATATACCAGTGATGAATGTGAAGATGATGAGGAAGATGGGGTTGAATTAGACATATCGTCATCATCTGAGGAGGAAATGGATATCAATTAAACTATGGTAGAATTTTTTCACACTTGTAGAGTATATTTAAAGCAGCTCACTTTCAATATAAGCAATTGACTAGTAAACATTATGATTTTATGTTCTCTATGAAGATATGGTGCGTGGAGGAAGATCTGGTAGCAGTTCTAGGAGGGGCATTCGTGGGAGGGCTTTGTTCCCAGCATCTGGTATGTATATTTTTCTAATATAGTCATCAGCTGTATTTTTCTCTGTATATTATTTATGTGTACTTGTGTAGTGTTAATGCCATTAATTTTGTTACAGTTTCTGGTTCTCCTTCGAGTGAGCGGACACCTCCTCTACCTAGCGGACTAGGTTTGTATATTTCATTTTCAAGTATTTTTTAGTCATTATTTACACATATTATTAATGTTATTAGAATTGTTACAGTTGCTGGTCCTTCTTCTGCATCTCCTAGCGTGCCTGTAGGTATGTATATTTCAATTTCCAAGTATTTTTGTAGTAATTATTATATATATTATTAATGTTATTAGAATTGCTACAGTTGCTAGTTCTTCTGCTCCTACCGTGCCTGCAGGTATGTATATTTACAAATGTACTTTTATTGTGCATTCATCTTCCTCATTACTTATGCGTTCTATTCTAGTTACAGCTGTGGTGCATCCTCGAGTCTCCTCCTGTAGTAGCTGGTATGTATATGTAAAGTTATACTTTAATGTATGCATTAATTCTGATGCCATTAAAATGTCACATGCTCAGGTCACTCTACACATTCTCCAGATGCACCAGTAGATTTGTATATTTAACTGTTAGGGTATTTCTGTAGTCATTATTTAGTATTTTTGTACATTACTCATGTTGTTCATCATTATTTTCCAGGTTCGGTGCCAGAGATGCTGGTAGTCTGCAGGAGGGCAGAGGTAGTTTTTATGAGAGCACTCTGCGGGAGGTCTGGATAATGGGTACGTAATCAACATGTATGTATTTCTTATGGGCAATGAAGTGAATTTAGTTCAGAAATTGACATTATGCAGTTACATCATTGCAGTGATAAATAGAGCCTACTCAAGCATCTCAATTCATCACAAGAACATTACAAGCACATTTTCCTGGGCCAATTCATAGATTCAATGATTTTCCGATGGAGGTCCAGGAGCACTTGTATCAGATGTTCATGGTATGTAATTTCGTATTGTAATTTAATTCTTATCGTATTCATACATGCAGTTCACTAACTCTTATGTATATAGAGCCAGCATCGATTCACGAGTCGTACGGACGAGGCGCGGTCTCGATTTGTATGGACGATGACCGCAAGATCAATTTCAAGCATTTGATGTATAACGCGAGAAAAAATGCAGAGAAACATTCTCAGAGTGCAGACCCGACTCTTTGGAGGGAGCGGCGCCCAGTTGGATGAGGGGAGAATATTGGGAAACTCTTTGCAACATCTGGGCTGCAGAGAGATGGCAACAAACATCCTCAATAATGAAAGTTAATCGGGCTGCGAATCCAGAAGCAAACATGCATACTGGTGGGTCTGTCTCTTTTGCGACCCATCAGTCCAGATTGGTAAGTAATTTGTCCATTTCTGGTCTCTTTTATTATAAAGGTACTCATTTATGTCATGTTTTTTCTGTGAAATAGGAGAAGGAGCTAAAAAGGCAGCCGACATTTTCCGAGGTGTTCGATAGAACACACAAGAAAAAAGGAACGGATGCATACATTAGCGATAGAGCCCGAGTGGTTGCAGTAAGTATTTAGAAGATATTCACTATTTAATTTTTCACATTAATATGAATATTAACTACTATCATTTTTTCTGGTTTCTTGCAGGAGTCATACAGCCAACAAATGACAGAGAAGTACGTCGGGAAGGACGAGCAGCCGCCGTTAGATCCTGAGGTATGGGTTGCGGCATCTGGGGCCCCAAAGAAAGGCCATGTGTATGGTTTTGGGCACAGCATCGACACGAGCCGGGTGTTATCTGGAGGATCCAGCTCAGGGTCACAGACCAGTGCATTCCACGCAGGAGTTGGTACTCCAGGTACTTCTCCAGGACAGCTGATGGGCTTCATTGACAGTAGGATATCGGGCTTAGAGTCTCTCTGGCGGATTCGATGGAGACTCGTCTTGCCCAGATGCAGATGCAGGTGACCGACGCACTACAGGCCCAGCTCTCCCAGTCCCTCTCCAGGTTATCTCTCAGGCCTTCTCCCAGGTCAACATTCCTCCTCCACAGGCAGCACCTCCTCCACAGGCAGCACCATCGACATCAGCACACGCCCCTCACGTGAGTAAATTTATTTTATTTCAGAGGTTTAATTTTAACAGTTAACTTAGTTTAACTTTAATTTGGGTTGATCGACGCACAATTTCTTGTTAAGCGAGTTAGGTTAGTTAAAAAGGAGAACTTAGGTAAAAATGAAAAATTTCGATTGAGGGACCAAAATTAGAAATACTCATCCGATTGGCTTCCGGTTGTTCCAACACGGTCGGGCCGACGAGAGTGTGACTTGTGGAAACTGACGGAGTTCAATTCGGACTCCCGGTTTGACCTCGACGCTCCAAGTCGTCTTAACCAAGTTAGTTTAGTTAAAAAATGAAAAACTTCGGTTGAGGGTCCAATGTTAGAAATACTCTTCCGATTGGCCTCCGGTTTGTTCCAGCACGGTCGGGCCGATGAGTGTGACTTGTGGAACTGACATAGTTCAATTCGGACTCCCGGTTGACCGCGACGCGCCAAGTCGTCTTACCAAGTTAGTTTAGTTAAAAAATGAAGAACTTCGGTTTGAGGGACCAAAATTAGAAATACTCTTCCAATTGGCCTCCGGTTTGTTCCAGCACGGTCAGGACCGATGAGTGTGACTTGTGAAAACTGACGGAGTTAAATTCGGACTCCCGGTTTGACCTCGACGCTCCAAGTCGTCTTAACCAAGTTAGTTTAGTTAAAAAATGAAAA
The DNA here is from genome assembly GCA_014218235.1 of Colocasia esculenta. NCBI lineage: Eukaryota > Viridiplantae > Streptophyta > Magnoliopsida > Alismatales > Araceae > Colocasia > Colocasia esculenta. The sequence continues at coordinate 117,827,899 of CM024763.1, forward strand.
ACTTGGTTTGAGGGACAAAATTAGAAATACTCATCCGATTGGCCTCCGGTTGTTCCAACACGGTCGGGCCGATGAGTGTGACTTGTGAAAACTGACGGAGTTCAATTCGGACTCCTGGTTTGACCTCGACGCTCCAAGTGTCTTAACCAAGTTAGTTTAGTTAAAAAATGAAAAACTTCAGTTTAGGGTCAATATTAGAAATACTCTTCCGATTGGCCTTCGGTTTGTTCCAGCACGGTCGGGCCGATGAGTGTGACTTGTGGAAACTGACGGAGTTCAATTCGGACTCCCGGTTGTTTGCCTCGACGTTCAAAGTCACAATAAACAAGTAGTTTAGTTAAGAAATGAAAAAATTAGGTTTGTGGGTCTAAATTAAAAATAATATCCGATTGGCCTCCAGGTTTGTTCCATAACGGTCGGGGCGATGAGTGTGACTTGTGGAAACCGACGGAGTTCAATTCGGACTCCCGGTTTGAGCTCGACGCTCAAAGTCACAATAAACAAGTTAGTTTAGTTTAGAAATGAAAAACTTAGGTTTGTGGGTCCAAATTTAAAATACTCATCCGATTGGCCTCCGGTTTGTTCCAGAACGGTCGGGGCGATGAGTGTGACTTGTGGAAACCACGGACTTCAATTCGGACTCCCGGTTTGAGCTCGACGCTCAAAGTCACAATAAACAAACTAGTTTAGTTTAGAAATGAAAAACTTAGGTTTATGGGTCCAAAATTAAAAATACTCATCCGATTGGCCTCCGGTTTGTTCCAGAACGGTCGGGGCGATGAGTGTGACTTGTGGAAACTGACGGACTTCAATTCGGACTCCCGGTTTGAGCTCGACACTCAAAGGTCACAAAAAACAAAACTAGTTTAGTTTAGAAATGAAAAACTTAGGTTTGTGGGTCCAAAATTAAAAATACTAATCCGATTGGCCTCCGGTTTGTTCTAGAACGGTCGGGGCGATGAGTGTGACTTGTGGAACCGACGGAGTTCAATTCGAACTCCCGGTTTGAGCTCGACGCTCCAAGTCGTCTTAACCAAGTTAGTTAGTTAAAAAATAAAAAACTTCGGTTTGAGGGACCAAAATTAGAAATACTCATCCGATTGGCCTCCGGTTTGTTCCAGCACGGTCGGGGACCGATGAGTGTGACTTGTGAAAACTGACGGAGTTAAATTCGGACTCCCGGTTTGACCTCGACGCTCCAAGTCGTCTTACCAAGTTAGTTTAGTTAAAAAATGAAAAACTTCGGTTGAGGGACCAAAATTAGAAATACTCATCCGATTGGCCTCGGTTTGTTCCAACACGGTCGGGCCGATGAGTGTGACTTGTGGAAACTGACGGAGTTCAATTCGGACTCCTGGTTTGACCTCGACGCTCCAAGTTGTCTTAACCAAGTTAGTTTAGTTAAAAAATGAAAAACTTCAGTTTATGGGTCCAATATTAGAAATACTCTTCCGATTGGCCTTCGGTCTGTTCCAGCACGGTTGGGCCGATGAGTGTGACTTGTGGAAACTGACGGAGTTCAATTCGGACTTCCGGTTTGAGCTCGACGCTCAAAGTCACATAAACAAGCTATTTAGTTAAAAAATGAAAAACTTCGATTTGAGGGACCAAAATTAGAAATACTCTTCCAATGGCCTCCGGTTGTTCCAGCACGGTCGGACCGATGAGTGTGACTTGGAAACTGACGGAGTTTAATTCGGACTCCTGGTTTGACTGCGACGCTCCAAGTCGTCTTAACAAGTTAGTTGTTAGTTAAAAAATGAAAAACTTCGATTTGAGGGACCAAAATTAGAAATACTCTTCCAATTGGCCTCCGGTTTGTTCCAGCACGGTCGGGCCGATGAGTGTGACTTGTGGAAACTGACGGAGTTCAATTCGGACTCCCGGTTTGACTGCGACGCTCCAAGTCGTCTTAACCAAGTTAGTTTAGTTAAAAAATGAAAAACTTCGATTTGAGGGACCAAAATTAGAAATACTCTTCCAATTGGCCTTCGGTTTGTTCCAGCACGGTCGGGTCGATGAGTGTGACTTGTGGAAACTGACGGAGTTCAATTCGGACTCCCGGTTTGACCTCGACGCTCCAAGTCGTCTTAACTAAGTTAGTTTAGTTAAAAAATGAAAAACTTCGGTTTGAGGGTCCAATGTTAGAATACTCTTCCGATTGGCCTCCGGTTTGTTCCAGCACGGTCGGGCCGATGAGTGTGACTTGTGGAAACTGACATAGTTCAATTCGGACTCCCGGTTTGACCGCGACGCGCCAAGTCGTCTTAACCAAGTTAGTTAGTTAAAAAATGAAGAATTTCGGTTTGAGGGACCAAAATTAGAAATACTCTTCCAATTGGCCTCCGGTTTGTTCCAGCACGGTCGGACCGATGAGTGTGACTTGTGAAAACTGACGGAGTTAAATTCGGACTCCCGGTTTGACCTCGACGCTCCAAGTCGTCTTAACCAAGTTAGTTAGTTAAAAAATGAAAAACTTCGGTTTGAGGGACAAAAATTAGAAATACTCATCCGATTGGCCTCCGTTTGTTCCAACACGGTCGGGCCGATGAGTGTGACTGTGTGAAAATGACGGAGTTCAATTCGGACTCCTGTTTGACCTCGACGCTCCAAGTCGTCTTAACCAAGTTAGTTTAGTTAAAAAATGAAAAACTTCGGTTTATGGGTCCAATATTAGAAATACTCTCCGATTGGCCTTCGGTTTGTTCCAGCACGGTCGGGGCGATGAGTGTGACTTGTGGAAACTGACGGAGTTCAATTCGGACTCCCGGTTTGAGCTTGACGTTCAAAGTCACAATAAACAAGCTAGTTTAGTTAAGAAATGAAAAATTAGGTTTGTGGGTCTAAAATTAAAAATAATCATCCGATTGGCCTCCAGTTTGTTCCATAACAGTCGGGGCGATGAGTGTGACTTGTGGAAACCGACGGAGTTCAATTCGGACTCCCGGTTTGAGCGACGCTCAAAGTCACAATAAACAAGTTAGTTTAGTTTAGAAATGAAAAACTTAGGTTTGTGGGTCCAAAATTAAAAATACTCATCCGATTGGCCTCCGGTTTTTCCAGAATGGTCGGGGCGATGAGTGTGACTTGTGGAAACCGACGGACTTCAATTCGGACTCCCGGTTTGAGCTCGACGCTCAAAGTCACAATAAACAACTAGTTTAGTTTAGAAATGAAAAACTTAGGTTTATGGGTCCAAAATTAAAAATACTCATCCGATTGGCCTCCGGTTGTTCCAGAACGGTCGGGGCGTGTGAGTGTGGACAAACCGACGGACTTCAATTCGGACTCCCGGTTTGAGCTCGACGCTCAAAGTCACAATAACAAACTAGTTTAGTTTAGAAATGAAAAACTTAGGTTTGTGGGTCCAAAATTAAAAATACTCATCCGATGGTCTCCGGTTTGTTCTAGAACGGTCGGGGCGATGAGTGTGACTTGTGGAAACCGACGGAGTTCAATTCGACCTCCGGTTTGAGCTCGACGCTCCAAGTCGTCTTAACCAAGTTAGTTTAGTTAAAAAATAAAAAACTTCGGTTTGAGGGACCAAAATTAGAAATACTCATCCGATTGGCCTCCGGTTTGTTCCAGCACGGTCGGACCGATGAGTGTGACTTGTGAAAACTGACGGAGTTAAATTCGGACTCCCGGTTTGACCTCGACGCTCCAAGTCGTCTTAACCAAGTTAGTTTAGTTAAAAAATGAAAAACTTCGGTTTGAGGGACCAAAATTAGAAATACTCAACGATTGGCCTCTGGTTGTTCCAACACGGTCGGGCCGATGAGTGTGACTTGTGGAAACTGACGGAGTTCAATTCGGACTCCTGGTTTGACCTCGACGCTCCAAGTCGTCTTAACCAAGTTAGTTTAGTTAAAAAATGAAAAACTTCGGTTTATGGGTCCAATATTAGAAATACTCTTCCGATTGGCCTTCGGTTTGTTCCAGCACGGTTGGGCCGATGAGTGTGACTTGTGGAAATGACGGAGTTCAATTCGGACTCCCGGTTTGAGCTCGACGCTCAAAGTCACAATAAACAAGCTAGTTTAGTTAAAAAATGAAAAACTTCGATTTGAGGGACCAAAATTAGAAATACTCTTCCAATTGGCCTCCGTTTGTTCCAGCACGGTCGGGCCGATGAGTGTGACTTGTGAAAACTGACGGAGTTCAATTCGGACTCCTGGTTTGACTGCGACGCCAAGTCGTCTTAACCAAGTTAGTTTAGTTAAAAAATGAAAAACTTCGATTTGAGGGACCAAAATTAGAAATACTCTCCAATTGGCCTCCAGTTTGTTCCAGCACGGTCGGGCCGATGAGTGTGACTTGTGGAAACTGACGGAGTTCAATTCGGACTCCCGGTTGACTGCGACGCTCCAAGTCGTCTTAACCAAGTTAGTTTAGTTAAAAAATGAAAAACTTCGATTTGAGGGACCAAAATTAGAAATACTCTTCCAATTGGCCTTCGGTTTGTTCCAGCACGGTCGGGTCGATGAGTGTGACTTGTGGAAACTGACGGAGTTCAATTCGGACTCCCGTTTGACCTCGACGCTCCAAGTCGTCTTAACCAAGTTAGTTTAGTTAAAAAATGAAAAACTTCGGTTTGAGGGTCCAATGTTAGAAATACTCTTCCGATTGGCCTCCGGTTTGTTCCAGCACGGTCGGGCCGATGAGTGTGACTTGTGGAAACTGACATAGTTCAATTCGGACTCCCGGTTTGACCGCGACGCGCCAAGTCGTCTTAACCAAGTTAGTTTAGTTAAAAAAATGAAGAATTTCGGTTTGAGGGACCAAAATTAGAAATACTCTTCCAATTGGCCTCCGATTTGTTCTAGCATGGTCGGACCGATGAGTGTGACTTGTGAAAACTGACGGAGTTAAATTCGGACTCCCGGTTTGACCTCGACGCTCCAAGTCGTCTTAACCAAGTTAGTTTAGTTAAAAAATGAAAAACTTCGGTTTGAGGGACAAAAATTAGAAATACTCATCCTATTGGCCTCCGGTTTATTCCAACACGGTCGGGCCGATGAGTGTGACTTGTGAAAACTGACGGAGTTCAATTCGGACTCCTGGTTTGACCTCGACGCTCCAAGTCGTCTTAACCAAGTTAGTTTAGTTAAAAAATGAAAAACTTCAGTTTATGGGTCCAATATTAGAAATACTCTTCCGATTGGCCTTCGGTTTGTTCCAGCACGGTCGGGCCGATGTGTGTGACTTGTGGAAACTGACGGAGTTCAATTTGGACTCCCGGTTTGAGCTTGACGTTCAAAGTCACAATAAACAAGCTAGTTTAGTTAAGAAATGAAAAAATTAAGTTTGTGGGTCTAAAATTAAAAATAATCATCCGATTGGCCTCCAGTTTGTTCCATAACGGTCGGGGCGATGAGTGTGACTTGTGGAAACCGACAGAGTTCAATTCGGACTCCCGGTTTGAGCTCGACGTTCAAAGTCACAATAAACAAGTTAGTTTAGTTTAGAAATGAAAAACTTAGGTTGTGGGTCCAAAATTAAAAATACTCATCCGAGTGGCCTCCGGTTTGTTCCAGAACGGTCGGGGCGATGAGTGTGACTTGTGAAAACCGACGGACTTCAATTCGGACTCTCGGTTTGAGCTCGACGCTCAAAGTCACAATAAACAAACTAGTTTAGTTTAGAAATGAAAAACTTAGGTTTATGGGTCCAAAATTAAAAATACTCATCCGTTTGGCCTCCGGTTTGTTCCAGAACGGTCGGGGCGATGAGTGTGACTTGTGGAAACCGACGGACTTCAATTCGGACTCCCGGTTTGAGCTCGACGCTCAAAGTCACAATAAACAAACTAGTTTAGTTTAGAAATGAAAAACTTAGGTTTGTGGGTCCAAAATTAAAAATACTCATCCGATTGGCCTCCGGTTTGTTCTAGAACGGTCGGGGCGATGAGTGTGACTTGTGGAAACCGACGGAGTTCAATTCGAACTCCCGGTTTGAGCTCGACGCTCCAAGTCGTCTTAACCAAGTTAGTTTAGTTAAAAAATAAAAAACTTCGGTTTGAGGGACCAAAATTAGAAATACTCATCCGATTGGCCTCCGGTTTGTTCCAGCACGGTCGGACCGATGATGAGTGTGACTTGTGAAAACTGACGGAGTTAAATTCGGACTCCCGGTTTGACCTCGACGCTCCAAGTCATCTTAACCAAGTTAGTTTAGTTAAAAAATGAAAAACTTCGGTTGAGGGACCAAAATTAGAAATACTCATCCGATTGGCCTCCGGTTTGTTCCAACACGGTCGGGGCGATGAGTGTGACTTGTGGAAACTGACGGAGTTCAATTCGGACTCCTGGTTTGACCTCGACGCTCCAAGTCGTCTTAACCAAGTTAGTTTAGTTAAAAAATGAAAAACTTCGGTTTATGGGTCCAATATTAGAAATACTCATCCGATTGGCCTCGGTTTGTTCCAGCACGGTTGGGCAGATGAGTGTGACTGTGGAAACTGACGGAGTTCAATCAGACTCCGGTTTGAGCTCGACGCTCAAAGTCACATAAACAAGTTAGTTTAGTTAAAAAATGAAAAACTTCGATTTGAGGGACCAAAATTAGAAATACTTTTCCAATTGGCCTCCGGTTTGTTCCAGCACGGTCGGGCCGATGAGTGGACTTGTGGAAACTGACGGAGTTCAATTCGGACTCCTGTTTGACTGCGACGCTCCAAGTCGTCTTAACCAAGTTAGTTTAGTTAAAAAATGAAAAATTTCGATTTGAGGGACCAAAATTAGAAATACTCTTCCAATTGGCCCCCGGTTTGTTCCAGCACGGTCGGGGCGATGAGTGTGACTTGTGGAAACTGACGGAGTTCAATTCGGACTCCCGGTTTGACTGCGACGCTCCAAGTCGTCTTAACCAAGTTAGTTTAGTTAAAAAATGAAAAACTTCGATTTGAGGGACCAAAATTAGAAATACTCTTCCAATTGGCCTTCGGTTTGTTCCAGCACGGTCGGGTCGATGAGTGTGACTTGTGGAAACTGACGGAGTTCAATTCGGACTCCCGGTTTGACCTCGACGCTCCAAGTCGTCTTAACCAAGTTAGTTTAGTTAAAAAATGAAAAACTTCGATTTGAGGGACCAAAATTAGAAATACTCATCCGATTGGCCTCCGGTTTGTGCCAGCACGGTCGGGCCGATGAGTGTGACTTGTGGAAACTGACGGAGTTCAATTCGGACTCCCGGTTTGACATTGACGCTCCAAGTCGTCTTAACCAAGTTAGTTTAGTTAAAAAATGAAAAACTTTGGTTTGAGGGTCCAATGTTAGAAACACTCTTCCGATTGGCCTCCGGTTTGTTCCAGCACGGTCGGGCCGATGAGTGTGACTTGTGGAAACTGACATAGTTCAATTCGGACTCCCGATTTGACCGCGACGCGCCAAGTTGTCTTAACCAAGTTAGTTTAGTTAAAAGATGAAGAACTTCAGTTTGAGGGTCCAAAATTAGAAATCTCATCTAATTGACCTCCATTACTTATAGTTTTATTTAATTTATGCTTCTAAAATAAGTTATTGCTTATAATAGTATTTAATTTTAACTTATTATTGTTATATATGTATTGTAGGTTCCTTCATCGGGTGGAGTGGGAGGACACGAGGATGAAGACGAAGACGAAGCATCATGATTTTCATTTCATTATTATTATGTTGTAGACATTTTTATTATTGTTGTTGGCATTATATTATTGTGATGTTGTGGATATTTTTATTCTTACTGTGGACATTTTATTATTCTGATGTGTGGACATTTTATTATTGTTGTGTTGTGGATATTTTTATTATTGTTGATGTTGTCGACATTTTATTATTGTTTTGTTGTGGATATTTTTATTATTTTTATGTTGTAGACATTTTTATTGTGGACAATTATTATTGTTGTGGATATTATTTATTTTACGCAGGTTATTTTCCTAAAAATGTATATATTTTAAAAAAAAAATTAAAAATAGAGACCGATTAGTGACCGATTATAATCAGTCCTATTAGGGACCGAACGTATTCGGTCCCAGTTCGGTCCGATCTGATTCGGTCCCTATTTTAGGGACTGAATTGGGACCAACACAGTTCGGTCCCTATTTAGGGACTGAATATTCGGTCCCTATTCGGTCCCTAAAATAGGGACCGAATACATTCGGTCCCTAAATCAGATCGGTCCCTATTTAGGACCGAACGTATTCAGTCCCTAAAATAGGGACCGAATAGGGACCGAATTATTTCGGTCCCTAATAGTGACCGAAATGATTCGGTCCCTATTTGTAGGGACTGAATTGGGACCAACTCAGTTCGGTCCCTATTTAGGGACTGAATATTCGGTCCCTATTCGGTCCCTATTTTAGGGACCGAACTGGGACCGAATACGTTCGGTCCCTAAAATAGGGCCGATCTGATTCGGTCCCTATTCGGTCCCTATTTAGTGACCGAATAGGGACCGAAATAGGGACCGAATTTAGTCGGTCACAGATTTGTGACCAGAAGTTTTTGACCGACAAATTTGGTCACTATTCGGTCCCTATTCGGTCTCTGATCTGTTTAGGGACCGAATAGAGACCGAATAGAGACCGAATATTCAGTCTCTATTTCCGATTTTTCTTGTAGTGTCAACATCTATGCATCAATAACCCCTGATATTTATATTTTTAGAATCAATATATATTTTAGGAATTATGGTGACTTCATATTTGACTGTATTTTCGGAACCAAATGTTGTCCCGTTGAAGTGCACAGAGGGTTCGTCGTACCGCGGCAAATCATGTGTGCATTTAAGGGTCTAAATGGTGTCTATTGAGATGAAATTTCAAACATAAGCTAATAGAGATGATACAAATTATAGTAATTATACTTTATTTTTTAAATTAATTTTTTGTCAAGTAAAAATTATCCCAAAAATCATTAGGTCAACTTAATATCAACATCTATGCATCAATAATTTCTGATATTTAATTTTTTGAATTAGTATATTTTTCTAGTAATTATGACGACTTCAGATTTGACTTTATTTTGGAACCGAATATTGTCCTGATGAAGTGCACACAATCAAAGATAGTACTAGAATTATATTAATAATATGAAAATATTCTAAAATTAAAGATAATTATGTTTATAAGTGATCATGTCTTACGTATAATTTACTATCTCTTTTAATTTATTAGTGTCATATTAATATTTTATTATAAATTTTAGACGTTACAGTTTGTTTCTATTTTCATATTCTTGGTGTTGATCTAATGGAATACATTGGTCATATCATGAACAACATTCATGAAGAGCCCAAAGACTGGATCACCCTCATTCAGGCTACTCACTACTAGTTTGGATCACAATATGAGAGAGAAGATCAATAATAATCCACTATATCTAAGCACAGATCTTCATTTGATGTGATTCTAGTTGAAGCTCGTAGAGGAAGTCGTGGGGAACAACTTTCATGAAGAAGCTTTGAAGAGATATGTCCTCGTTTGAGATGTGGAAGGCATGATAATCTTGTATATGTAGATCATGATATGAGAGAGAATGTGAAGAATAATCTGCTATAACTTTGAGCACAAACCACCAATTGAGGTGATTCTACTTCGGGGACGAAGCTGAAGAAGAGTAGAACAACTTTGATGAAGACCTCATGAGCATATTAGTCCCTTTTCAGGCTGTACGTAGAAGACATGATATCCCTGATAATTCTGGAGGATATGAGAGGAAGGGGAGAGAGAAAGAGTGCAACGTTGAGAATGACTTCTCCTTTGGCTTTGGAACGATGAGGCTTGGTGAGCAGAGCCTCCAGGGGTCTCTTCACGTAGTGGTAATTTTTCCTATCCTATAGAATCTTAGGATGTGTTTAAGAGAGAGAGAGAGAGTACAATCTTGAGTTAGAGAGAGAGTCCATACATGAGAAGAGATGGAGAGTCTATCTTGAGTTTGGATGTAGAGTTTTCTTTTGAAGTTTGTTTATTTTAAATATTAATCAAGTTAAAAATAAAATAAATCAATCAAGCAAGCACTTTCCTCACTGTATCTCAGCGGAACGGTATGGTACCGTACCGTAGTATGGAGAATGCGGCATGGTCGATTCGGATGGTGCGATAAACCTTGATAACAACACGTGTTTGGTAAACACTCCTTTTAGGGATGTTTCTAAAAATTGAAGGGATTTACGGGGCTTATCCCTAAAATTCTTGTGTGTCCATCGAAAAGATGTGTATTATATGAGTTTTAAATAAATGTTTAGGAAAGAGGGATTATTTTGTAAATATAATTATGTAGGGTCTTTATAAAAAGATAAACTTCATATGTTTACTGATTAGTATAAAAACCTAAAAATAGTGAAATACAGGAATAATGTAGTTAACTTTTAATTAACACGCACTCATGAGTACCAATATATCTTACAAGAGTTCGGTTCCTCAAAATATACGGGAGGATCAGATTCTATCAATGTTAGAGGAATTTTTGTAAAAAAAAGTTTCTCAAATATTTTCACATTTTGATATTTTTTTTTCATAAAACATAGACAGTTCTATCAAAAATCTTGGAGATACTAATAAAATTCGAATCTTTCGCCTGCTAGCTTACCTCTCCCTCGGGAAAAAAAAATTATATTTTTCGCTAGGGGTGTAAATGAGTCGCGTCATGTTGAGTATTGTTGTTCAAATTCTGTTCGTTAATTTTAATTGAGTTCAAGTTGAGCTCGAGTTTTATCTAGTATTAAAAATAATTGTTCAAACTTAATTTGTTTAAATATTCTCGAGTTCGAATTTTTAATGAATATAACGAGTCCAATTAAATTTGTGAGTTATTATACATAAATATATATGTATCTATATATGTATATATATAAACACAATTCAATTCACAAGTAAAAAATAATTATATAGAGATAAATCTATCTTATTTCAATGTTTATATCAAGATGTTTCGTAAGTTACTTGTTTGATATTTTAATATAATGTGTAAAATATTTAACAATTATATTTATAATTTTATAATTAAAAATAAAATAAATTTATTCACAAATTTAAATGAGTCGAGTAAGTATTTACTCACACTTGACTCGTTTATAAACGATTTAAATTTTTATTTAAACTTGACTCGTTATTTTATTAAACGAATTGATTTTGAATAACATGCGAGTCAAATTTAAATTATTTGTCAAATATATAATTATTTTATGACCTTAATTTTGGCACCGGAGCCAACTCTCACAGCGGTCAGTTTCTTCCCTATTTTTTCTCCCGTTTTTTGCAATCCTTGGATTTAATTTTCATACAGGGTGAAATGTTGCATTACGGCGTGGCCGCAGCAACTGTCACTGCCGTATTGTAGCGTATAAAGGACAAAGTATTTATGTATATCCTTGGAAATCGTCATATTCTTGTATATGCCCTAAACATTTGACATCGTCGTCTATATATTTACATTTGATTAAAAAAATTTATTAATTATATCCCTCCATTTGGTTTGATCGGTATAATCTAAGAAATATTTTAAAAAAATGAGAATACATACCCAATATCCAAGAGAGATAAATTAATAAGTAAATTTTAGTGAGATTTTAACATCAGGGGAAAAATAGTCAATTTGTTTCATTAACCTAGCTAACCCAACCATAGTTTAGGAATTGGCAAAATGAAATTGCAAGAATATATATGATGAAAACACAGTCGAACACAGGGTATAAGTGATGAAATTAGATTTTGGAAATACATGCAAGAACTCGACGTGTTTCACCCAAAGTTGGCCGTACCGCATAGATATATCCGCGTAGATAGATTGTGCCGAGTTGTCCATGACACGGTATGATATGATCTGTTTCGTATCATTCGATCTATGAAAAATGTCAGATTGGTGATCGATTTTCGTCACTCTTTGAAGATAAAATACACCATGCGATTTGAATGTTATTTTTATAAAAATTATCGATTATTTTTTTATCGATCAATCGATTTTAGATTTGATCTGCTGAGCATCTGAGAGTACTCACGAGAAGAATCGGTCGACTGATTGAAAGAATCGGTTGACCGATTTTACCATACTATGTCACTTGTGTCGGAACTCACAAATTCTCAAGTATGGTACAAACCTTGGTTTCATATGTTATATATATATATTAATAATATATATATATATATATATATATATATATATATATATATAATATTCTCAATTTTAAACTAAACCATTCCTTGGTACATGTTTTTTTTAACAAGTTAATGTCCACGATTTCCCACTTTGCTCCAAGCTATACAATAATACAAACTTTAACGAATACACGGTACTGCCGCAACTTTTGTATATTTTTTGTCTAACGCGCACATGATGATGTATTTGAATAAAATATACTTTTAATTATACTTTGGATAATATATTACTTGAAATATTGAATATGTGCTTTGATGTAAGATAAAATTAACTTTTAATATTATCAAACAATGCTCCCAAGACCAGATTACCACACAAAACATGTTACATAGACTTCGTAAAAGTCATTGATATGATTCTTACTTGTATCTTGTGAATGAAAATACTTGTTAGGAAAACACTTGCCCATTAGGTGGGGTGATGTCACTACACCCTAGGATTGTGCTCACCCCCAATGAGGGTGTAGTTGCACCAGTTTGCACCAAGTGGTGCTCTACTTGTTATAAGAGAGGATGTATACCATCATCCTGCAAAAGCCCCCATGGCACAAAGGTGGGTCACTCACACAATGGGGCTTTTTTTTAGGAGAATTAATTATAGTCTCTGGCAGGGATCTAACATTATTTTTAGGCCTTTCAGGTTTTCAACAACTTCTAATCCCTGCTTATGTAGGATTATTTTTAAGTTCCTATTTTAATTCCCGTTATCCTCATCCGTTATCTCAAAAGTGTGTAACCGTTATCCCAAAAATGTGTAACAAGTAAGTACATTAACTGCGTAAGTATATAAATCATGTAACTATGTAAGTATGTAATTACATACTTACACAGTTGCAAGATTTATATACTTACGCAGTTACACATGTAACTGTGTAATACGTACTTACGCAGTACACACTTTTGGTATATTACGAATTAAAATAATTAGGTAAATCCTTCTAAACTATGTAAGTATGTAACTAGGTAAGCCATAATTACAGAGTTACAAACTTATAAAATTTCTATGTAGTTATATAGTTACATGTGTAACTACGTAAGTATGTAATTACATACTTACACAGTTACATGATTTACATACTTACGTAGTTACACATGTAACTGTGTAAGTACGTACTTACGCAGTTACAGTACACTTTTGGTATATTACGAATTAAAATAACTAAGTAAATCATTCTAAAACTATGTAGGTATGTAACCAGGTAAGCCCTAATTACATAATTACAAACTTATAAAATTTCTATGTAGTTACATAGTTACATGTGTAACTGCGTAACAATGTAATTACATACTTACACAGTTACAAAATTACATACTTACGCAGTTACATGTAACTGTGAAAGTACGTACTTACGTAGTTACACACTTTTAGTAATATATTACGAATTAAAATAACTAGGTAAATCCTTCTAAACTATGTAAGTATGTAACTAGATAAGCCATAATTATAGAGTTACAAACTTATAAAATTTCTATGTAGTTATATAGTTACATGTGTAAACTGTGTAAGTATTAATTACATACTTACATAGTTACAAGATTTACATACTTATGTAGTTACACATGTAACTATGTAAATACGTACTTACGCAGTTACACACTTTTGGGATAACGATTACACACTTTTGGATAACGGGGGAGGAAACAGGGGTTAAAAGTAGGGGCTTAAAAATAAGTCCTGCATAAAGCAGGGGCCATAAGGCTGTTGAAAACCTGACAGGGACTGAAAATAATGTAGATCCCTGCCAAGAACTAATAATTAATTCTCCCGTTTTACAGTAAAAGGTGTTGCTTCCATTCATACATAAATAGGTACAGAGGAGATAGAGTGTAACGCCCGACGCGAAATATCGGAGTGATATTACAGTTATTAAATAGTACAGAGCGAGAAATAAATGACAGATCATTGCTCAATTGAAATAATATCAATAAACCTCCAATTTCATTAATATTCCATCAACATCATGACCTAACTATTACATCAACTGATCAGAGCCATAACTAGGACCCAGAGTACTTTATTGAAATCCAAACTAATACATATGGACTAACTGACTCATATCTATAGTAACTACAAAGCAAATGGTTTCTGAAAGGGGTCACTCCTGGACGTCGTCCTCGTTCCATCCAAGTGAGTGTGGTCATCATCCGACTCACATGAACACATGAAATAAACACGCAGGATGAGCGAATAACGCCCAGTAGGACTAATATCTCATGAGAACAAGCATGCTTTAATAATTAATGTCTTAATTGCCATGGTAACCAAAGAGTATAGTCATGTAAAGCAAGTAACGATAGCACGAGAGTAATAGCACTGGTATAGCACAACGATAACGACAATAGAATGGCCATGCAACGATAATAGCACTTGAATAGATAACACTTGAATAGATAGCTTTTGATGTCAACGATTAATTGTTATAGTATTAAATAGCACTGGATGCATGTCGTACACATCCTGATCATGTAACCCTTGCAAGGAAATAGCACTCTTCGAGAGCTCTCCCAGAACCAGATCTGCCTTATTGCACTGCATATAGCACTTGTTATTTTATTTTGACAATCAATTGTGTGGCCAAATAGAGTACCAAGAAGAGATGAGAGTAGTAGATGAAATAGACGAGAGTGAGAGAGAACGTGAATAGATGGGAGAATATAGATGGTAGACGAGATAGGACAATAACATAAAACACGATAACAACGATAGTCACAGTTGCACGGCATAAGGTCATGTACCGGCAGTCTGGTAGAAATCATCACCACCCACTAACCGTGCTATAAACACAGGCTAGATGGTCTGACATGATCACGAGGTAAGAGAGAACATACTATGGTTGTTTGGATCGTACTGATCCCTAAGGGTGTAACGGATTTTAGGGTTCAACCAGCTCGTCGGCAATGGACGTGCGCCAAAGTCAAGAAGAATTACAGAGGCCTTGACAAGGAGTCCTGGCCCGTCGAGAGTATTCCCGATGGAGAGGTGGTCCAAGTCAAGGAAAAGTGTGTAGAAACTAGTCCGTCGTGCCTTGAGTGCTCGAAGGCCGAGGGAAATGGTATCGGTGTATAAAACACGCGAGTAAAAACAAAGCAAGTGTAGTTAATTAAAGTAGAAAATTCAGTAACTTATTTCACTAAATTACTAGATACGTTATTGCATAATTTATTAGGGTTTAATGGTAAACATGATGGTTATGTGTGTGCAAGTGTAAGAAATCGAAGAGCAAGTATAGTGTGCACATATAGCTTTTAAATAATAATTTCCATGAATTTAATACTCATATAATTAACAAGTTATATCTAGCATGTCAACACTTAACATGGTCAAATTATCTTAAAGACAGGGTTATAACTGTAAGTCTCTGTTATGGTCACATTACAGAGGTCGCGACGTCGGCCTCTGTCGCATTCAGGTCGCGATAGGGCTAAACCGGCGCGGTCAGGTATCAGGTCGCGACGGGCCTAAAGGCCGCAATCAGGTCGCAACGTACAGGCGGACCGCGTTAAGGCCATCGCGACGCACGAACGGGCCGCGACAAGCTGAACCGGCTTTTGGGGTGACCCGAGAGTCAGGTCGCGACCAGTCGACCTATCGCGTTCAGATCGCGATGGGTCCTGGTGTCGCGACCCCTTTGAGGTCACAGCAGATCGGCGTCGCGATCTAAGGGAGTGCCCCAAGCCCAGAAAAGAGGGATTTGCCCTTTTTCCATGTGGGTATACATCATACAGGGTAATTAAAAATTTGATAAGAAATAGCACAGTGATCAAAAAAGCATGAAACTAATTTTAAATGAGAGTAGACATGGAGATCTATCACAGGGCACAAGTAATTAGAAAATAGTCATGTGTAGAGCATGCTTTGACTAGGTTACTTTTCGTTAACCTAAACATGCACAGTTAAGAACAATGATTTAATTTGCAAGGCATGCTCAATGGAATTTGGGCAAACTGGGCTCCTTAGAACCCTAACAACATGCAGTATTTATGGTAATTTCATCAAGGCATGAGCATGAGTAGATTCGAGGTTACAAGCAAATCATGAAGGTTTGGGCAAGACATGATAGCAGGGATTTGGGCATTTAATTCGCCCTCATGCATGAACGAAAAAGGGCGAAACAAGAAGGCTTTTGAAAGGGATCATGAAGACTACTTAGGATAATTTTTACACGAGGTTTAGCTTGAGAGACTGACTACATTTTGTTGAAGTAAAGAAAAACCCTAGTTTGGAGATGAAAATAGAAAGATCCTCATTGCTTCAAGCCTTCTCCTCCCTTGTCCTTTGTCCACAGTCTTCTCATTCGTTCTCCAGAGCTCTAACAACGATCTAAGGGGTGATAGGGCCGAAATTGGGGTGTTTTATTTGCTAATAGAGTCCTAATGCATTAAAGCTCTTTCTCTTCTCCTCCAACTCCGAAAATTCACATTTATCACTATTTCTTTCATTTATCGCCTAATGGGGTTGGGAAGAGAGCTAATTTTTGTGGCCATGAGGTTAGGATAGGCTAAGGGCTCTTGTTCTAGATAAATACAAGTTATTAGTATTTATCCTAGCCTTTTACCATTTACTAATTAATTAAATCCGAAATTTGGGATAATTATTTCCCATCCCATGATGGGCTCCACTTTATTAGGCCCATTATTTAGTAATTGAGCCATTTACACAACCCATTAGGGTTTTAACTTAATGGGCTTGCTTAAATTCCCTTTATTTCACTTATTTCTCATTTATTCTAATTAAATCTATTTACTTCATTTATTTAAAATAAAAATTTTATTTTATTTGGATTTTTAAAATCAAAGTGTGCTACATCCTCCTCTTCTTAAAAAGAATTTGGTCACAAATTCATATGATCGTGAGAGGAAAAGTGACTTACTGGATATCTCTGGGTAATTCTGTCGCATTAATGCTTCGGGCTCCCCGTGGCTTCTCGACTTTGTGATTTCTCACAATACCTTTACCACGGGTATAGATCGATTCTGAAGTTGTTGCATCTTCTTGTCGAATATCTTCACTGGTCTTTCTTCATTGTCATGTCTTGTTCAGAGTGATATCATTGTAACTGATTACATGTGATGGATCATACACGTATTTCCTCAGTATTGACACATGAAAATAAGTTGTGTATAGTGGAGAACTGGGGAGGTAGTGCTAGTCGGTATGCCACCTTGCCAACTCTATCCAATACTTCAAATGGACCTATGAATCGCGATCTCAATTTGCCTTTCATCCCAAATCTTGGAATCCTTTGTTGGGGATACTTTGAGCATCACATGATCTCCAGCTTGGAATTCTAAATCTCTTCTTCTTGTTTGCATAGCTCTTTTGCCTAGACTGGGCTACCTTAATCCTATCTCGGATAATCTGTATATCTCTGCTAGTGCTCTGCACCATGTCTGGTCCTAGCTATTGCTGTTCTCCTATCTCGTTCCAGCACACTGGCGATCTACAGCTTCTGCCATACAATGCTTCAAAAGGTGTATCTTAATGCTCGCTTGATAGCTGTTGTTGTAGGAGAATTCAATCAGGGATAGTTATTCATTCTAATACCCTTCAAAATCTATAGTGCAGGCATGAAGCATGTCTTCTACTATCTGATTTGTCCTTCCAGTCTATCCATCCGTCTGTGGGTTGAAAAGCAATGCTGAAATTTAACTTGGTTCCTAATGCTGCCTGAAGTCCCTTCTAGAATCTAGAAGTGAATCTGGGATCACGGGTCTGAGACAATGGATACAGGAACTCATGCAGTCTTACTATCTCCTTCACATAGAGGGCTGCTAGCACATTAACACTCCAGGTGCTCTTAATGGCAAGGAAATTTGCGGACTTAGTCAATCGGTCCTGCAATAACCCAAATAGCATCCAGTCCACTATGAGTTCGGGGTAAACCCATGATGAAATCCATGCCAATACTTTCCCACTTCCATTTGGGTATGTCCAGGGGTCTGAGTACACCCGCAAGACGCCGGTGTTCGGCTTTCACCTGTTGGCATGTGAGGCAGTGTGCGGCATGCTCAGCCACCTCACGCTTATATTGGCCACCAAAATGACCTGTTCATGTCTTGGTACCTTGGTTACGGCTAGGGAATGGTGTACTGGTCTGTGGGCTTCATCCATCTGCTTTCTCTTCAGTTCTTCATTGTCAGGCACACATGTCCTGACGTGGAATAATATTCTCCCATCTTCAGCGATGGAGAAATCTGGCTTGTTAGCTATGGTCTCCCTGACTCGGATTAGGAATGGATCATTAGCCTGATGCTCTCTGATCTCGACAAAAATGTCTGGTTGTGCCCTAAGGTTGGCAACTATCATCTTATCACTTCTCTTTTCAATGTTCAAGTCTAGACTGACAAATTGTTCCAACAATTGCATCTCGCCCATGACTAGACAAGATAAAGAAGCTACTGGCTTTCTACTAAGTGCATTAGCTACAACATTACCTTTGCCTGGGTGATATGGATATTGAAATCAAAATCTTTCAAGTACTCCAGCCATCTTTGTTGTGCATATTGAGCTCCTTCTGAGAAAATAATACTTCAAACTCTTGTGGTCGGAGTAGATAATAAATTGTTCCCCATATAGATAATGCCTCCAGATCTTGAGTGCAAATACCACCGCAGCCAATTCTAAGTCATGGACAGGGTAATTAACTTCATGTGGCTTCAACTGCCTTGAAGAATACGCTATCACCTTTTCGTTCTGCATTAGTACGCAGCCTAGACCGATTCCAGATGCATCAGTGTAGACTGAGAATCCAGCGCCCTCGACTGGTAATGCGAGGATAGGTGCAGAAGTCAACAATTGCTTTAGGGTCTGGAAGCACTTCTCGCATTCCTTGCTCCAGACATATGGGTTCTCCTTCCATGTAACGCGTAAGAGGTACAGCTATCTTGGAGAAGTCTTTTATGAACTGTCTGTAACAACCAGCTAGTCTAAGAAAGCTCCTGATTTCAGTGACTTGGTCAGGCCTTTCCCAGTTAGTACAACTTCTACTTGGAAGGATCGACAGCGATACCATCCTTGGAAATAACATGGCCTAGGAACGACACCTCCTCGAGCCAGAATTCACACTTGCTCAATTTGTCGTAGAGTTGGTTGTCCTACAAGATTTGCAAAGCGATCCTCAGATGCTCTTCATGCTCTTCTTTAGTCTTGGAGTATATCAGAATATCATCATGAATACTACGACGATTTTCGAGGTAGGGCTGATAGATATTGTTCATTAGTTGCTGAAAGCTGCAGGAGCATTGGTTAGTCTAAAAGGTATGACTACAAATTCATAATGATCGTACTTGCTCCTGAAAGCCGTCTTGTAATGTTTGCATCTTTAATCCTCATTGATGATATCTCGATCTAAGGTCAATCTTAGAAAAATACTTTGCTTCTGATATCTGATCAATAATTCATCGACACGAGGCTGAGGGTACTTGTTCTGATAGTGAGATTATTCAGCTGCCTGTAGTCGATGCATAACTCATAGATCCGTCCTTCTTCTTGACGAACAGCATGGTGTCCCCAAGGAGAAGTACTCGGTCTGATAAACCATTTTCCAGCAGTTCCATCAGTTGCTCCTTCAATTCTTCAATTCAGTGGGGTACATCCTATAGGGTTGGCGTGATACCGGTGCAGCTCCAGGTATGAGATCAATTGAGAAATTCACATCTCTTTCTGGTGGAATGCCTGGCAGCTCATCGGAAAACACATCGGGGGTATTCTTGCACTATATGGATGTCTGATATCTTAGTTGCCTTCTTTTCTACCACAATTGTGGCAAGAAATGCCACACAATCCTTTCTAATCATGTTTTGTGCTTTTATGGCAGAGACGAGAGACAAATGCCTCTTGTGTCTACGTCCTGTAAAGGTTAACTTAGGGATTCACTAAAAGTAATTTTCCTCTTGTACAATCAACACAAGCCCCATAAGTAGATAGTCAATCGGCTCCAGAATAACATCGTAGCCCTCCATGGGCATATAGATTAGATCAGCTTTAAGGTTAAGATCACCAATCTTAACATCAGCTAATGAAAATATTTGTTGAGTTGAGCTTTTTCTCCCAGTGGTGTGTGTGACAGGCAGTTCAAATTCCATAGATGCAGATTTTTCAGTTAATGTATTAGAAAATGCTTGTGATATAAATGAAGTGTTGCACCAGTGTCAAATAAAAACAAATACTAATTGTAAAAGACAGGTAGTGTACCTTCCAACACTCCACCTTCCTCGGTGGTTTACCATCATGCAAGGCTACAGTTGGCCGGACTCCTCTGTCCCGCAGGACGCTTCTCATTTTCTTTCAGCAGAGGGCAGTTGGGTATACGGTGCTCTCGACTACCACAACGAAGGCATGCGCCTACTTCCTCCAGCACTCCTCTACAGTGTGACCTAGCTTGTCACAATGCTTGCATCTGGGCTTGGTTCGGAGTTGTAGGAGTGGAGACTTTGGGCTTTTTCTCCTGGCTGGGCCCATCGGTAATGCTTAACGGCCTTTTCTTGCCGTTAGTGGGCTGCTCGGCGTCCGGATGTCAGCTCTTTTACCATTCTACCTTTGATGCGTTCGGTGAGTTCGGTCGCATCCTCCAGACATTGTGCTCTCTTGACCATCTCCGGATAGGTCTAAATATCAAACGGTGCCAGTTGTGTGATAAAGTGGGTCTGAGCCCATTGAGGAATCTTTTCTCCTTCATCCTCTCGGTGTTCACCAGATGATTGGCATAGCGTGCCAATCGGGAAAACTGAGCCTCATACTCAGCAACGGTCAGGTTCCTCTGCTTTAGTGCTGCGAACTCGGCGGCTTTCTTCTCTTGGACTCTTTCTGAAAATATTTGGAGTGAAATGCTCCTTGAACTCATTCCATGTGAATTGTGCATCAGCCCTTGTAGCTTCAATGGACTCCCACATGCACGGGCGCCCTTTCAAGCTGGAATGTGGCAAGTAAATGCTTATCTCCATCCGTACTTGCATAACGCGGAAGATACGCTCAGTCTCCTTGAGCCAGTTCTCGGCCTCATCAGGGGTCAGTAGACCCACTAAATCGAGGCGGGTTTAGATTGCGTAAGTTCCGATGTAACTCTCCAGCTCCTCGGTTGTTGTTGTTATTAGCTCTAGCAGCCTAGAGTAATGCCTGAGTGAGTTGTTGGATTGTATGTTGCATGCCACGGAGTTGAGCATGCTCTGCTGCCATTTCTAATGTTTATGTTCCTTCAAAAATAGAATGTTTAAACGTAAGTCATTGAGTTTGCACTAAGTTTGTGCGTTTGTGAGTTTATTTTATCCTATTACCCAAGGTCTACCCATCTCACATAGGTATGGAACTTAGACTCTAAGTCGAGGTAGGTCAAACCTAGATCATCCTATATTAAGAATAACCTGGCACTGATATCACAAAACTGTAATGCCCCGACAAGGAATATCGGAGTGATATTACAGTTATAAATAGTACAGAGTGAGAAATAAAATGACAGATCATTTCTCAATTGAAATAATATCAAATAACCTCCAATTTCATTAATATTCCATCAATGTCATGACTAACTATTACATCAACTGATCATAGCCATAACTAGGGCCCAGAGTACTTTATTGAAATCCAAACTAATACATATGGACTAACTGATTCATATCTATAGTAACTACAAAGCAAATGGTTGCTGAAAGGGGTCACTCTTGGACGTCGTCCTCGTTCCCATCCACGTGAGTGTGGTCATCATCTGACTCACCTGAACACATGAAATAAACACGCAGGATGAGCGAATAACGCCCAGTAGGGCTTAATATCTCATGAGAACAAGCATACTTTAAATAATTAATATCCTAATTGTCATGGTAACGAAAGAGTATAGTCATGTAAAGAAAGTAACGATAGCACGAGAGTAATAGCACTGGTATACCACAACGATAACGACAATAGAATGGCCATGTAATGATAATAGCACTTGAATAGATATCTCTTGATTGTCAATGATTAATTGTTATAGTATTAAATGGCACTAGATGCATGTTGTACACATCCTGATCATGTAACCCTTGCAAGGAAATAGCACTCTTCGGGAGCTCTCCCCAGGGCCAGATCGGGTCCTATTGCACTGGCATATAGCACTTGTTATTTTATATCGACAATCAATTGTATGGCCAAATATATATAGAGTACCAAGAAGAGATGATAGTAGTAGACGAAATAGACGAGAGTGTAGAGAGAATGTGAACAGATGAGAGAATATAGATGGTAGACGAGATAGGGACAATAACGTAAAACATGATAAACAACGATAGTCACAGTTGTACGGCACAAGGTCGCGTACAGCAGTTTGGTAGAAATCATCACCGCCCACTAGCTGTGCTATGAACACATGCTAGATGGTCTGGCATGATCACGAGGTATGAGAGAACTTACTATGGCCGTTTGGATCGTACTAATCCCTAAGGGTTGTAACGGGTTTTAGGGTACAATCAGCTTGTCGGCAATGGACGTGCACCAAAGCCAAGAAGACTTACGGAGACCGTGACAAGGAGTCCCGGCCCAGTCGAAAGTATTCCCGATGGAGAGGTGGTCCAAGTCAAGAGAAAGTGTTGTAGAAATTGGTCCGTCATGCCTCGAGTGCTCGAAGGCCGAGGGAAACGGTATTGGTGTATAAAAACATGCGAGTAAAAATGAAGACAAGTGTAGTTAATTAAAGTAGGAAACTTTAGTAACTTATTTCGCTAAATTACCAAATACGTTATTACATAATTATTAGGGTTTAATGGCAAACATGATGGTTATGTGTGCAAATGTAAGAAATCGAAGAGCAAGTATAGTTGTGACATATAGCTTTTAAATATATAATTTCAAGGAATTTAATACTCATTATTAATAACAAGTTACTATCTAGCATGTCAACACTTAAACAAGGTCAAATTATCATAAAGACAGGGTTATAGCTGTAAGTCTCATGTTCTGGTCACATTACAGAGATCGCGTTGTCGGCCTCTATCGCGTTCAGGTCGCGACAGGGCTAACCGGTGCGTTTAGGTATCAGGTCGCGATGGGCTTAAAGGCCACAATCAGGTCGCGACGTACAGGCGGGCGTGTTAAGGCCATCGCGACACCGCAACGGGCCGCGACAAGCTAAACCAGCTTTTGGGGTGACCCAGGGGTCAGGGTTGCGACCAGTCGACCTGTCGCGTTCAGATCGCGACGGGTCCTGGTGTCGCGACCCCTTTGAGGTCGCTGCGGATCGGGCCGTCGCGATCTCAGGAGTGGCCGAGCCAGAAGAAAATAGGGATTGCCCTTTTTCCAGGTGGGTCTACATGATACAAAGTAATTAAAAATTTGATAAGAAATCACACAGTGATCTAAAAAGCATGAAACCAATTTAAATGAGAGTAGACATGGAGATCTATCATAGGGCACGAGTAATTAAAAAATAGTCATGTGTAGAGCATGCTTTGACTAGGTTACTTTTCGTTAACCTAAACATGCACAGTCAAGAACAATGATTTAATTCGCAAGGTATGCTCAATGGAATTTGGGCAAACTGGGATCGTTAGAACCCTAACAACAGCAGTATTATGGTAATTTCATCAAGGCATGAGCATGAGTAGATTCGAGGTTACAAGCAAATCATGAAGGTTAGGGCATGACAGACAGTAGGGATTTGGGCATTAATTCGCCCTCATGCATGAACGAAAAAGGGCGAAACAAGAGGGCTTTGAAAGGAATCATGAAGATACCTAGGGTAATTTTTACATGAGTTTAACTTGAGAGATTGACTACCTTTTGTTGAAGTAAAGAAAACCCTAGTTTGAAGACGAAAATAGAAAGATCCTCCTTGCTCCAAAGCTTTCTCCTCCTGCTCTTCATCACAGCCTTCTCCTTCGTTCTCCAAAGCTCTAACAACGATCTGGGGAGTGATAGGGCCAAAATTGGGGTGTTTTATTTGCTAATAGAGTCCTAATGCATTTAAAACTCTTCTCTTCTCCTCCAACTCCGAAAATTCACATTTATCACCTATTCTTTCTTTATCTGCCTAATGGGGTTGGGAAGAGAGCTAAATCGTGGCCATGGGGTTGGGTAGGATAGGCTAAGGGATCTTGTTCTAGATAAATACAAGTTATTTAGTATTTATCCTAGCCTTTTACCATTTACAATTAATTAAATCTGAATTTGAGAGAAATTATTTCCCATCCCATGATGGGCTCCACTTTATTAGGCCCATTATTTAGTAATTGAGCCATTTACACAAACCCATTAGGGTTTTAACTTAATAGGCTTGCTTAAATTCCCTTTTATTTCACATTTATTCTAATTAAATTTATTTACTTCATTTATTTAAAATAAAAATTTATTTTATTGGATTTTAAAAATCAAGGGTGCTACATAGAGAGTGTCATCCTCTGCCAGGAGGAGACGGGGAACATCACTGGAGAACATCTAAAGAACACACCACCCAAGGGATATTGGTTCAAACATAAAAAGGCAAAAGCCCAACCCAATAGGAGCCGACCGGAGTACAATGAGATGGTAGGCCGTTGGACAATGCTGGCAATTGGCCTACCAGAAGAAACAAGCGAAGATCCACTGGGGAGGGGGAAGCACAGGGGCAAAGATGAAGCCGCCAACAAGGGAGTCACGCAATAGATGCCGGAAGATGCACATGCTTGTCAGAAGATGACGTCGGTGAACACCAATGAAGAAATGACAGGTGGAGGCAAGTCCACCGCTACTAATCGTTGTGAGGGGGCTCATCTGAACTGAACTAAGAGGGAGTGGGAAACATGGCTGCAGACCTCGGATACAGATGCGTGAGCGAGTACGCCAGAGACACCACCAATATGAGGGGGTTGGAGAGGAAGAGGCAAAGGTCATGACGACAGAGACTACACGAGAGCATCATATACCTACTTCAATAACCAACAACCTACACAAAGTGAAACATAAAACAAACAGAGGAACGCCATCAAAGTACTAGCCACAACTGGTAGACTTCAAAATGGAGGGCCTCCTCATCAGCGATATTCAGAGCACGCCAAAACGAGGGGGAGACAAAGCTTCTACAGTGGGAGACCAACTGGAAGAGCCTAGAAAAAGCCCCCGAAGGGAAAGAGATCCCCAAACAAAGTTGAAGACAGAGACAAGGGGAGGGGGCTCCACGATGGCGCAAAAAAATCCTCTCCTTGAATGGAACAACAACATAGAGCCTTGGGGCACTCAGATGGAGACGAGGCGGGGAAGAAACCTAGAGCTGACAGGCTGGAGTCCAGCTATCCCATACAAGGGGACCTGCACCAAGCATTTCTCTTGTGAATAACGAAAGTTAATAGAAGAAGTACAGTATGCTGCCAAGTGTCATCCTCACCCCACCAATAAATCATATATTTTTGCAAAATTTATTACAATAGCTTTTGCCTTTGTACTTCCATTGGAAGATAGCTATTTATCTAGAGAAATATCGAGTAGGTAAAAAAAACTGATCGGACCTAGGGGTCCTACATCATTAAGTAGTTTTTTTTATAAAGTAGATGGTACCACTGAATATATAAAAGAGAAAATAAATTAAAGTAGAAGGGGAAAATCCCAAGAGATTCCCCTAGGACAAAAGCTAGCAAGTGGAAGCCTGCCAAGCAAGCAAAGAAAACAACATCGACTCCTGATATAGCCAGACCAATCCTTACACCCTCAGCTCTGAACTCCTAGAAAACCACACACGGCTAGAAAACCCACTACGGCGACATCAGGAGGTCAAAAATCATCTCTTCAAGGATCTTTTTTGCCTACCAAATCCCATTTAGTCTTTCTAGTGATGTCTACCAGCCATCTTCGCTTAATCAAGAGCATGGAAGATTTCAGACCTTTGTCCACCCCATCATAGGACACTCCAATCAGCCATGTTGTGTCGCTTGCCCGAGTTTCCATGTATTTTTGACTGTTTCCATCACATCCCCTTTGGAAAGCCTTCCTTCCTTCAAAGGTGTTGTTTCCTCACCCTGATATATTTCTTCTACTGGAGTATCACTATTTAAGAGAAAGATTTAGTGTATTTTTTTATTGCACTTAAGTGTAATATGACTAGGCACTAAACCCATGTGACACCCCTTACATGAAGAGTGATAAAGTGACAACCTAATTATTAGGTGCCACATAGATTTAGTGCCTAATCATATTGCACTTAAGTACGATAAAAAAATGTACTAAACCTTTCTCCTACTTTAAAGGTTCTCCTACACTGGCTTACGAACAAGAGGAGCAAAGACCTCCTCCGCCCCCTCATGCTCGATAGCAGGCTCGACAGGGAGAGAGAAAGAGAGGACTTTAAAGTAGTTTTGAGACGTGGGTCTAAATACGAGACTAATTTTGTACCTAAGTGGACAAAAAAAAACTATTGAACTAGTAAAAAAATATTTCTCATCTTTCTAGGAGATGGACTTACTGCACACCATGTTGTCTGTCTTTACGCCCATTCCAAGTACAAGGGGGAAGATGTGTTGTGGGGTCCTCTCCTTTGTATCTAAAGCACGCACACGGACAACAGGACATGCAAAAATACATTCTCTTTATCTAGATATAAATATATTTATCAAATAGAGAAAAATTATTGCACACTAGGGGGAGAGTTGGTATGCACACACACACTCTCTCATGATGTGTTTTGAGAATTTTTTTAGAAACGTTTAATATATAGGCGATTGAGCAGTCCAAGTCGCAAAGGGGTGTTAGGATTTGTTTATCGACTCTTGAGACTATACTTCTAGCCCTTTTGCAGTAGATAGATTGATTGATGCTACCTCTAATTCCTTTTTTTTTTTTTTTTGATAACGAAAAACTCTCGCCCCGTGTGATTTTGTGGGCTCAGGGATTGGTGTTCGTGAACTCCAAGGTCAGAACTTGACAACTCCTACTTTCCGTGTACCCGTATTGTCTTTACCCTACTTGACCGAAAAAACTCCGGATCTACACACCTCAATGATTACATATAGATCAGATAAGTCTCCCCAAGAATCGAACTCGGGACCTCTAATTCCTCTCCCTAACTTTAGTTCCACAACATAATTTTGTTGATTGACATCTCAAATATAGTTCGGTGGTTGAATTTGTTAAAGTTGAAAATATTTTTATATCTGAAGCTAAACTAGACTTTGCGGTGTCTAGTAAGAAATTGAAGATGATGCTGATGGTGAGAATTGTTCTTGACGTCCAAAACTTCGTCCTCAACCTATTCTTCGACATATATATTTCTGAAATAAGACATCTACAGGATAATAATTATCTCATATTTGGCATCCGCCACCCGATTATAAATGGCTTCTTGCCCCTGATTTAAAGTATCTTTCATCAGTAAAATAGCTTTTGTTAAAAAAAAAAAATCTAGCTCGACTCGATCGTCCCGATGATTGGTCCAACAATAAATTTAACAAAAACCCACACCTTGTAATCCGATCTTTTTTTTATTTACAAATACCTTGTAATCCGATCAATCAACCTTACCACCGAACAAGTAATATTAGAGTTTTGTGCTCGGTCGCGGGTACAAAGTATTTCTCGACTTTCCAATCAAATGTTACTGTTAAAATTCTTCTTTGTTTCTTCGGTTCCCACACACAGGAAGAGAGAGAGAGAGAGGAGAGGAATGGCAAGTCTCCCGCTTCATCTTCCCCAAAGCCTCCGCAGTTTCTCCTTCCGTCCGGCGGCTGCATCTTCCAACGGTACTGGATTCCAACCTGCAATTTGCAAAGTACAAGCATGTTTTTTCTTTGTTTTCTTCCTCTGTCTCCCTTCGCTTTGAACTTGAGTTTTCGTCAGAAGTTGTAAGCGGTACCACTACAGGAGCTCTAGCTTTGTAATAACAAGCACAGGAGCCAGAAAGATGAATACTTTCGCAGGTAGGAAAGAAGATCTGCGGCATGAAGACTGGAGTGGGAGGTTTCTTGGGGGGAAGCTCATACCACAAAAGAATCTATCATCTTGTTTTCAGCTGTCTGTGTTGTGGGTTCTGCCTTTGGATGGGAATGATTCAGTACTTAGTCAAGTATCATCACTTCTTCTCAGGTGCTCCCTTCTCCTTCGACCCCAAGCCCAAGGGCCCTGTGATCCTGGCGATCCCGCTTGAGAAGATAAGGAGGCCGCTCACGCGCACCAGGGCAAACGACCCTGTGAAGGTGAAAGAGCTTATGGAGAGCATCCGGGAGATTGGCCTCCAAGAACCTGTACGTTCAGTGATGTTATCTGTTTATGTCCTAGAAAAGAATTTTCTCATGCTTAGAAAATGTTGGAGCAACCTTTAATTACTATTGCATCATGTGCGCATATGCTTGATTCCACCTTCATTTCTGTGAAGATGTTATGGTAAAAAGTGCTGCATGGTTGTGGACAAGTTCCTTGAAAAGCTGCTGCCAAGTAGAAAATTGTTACCTTTCAGGAAAATTAGGTTGCGCAACTGCAGAGTGACCTAAAGTTGCAGGTCAAATTAGGACTTTGCCCCTCATGGTTCTTATGTCGTGAACTGGTATGTATTGCTTGTTTGATTGACTATGATATAAAGGTGCAGATGCTTTGCACGGACAGAACCTGACTGGTTCCTTTCTTCTTTTGCCTGTCTTGGTTGCCTGTTTAAATTTTGGACATTATTGGTACGTTCATTAGAAAGATATGAGCCTATATAGGCCCTTATTAGCATAGAAATTTTTACCCCAGCTGTCTTTCCTTTTCCTCATTCCTTCTGAAATCTTGTGGGTGCCCGAGAAGGACAAGATTGTTTGGAATATGGTTGCCATTGATGAACCCAAATCTGCTTGGGATATTATCGGCCCTAATGTTATCTCTGCTTGAGAAAAAAACTATCAGTGTCTGTTTCCTTCAATTTGTGGATGTTATACTTAGTATTTTCCTCTGTTTTCCCCTGATGCACTGGATTTAACCTTCAGCCAAAAAGGTTTCTGCCGAGCCATGCCAGCTCGAACGAAAGTTTTTTGCCATCATCCTGTTATAAACCATCCTTGTGTACCTTTTTTCAGGTCTTCACTTATCCATCTCTGGATCTACTTCAGAACTCTAACCATTTTTTTCTAGTCGGTGTAACCAGTGAACCACATAAGCTGTCATTTTGGAAGCCAAGTAATAATGGGAATACTAATGCCACCTTTCTGGTAAAAATGCATGCTTTCTCAACCTTATGATGTTGAAGCATGCATAAGGTGACTTTTGCTGTTTCCCATGGTCAGATGCGTATATGCAAGAATCTTGATGATGATTTCTAGGCAATTAAGATCATGTTTGTTGTTTCCTACACTCCAAATGAGTGATAGAATGGTGAAGCGAGCACCTTATAAATTAATTGTCATATTTAAAACAAAAAATGTGATAAATCATCTCAGTCCTAGGTCCTTGATTTATGGGATATGAGATCTTATTGTCAACATTCATTTAAGAAAATTCAGTTATAACTTTGACTGAAGCTGAGGATGTTACTTCCTTACTTTTATGTAGAGGTTCTCATTGAATCTTGGACAATGATATTCAGATTTCTCAGTTGTTGACATGTTGATATTATTATTTTCAATGGGGGTTCTCATTCAGTCTTGCATAACAAGAGTGGTAGCTCTCATTTACCATGGGTTGTTATGTACCCAATTCTCACTTTATGCATTTTTGTCTGAAGGAGGAGAAACAGAGAATCTACTTATGAAATATGCATAAAGTGCATGTGTTTTATGCAATTGTGTTACAGTAAACATGAGTAGGCAAATAACAAATATAAGGAAATGGCAATGTAGTTTTCATGCAAATGATTTGGCATAATCAAAATGTTAGTTGGTCTAGAATGTTTACCCTGCAGCAACCATATCCTTGGAGGTTCCAGTACTCCAGATGGGACTAGACATCAATTTTATGTGTTATCCAAATGATGGCCTCCATCACAGGTTCAAGAATTTGTGTAGGAGATAATTATATGTTGTTCTCCTCTGATTTATTGATGTCATTTTTCTGAAGGATGGTTCCATGTTGACTGGAAACTAAAGAGGAAAAAAAGGAGGCGACTAACAGTTGCTTTTAAGGCAGTTAATGATGGCCAAATACCATTCCCTCAAAGTCTCTGAGTACCAAATACGATGTGAATCCTTTCTATCTCCTCCCAATGTACAATTAAAGGTGATCAAGGCAGTTTGCCAGAAGCTTCAAGGTTGGAAGGCCAGGCTCTTGTCAGCAGGTGGGAAATGGATTTTATCTAAAACTGTTAAATCTTCAGTCTGGCCATCTTTAAGATGCCTATCTGTGGTCAGGTTTCTTTCTTCTGAAGCTATCAGATGTTCTTTCTTATGGGCAGGAGCCAGGAGCTACGGGGATGATAAGAACTTACATCTTCTGAAATTGTCACTTGTCTGCAGGCCCATGTTTCAAAGAAGGGTGGACCTTTCCAATTAAGTCTATAATCAATCTATGTTAGCCAATGGCTATGGAAACTGGGTGAGGGCAGTGGTGCTGTTGGGCTAGAATACTGAGATGCCAAGATTTCAAAGGAAGAGTAAGCAGGATTCACACCCAACAATTTTGGAACCCTTCACCTATTGGAAGCTTATTTGAAGAATGAGGATGTGGTGAGATCCTCTACAGTTTTCTCTGTAGGCATGGGAGATCATTTGCCATTTTAGGAGGGAGTTGTGTTCTGATAAGCCACTGTCTGCAATGTATCATAATGTTTACATATGGACAAACAAAGGGCATGATAGTCAGGGTCATGTTTTCTGCATATTGATTTGGATGTTTAGTAATTTCATTAATCAGAAATTTACAGAGGAAGAAAATGAGGTATATGGAACTGCAGAAACTATGTGCAACAGGCTAATGCGGTGAAGTTTTCACCAATTACTATGTGATGGGGGGGTAGTATGATGGCATAAGCTGGTTTGGTCAAGCTATCTTTCCACTAGATAATTTGTTCCTATGGGAAATAATAGTTGGGAGACTACTTGCTCGGAACCCAAAAAAAAAAAAAAGGAGACTAACTGCTAGGATCGAAAGCAATGATTTCTTTTGCAAGAATCAAAGTGTGTTAGCTGTGGCACTATGGAGGAAAACATTGATCACTTATTTTGCTCTTGCAATATAATTATATTGGTTGGCAAAATCTATTCAATATATAGGAGGGAGGTTGGACGCACGGCATGCAGGATTTATGCTCTGGTGAGGGCAGATCAAGTCAACTGACATGTGGAGGAGGATTGGACTATTCTTCTAGCTGCATTCTTATGGGCCATTGGAAACATATAAATGGTAGAAGATTCAAATGGGAGTTCTCCGCAATTTTTTGCATCTTAAGCAGAGCTTTCTTAGGCCCAATAGTGAAGGCTATAAAGGGAATTCTCAATTGTTGTGCACTTGTTTCCATAGGGCCTTATCCGGGAAGAGATTCATTGCATAATCAGGCCACTTGAGTTTCTCAGAATAGTGGTATCTCTGTTTTCCTTTTTATCCCCTTATACTTTTCTTCTTCCCAGTTACTTTCATTGGGAACTTTCCTTTTGTAGTCCATGATTGTTACCTTCTGGTTACTTTTAAAAGAAAAAAGGGCGTTCTAATGTGGTTATCAATAATCCTGAAAGTATGTTCATAATAATCATTCCTGAAAGTAAGTTCTTAATAATCACTAATTGGCATTTGTGCATCAATGGAAATACACCAAAGATTGTACAATTAGCAGTCATATAACTGAAATTTAATTATTTAAATTCTACATTGTCATGGTGATGCGGGAGCAAAGTTGGGCCACTCTATGTGCGGAGCCCATCTGGTGTTTGGGCCTATTATTGTTTTTTTGGGCCAGAGGTTTATTGTATCTAGGATTAATGTCTCTTTTATATTTTATGCTTTTTCTGTTTGGGCTTTCAGTTAGAAGGTACTTGTTAGTGTTCCCTGGGCCTAAAATTGTTTGGGTCCACTATGGTGGCCTTTGGGCTACCCCTCCCTTTGTAAAAGGTTGTATCCCTTCAGGGTTTCAGGAATGAATGCAAAAAAAAAATCCAGTTGAATCAGGACAGGAATGTGATGCCCCATGCTCTGCCAGCTTCCTGTTAGCTGGTGCGTCCTGCCTGGCTGTCTCCAAACTGCCGCTGCCCTGACTCCACCGCAGACCGTCTCGTCCTTCTCTGCCTTCTATGCTGCTGTATTTTTCTTCCTATGATGGGAAGCTCATCTGACCACTGCCACCAACCCCACCGTGCTGTCACAGTAGACTGCCACATCCTCCGCCAACTGCTTAGCCACCAGCCCGTCGACCCTTTTTGGTTTTTGGGTGGTCCACCCCACCACTACTTGCTTCTCTCTGCCATCTTGCTAACATTGCCGGGAAACTCATCAAGCCACCAAGATGGCAGCCGCCCTCATTTGGCTCCCCATGTGTGCTTCTTCTGTGCAAACAGCCACCCATACCACCCTTGTCGTTGGCTCCGCCTTCCTCATGACCGGAGCCTCCCATTGGTTGCCTCTGCTGAGCAGCCCATCGACTGGCCCAAGATCCCCCAGAATAGTAGGACCAACATCGGCATACAAGAACCTCTAGCATTGGGGGTCCTAGGGCTAGCGTCCATTTCCTGGGTTGGCATACACCCAGTGACACTCGCATGCACTTCTGGCCAGTCAGTGAGCCGCTATAAGCTTGGCCCCCAGAATTAGGCTATTGGACTCGGCTCACCATAGGTCAACTTTGGCCTACCAGCCGAGACCCTTGCAAGGCCCTTTGTACTCCTCTTTGGCATGACCTTCACCTTCTACTGTTCCCCCCTGCCACAACCACATTGCTACTGGGCCCACCACAAGCACACCTTCAGCTTCTGCCCAGTCTTAGCTGAGGGGCCCTACAAACCTAACATCTTCTATGGCCGGGCCCACTAGTCTGAACCCAGCCTCATAGGGTCTAGGCCACCCCAAGGTGCCTAGGAGCCAACCTAGCATCGCCTTGGGGCGCCTTTTTGGTCCCCATAAGGCAGAGCCTTGTCTACCCCTCAATTGGGCACTTTCCTACCTAGGCGGGTGCCTTGACAACTATGCCTCAGGGTACCCTTCCCTTTATAAAAGGGTTGTGTCCCTTCAAGGTTTCAGGAATGAATGCCGAACGAAAAGAAAAAAAAAAAGAAGAAAAGTGAAAGGGTGGGGTGCTGCTAGCCTCCTTTCCCATCCCCCCTCTCTCTATTAGGTTCCCTGTGAGGGAGACCCAGCTGAATTAGGACTGGGGTGCGATGCTCTAGCCCTATCTGGCCTTCCTGTCGGCTGGTCCACCCTCCCCGGCCACTGCTGAACCGCCACTGCCCTGCCTCCTCCTTTCCCTGCTGCACTGCTGTGCTGTTCTCCCTGGGAAGATCAGTCAGCCAGCACTGCTGACCCCATTGTGCAATCACCATGAAACTTGTCATCTCTGTCTGCTAACCCCATCACCACCAGCCTGTCAACTCTCCTTAGGATCTGGCAGTTCCGACCCCACCACCGCTTTACTCCTCCCCACCATCTTACAAATGTTGCTGAAAGCTCCCTTTGACCACCAGAGACAAATCCACCCCTTTTACCTCCCATCATGCA
>CM024763.1:117861669-117964118 GCA_014218235.1 Colocasia esculenta
ATGAGGGGCGACATTATATGCCAAATGATTTGTGTTTCCGACGGATGCCCAAACTTTGCACGTGTTGCCAGAACCGTGTCCCCGAAGTGCTGCCGAATCGCTTTTCCGGGTGACTTTGAACATGAAGGTTCGGTATCTAATACCCATGCCCGGTTCAGGCCCATGGATGGATTCTCCATATGTTGAATAGCCGTCAGCCCGCTGGATGCTTAGATCATCTCCGGATTTGAGAACCGTGCCTCCGAGGTGCTGCCGAATCGCTTTTCCGGGTGACTTTGAACATGAAGGGTTGGTATCTAATATGATGACCAAACTGTCCCCATAATAAATATTTCCATTTATTTATATATTAATTTTTATGATTAACAAAATAACACTAATGGATTACTTGAGCCTTGAGAACATGAAGTAAAAGAAAAATGAAAGTTCAAGACAATCTGGTAAGTCTCATCACACTTCTATCCAAGTCTTTGTATCGACTTCCTTGATAAGCAGAACGATTTCCTCTTTGACCGGAAAACTCAAAACAAATCGATATCGCAACGACTCTTTAAGACATCGCAACGATTTCTTTAGAACTCGCAACGACTCTCTAGCCGTAACGATTTCTTTAGACCTCGTAACGATTTCTTTAGAACTCGCAACGACTCTCTAGCCGTAACGATTTCTTTAGATCTCGTAACGATTTCTTTAGAACTCGCAACGACTCTCTAGCCGTAACGATTTCTTTAGACCTCGTAACGATTTCTTTAGAACTCGCAACGACTCTCTAGCCGTAACGATTTCTTTAGACCTCGTAACGATTTCTTTAGAACTCGCAACGACCCTATAGTCATAACGATTTCTTTAGAGTTCATAACGATTTCTTTAGAGTTCATAACGATTTCTTTACTGTTCATAACGCCTTGCTTTGTGTAACGATTTCGTGTAACGATTTCCTTACAACTTGATAGTCATAACGATTTCGTATAACGATTTCCTTACAACTTGATAGTCATAACGATTTCGTGTAACGATTTCCTTACAACTTGATAGTCATAACGATTTCGTGTAACGATTTCCTTACAACTTGATAGTCATAACGATTTCGTGTAACGATTTCCTTACAACTTGATAGTCATAACGATTTCTTGTAACGATTTCTTAGAACTCGCAACGACTTGCTTGTTGTAACGACTTCATAAGTTATCACAACGATTTCCTTACAGTTCATAACGACTTGCTATAATTCATAACGATTTCATAAGTTATGAAGTCAGCAAGATTCTTTTTATCGAATTTCTTGATGCATCAGTATAATGCCTTTTAATAGCGTTGAAAAGTCAAAGTCATATCTTGTCCGTTGACTGCTATGCATTAAATGCTCTCTGATCGTATCTCCCATGCATGCAGACAATATCTTCCATTTCTATGCTACTCTGTCTACGTACTTTTTTAGACAGAAAGGAGCTTTGCTATATACTGCAATATCTGTTCCATCTCAACTAACAATAGACAGCAGTCTTAGCTGTCCTCTATTTATTGATGATATGCTTACAGATATCTGACAAGACTCATCTGGACAACGTTGGACACAGATACAAAGTTCTATGACATCTCTTTGGCGTGTACACAAGGATAAAAGACTGACGATCAGAAGCTTCCTTTGTGACCAGTCTAACGTACACAAGGATAAGAGACAACGGACACTTCAACGTTCGAATTTGAATCAGCAGTTTAAATAGAAGACTCAAGACGGAAAAGAAGAGAGTGAAGTGAGCAACAACGCTTGATTTCAGAAGAAGAAAGAAATCCATCTCTTCGAGTCTTTAGAATATTGAAGAAGAGCGAGCTACCACTCCAACCTTGTTCTAAGCTCTTAGCTCTCTGTGCTCAAAAAGAATTTTCTCATTTTGTGAGAGCTTGTGTAGTCCTTGGAGAGAAAAACCTTGTTAAATCTCTTTCTCTCTCGGGGGCTTAGAAGCTTCAGTGTGTAGCTGGTCAAGCTAGAGTCTGAAGCCTGTTTCCACACCCTTTTCTTATTAGGTTGTGTTCCCTTCTGGACGAAGGAAGACCTGGTGGTATCCAGGGTGGTTGTTGTTCCCTTCAGGCTGAAGGAAGACCAGTTGAGGCTGGGTGTAAGGATCCTTAAGGGGGATTGTACCCTTGGTAGTGAAATCCTGAGATATTGCTCAGGGACTGGACGTAGGTCTCCTGTGGAGAGGAGTTCCGAACCAGGATAAAAATCCTTGTGTCTTGTGGGTGTGTTTTTTGTGTGATTGTTGTCTTATTTGCTCTAACTCTAACCTTGTTGTTAAGTTGTGCAATCCTTTCAGTGAACAGATTGTAATTAGAGATCGAAGTTTTTATTAACCCATTCACCCCCCCCCCCCCCTCTGGGCTAGTTAGCTGGGCAACATAATAACCATGCCCGGTTCAGGCCATGGATGGATTCTCCATATGTTGAATAGCCGTCAGCCCGGTTGGACGCTCAGATCATCTCCAGATTTTGAGAACCGTGCCTCCGAAATGCTGCCGAATCGCTTTTCCGGGTGAATTTGAACATGAAGGGTTCGGTATCCAATACCCATGCCCGGTTCAGGCCCATGGATGGATTCTCCATATGTTGAATAGCCCGTCAGCACCACCGGACACTCAGGTCGTCTCTGGATTTTGAGAACCGTGTCCTTGAAGTGATACCGAATCGCTTTTTTCCAGGTGACTTTGAACATGAAGGGTTCGGTATCTAATACCCATGCCCGGTTCAGGCCCATGGATGGATTCTCCATATGTTGAATAGCCCGTCAGCCTGACCGGACACTCAGGTCGTCTCTGGATTTTGAGAACCGTGTCCCCGAAGTGCTGCCGAATCGCTTTTCCGGGTGACTTTGAACATGAAGGGTTCGGTATCTAATACCCATGCCCAGTTCAGGCCCATGGATTGATTCTCCATATGTTGAATAGCCCGTCAGCCCGACCGGACACTCAGGTCGTCTCTGGATTTTGAGAACCGTGTCCCCGAAGTGCTGCTGAATCGCTTTTCCGGGTGACTTTGAACATGAAAGGTTCGGTATCTAATACCCGTGCCCGGTTCAGGCCCATGGATGGATTCTCCATAAGTTGAATAGCCCGTCAGTCCGACCGGACACTCAGGTCATCTCTGGATTTTGAGAACCGTGCCTCCGAAGTGTTGCCGAATCGCTTTTTTCGGGTGACTTTGAACATGAAGGGTTTGGTATCTAATACCCATGACCGGTTCAGGCCCATGGATGGATTCTCCATATGTTGAATATCCCGTCAGCCCGGCTGGACGCTCAGATCATATCCGGATTTTGAGAACCATGCTCCGAAGTGCTGCCGATTCGCTGTCTCTTGTGGTTTTGAACATGAAGGGTTCGGTATATAATACCCATGCCCAGTTCAGGACCATGGATGGTTTCTTCATATGATAAATAGTCCGTCAGTCTGACCGGACACTCAGGTCATCTCTGGATTTTGAGAACCGTGCCTCCGAAGTGCTGCCGAATCGCTTTTCCGGGTGTTTTTGAACATGAAGGGTTCGGTATATAGCACCCATCCCGGTTCAGGC
Organism: Colocasia esculenta; assembly: GCA_014218235.1. Taxonomy (NCBI): domain Eukaryota; kingdom Viridiplantae; phylum Streptophyta; class Magnoliopsida; order Alismatales; family Araceae; genus Colocasia; species Colocasia esculenta. The sequence goes on from CM024763.1 coordinate 117,865,238, forward strand.
CATGGATGGATTCTCCATATGTTGAATAGCCCGTCAGCCCGATCGGACACTCAGGACATCTCTGCATTTTGAGAACCGTGTCCCCGAAGTGCTGTCGAATCGCTTTTCCGGGTGGTTTTGAACATAAAGGGTTCGGTATACAGTACACATGCCCGATTCAGGCCCATGGATGGATTCTCCATATGTTGAATAGCACGTCAGCCCGACCGGACACTCAGATCATCTCTGGATTTTGAGAACCGTGTCTCTGAAGTGCTGCCGAATCGCTTACTTTCAGCTAGCTTTGAACATGAAGGGTCGGATAGTCCGTCCCCGTGCCCGATTCGAGCTCATAGATGGTGTGCATACATATTGTGGGTGCTGCCATCCCGTCTGTCAGTTCTGGTTCCTCCTGGATTTCAAGAACCGTGCACAAATAGGGCCGCAGATTCACTGCGATTTGATATTTTGGACAAAAGGGCCGGATAACCTGATTCCCACGCCCCGTCCGAATTGAACAGAGCCCTTTCATGGTTTGGGTGTCATTCCCTCCTGATCCGGTCTTCGGATCCTCCATTTCCCACGCGCTTTGTGCGTTGCAAGGGCTGCCGAATCATTTTTGGTCTGTGAACAGTGTTGTCGATTCGCCCCTGCCGAATCGCCTCTGCAGAATGGGCTTGGCTGCCGATTCTCTCCTGCTGATTCACCCTTGCAGAATGGGTTTGTTGCCGATTCGCCCCTGTTGATTCGCCCTTGCTGAATCGCTTTCGCAGAATGGTTTTGGTTGCCGAATCAAATAGATTGTGCATGACGATGTTTGGGCATATAAGAGTCAAATGAGATTGAACCATGAAAAGAACAATGACAATCAAAGCATGTCATTTCTTACATTACCCAAATATAGAAATTGTGTAACAAATAAAAGGGCAAATAAATAGCATGCAAAAGATGTAGAGCACACACACATTCAACTCTCTTGCAATCTTAACTACATCTTGTGGTTGATTTTGTGCCTTTTATCGGATGTCCCGTTTTAGGCCATAAGACTTTTCATTCTGACGATTAATCAAGGGTTTTCTCTTTCTAAGAGATGTAATAACGTCATTGCGTTCAGGCAACGGCGGGATCTTGGTCCCGACCCGATCTTCACAATCGTTTGACGAAGTCAAACGACGCGCACAATAGAACTAAAGCCCTCCGACTCTCAGAGGCAGAACACTTGATTGTCACTTTAGTGACTGGCACGCCTACGCTATGCGATTGCCGATTCATCTCACGTCATCGTTGCTCAAGTAACATTCGACAGGATTTGGATTTGCAAGATGCATCCATGAGAACATGAGAAAACATGATAAAGAGAACTAAAGATTTTAATTTTTAAAAAATCCATTTCCTCAGCGTGGCACACCCGGTGGGACCAACTTCCCTTCATCTCTTCGCCAGAATAGAAAGCCATGTGGCCTTGCATAATCAATACTAACTATTATTTTTAATTGACTAACAGGTACTAACGGAGCAATGGCTGGGGTACGTTTTGGACCCCTGGTTGTCCAAGATCATGCCAGGTACGGCTACCTAGCTGTGCCGACCCGTTTCAGAAGCTTTCCTCCGGTTGTTGAGTTCCCCAACTTCTTGGGGGTGGCCTTCGTCCAAGTGCTGCACAACAAGTGATGAGATAACTGAAGAGGCACCAAAGACAGTCAGCTACCAGGTTCATCATGTGGACCGGGGCAATGGAAGAAGTGACAAGGGACCCAGGGGCATCAAGCTAGTACTGGGAAGACCAAGGGACCCAGGGGCATCAAGCTAGTGCTGGGAAGACCAATGGACCCAGGGGCATCAAGTCAATGTTGTGAAGGCTACAACGATCACTCCCCTCAAAGAACGTGTCTCTAGCTCTGGAAGAGCATGCTAGTCGGCAACATCAGAATCCATCTGCAGAGTAGCCGTGCTATAATGGAACCAAATCAAATGGTGCCAACTGTGCCAACAAGAAATTCCTTCCAAGCATTAGAAGAAAGAGAGAAATGTACAACACCGTCAAAAGTAAAGTGCCCCAAAGCCAATCAATTCAAGCAAATTTGGGTGCCTAAGAAGACCCAAGCCCTTCAACTGATAAAGCAACAGCATGACAAGACAATGAGACAAATGCAAAAGGCAAAATAGGTGTTTATCAGCTAGCTCCAACACCTCCCGTGCTAGTGTTCAAATCTTATGCACGGCAAGGGACTATTTTCTGCTACCTGCATACCACAACAAGGCAGCCAATCTGGAGCGTCTGGCTTACATGCCCCTGCTGCAGAGGAGGGGTCCAATGTTTGTCCCTTCATTTATGCAAGCAACTAATGAGGATAGCTTGACTATGGTCCATTTTTCTATGATCTGGCAAAACCTTCCCTTGAAGTGGCCCAGGGTGGTCTATCATGTTGCGAAGGTAGAAATGAAAATGAGAAAGAAAAAGGAAGAGGAAAAGATAGAGACAAAGGAAAAGAATATGAGAAAGGAAATAGAAGAGAAAAATCGAAAGAAAATGAAAAAATGCAAAGGAAAGAAAGAGCAAAAATATTTGAAAAGAGAAAAGAAAGTGAAAGAGAAAGAGAAAATTGTGGTGAGTCACTGGCTCAGAGAAATGGTGCATTGCGCATTCTCCCCTGTTATATGGCTAGCATGTCTAGCCGGTGTGGGGTTCTCTCTCAAGAAGAAGGGGAACCACCCAAATTCGCTAAAGAGCCAGATTCTCTCGCCAGAAGAAGAAAGACTGATGGCAAGACTCCAATAGTCAGAAAAGCGACTGCAATGACAATGATATCTGAGGAAGATAGCAAGTTGCCATCGGTCTCCTTAAAAGAGACTTCGGTTAGGGCAACAACCAACATCCCTACCATGTCTGTGCATGATCCTACTGCGATCGTCTTGTTACAGAAATGCCAACAGGAAATTGAAATGTTGAGACAACAGATTCAAGAAAGAGATGAATATATCATGGCATTAAAGGGCAAAGAGAGCATAGTCAAAGCATTGCAAGGCAGCATCAGCTCTCCCCAAATTCCACCAACAATGACACGGCCGATGTCAAGCCACACAGGGGGCATTTCACCCCTGAATTCATGTCAAGAGACTTCGAAAAATTCAACAGGGCAAGAGCTTCACAAGCTAAAGGGTTAACACTACAGTCAGCCCACATCGCTTGAGTTTAACAGATCCAGCACTAATGAGCAGCTTGGTGAAGTTAATAGAAACGTGTGATAACACTGCTACCACACTTAATACTCACCAAGCTCCATACCCCATATGTCATGATATGGACTTTATCGATGCAATGGGGCATTTGACTCTAGATGTGCCTTGTCAGATGACGCCTCGTGCATCCTTGTTGAACAGACATTCACATTCAAATCTCGGGCAGCATCTTTGGCAGATCGGCTAGACAACATGGGAAGTCTGATGGTGACAAGACAAATAATATTGTGGCAGAAATTGAAGCATTTCTAGCAAGATATCTCAGTAGCCCATTTGTGGGACAAAGGGGAAATCAATTGATAAGAAGCCTGCCAGAAAGGAGGTACACACTGAAAATCTTAAGGCGTCGAGCTGTTAAGAGATGCAAGTAAATCTACAACTGGAGCCTCTAGTACCACGTCTAAAGGCCCAAGACGTATCATTCCTTTCCAGGATAAAGTTAAAAAGCCATATTCATTCCCCAAGGAAAAGACAAGGGTACTATTTGAATGGGCAATTGAATACAACAAAATTGCACTACCGGTGCCCAAAAGACCTGAGCAAGCAGGGAAGAAGGATGATCCCCGGTACTGTCTATACCATCAGATCCTGGGGCATCCTTTGGAAGACTGCTATATTTTCAAAGACATCATGGAGTCTTTGATCACAAAGGGGAATTGCAAATGGGCGAGTATAAGGTGGATCTGCCATGCCCACATGAAGCCACAGCCCGACAGGAAGCTCGGCAAAAAGCCATAAATGTAATTTCTCTATATCAGCAGCTACCCCAAGAGATGCCAAGGGTAGGTCTGAAAGGATGCAGACACCCATGAATGAGGTAGAATCCAAAGAAGCCAAAAAAACAGACAAAGCTCTGCAGATATACACATGTTGTATGACTGGTATGGTCAGTCGACATGGGAGATGCCCCCTGAGCAAGATGAATTGTCGAGGCTCAATGAAGGGCCGAATCCTCCTGTCAGGAGGGAAGAAGCCAAGGGCAAAGCCCCAATAGTCTCAATGGCCTAAGAAGAGGCTGCAGATGAAATAGCAGCTGATAATATCAGTAATCTGCCACCTACCCCTCTAGGAGGGCCCCAATTGAATTGATATCTGATATCCCTAGCACTCATACATATGATCCTGCTGTGACAGCATTGCTACGAGATACCAACAAGAAATCGAAGTGCTGAAGAAGCAAATTGAAGAAAGAGACGCCCAAGCTCTTGCACCAAGAGAAGCAGGGGGCATAGTGGGGGCACCACAAGTTGACATCAACTTGCCCCACACCCTATTACAACCAACAATGCCCCACTCAGTATCAGGCCTTACTGGGGGCACCTCAAGCCCAACAACTCCAGAGCAGCCCATAGCCTGCCAAGCAGCACATCAAGGGCCCGCCACCATGGCTCAGATGCAGTCGGCTCCTCCTCATCCACATGGTCCAGGCGCCGATTATGAATAGACAATTGTTGGAACAGATCATAGAAACTAAGCTATTTGGAAGGGACAAGTCTGATCAAGCCCTATTTGAGGTGTACTAGGTACCATACCCTGTATGCCACACTGCAAAGAGATTACCTCCCGGCGTCAGCAAGCCACCCAAGTTTGAAAAGTTCAATGGGCAAGGATCGCCAAAAGAGCATGTTGCACATTATGTCAATATGATGGGAGATTTGGCCACAGACGAGTCATATTTGCTCAAATTCTTCGGGTCTTCCCTAACTGGACTGGCTTTCGAATGGTATTCAAATTTACCAGTCGGGTCCATTATAGACTGGCCAGATATGCAAAGGAAGTTCATAGAAAGATTCTATGTTGCTGAAAGAGAAATCACGCTGGTCGAGTTATATGCGACTAGGCAACAAGATAATGAGTCAGCTACGGACTACATCAAAAGGTGGAGAGATCTCAGCATGAGATGCAGACGACCACTACATCCAGAGGACGCCGTTCAAATATGCAAGCAAAACTTGGGCAGGCATGTCCTAGAAAAGATGATCGGCATTGAGATCAAGTCCTTCGACCGGCTAAATAAAGTTGTGGCCGAGATCGAACAATTCCTTTCCAAATATCCCCCAACCAATGCATCAAGTCAGGGAAACAAATTGCTTGGGAAAAGGCCAACACCAACATGTGTTCATACTGTGAACCTCAAAGCCTTTACACGACAAAAGAGTGAAGATGGCTCTCCTTATGTCAAACAAATGAAGGAAATAAAAGGGGTTCATTACAAGAGAAGATGCAAAAGCCATACTCCTTTCCAAGAGATAAGACGCAGACCCTCTTTGAATGGGCACGTCAACATAGCAAAATCGTCCCACCCGAGCCTAGAAGGACAGAGGACATCAAAAAGAAAGACGATCCCCGGTTCTGCTTATATCATCAGCTGCCGGGGCATGTTACAGAGGACTGCTATGTCCTCAAAGACAAAATTGAAGCATTGATAAGAAAAGAAGAATTGCAAGTGGGTGAGTACAAGGTGGACCCGCCGCGCCCTCATGGGGCTCCAACGCAATAGAAAAAAGCATACTGCAGCTTGCGCTGGCCAACATGGGGTGTACATGCAAGCTAGAAAAAGTATAAGTGAATCAAGATGCTCGATGCACAGATGAAGCTCATGCCCCCTGGGGAACTTCAATCTTCAGCCAGCAAATAAATAAGAGCCAGCTCGTCAAGATTGAGCGATTCTAGGGGCAGATGCAGTTCGAACATGTGATGTCCAATCATGTAAATACTCATTCAAAAAAAAGAAAAAGAATGATGACAAAAAAAGGGAGCAAAAAAAAAGAGAAAGAAAGGAGCTTGCTGAGGTGGTCACACCGACCACCCAGCATGAGACCTGATCATCGAGGCGGTCTCAATTGGCTCTTTTAGGGCCACCTAAGGTATTATCGTCGATGACGAGCAGCAAAAAATAAATAGGCCAACCATACTGCTATCCGGACTATGGTTCTGAGACAAATAATACCTCAACAAAATTGCATATTTTCTGCAAGGCGATGATACGAACCCGCATGATCATGTCGCACTGGGCTTTCACCGCTTATGTCCATATTCATACATGGGTTTTCTTACCGGATTTTGAGTGTATATTCTTTTTTCGGATCCCTAATAAAGTTGACGAAGGATTTATCCTTATTCAACTTCAAAAAAAACTGGCAAATTGTTGATCATATTTTCAAAAGTCATATTTTAAAATTGGCAAGCTTGCCATTCATGATTTCAAAAGAACTCATATTTCAAAAGTGGCGTCTCGTCAATCATGTTTTTTTAAAAAAAACTCATATTTTAAAATTGGCAAGCTGTCATTCATGATTTCAAAAGAACTCATATTTTTAAAGTGGCGTATCGTCAATCATGTTTTCAAAAGTCATATTTTCAAATCGGCAAGCTTGTCATTCATGATTTCAAAAGAACTCATATTTTAAAAGTGGCGTATTTCCAACCATGTTTCAAAAGACATATTTCAAAATTGGCAATTTGCCAATCATGTTTCAAAAGACATATTTCAAAAGTGGCAATTTGCCAATCATGTTTCAAAAGTCATATTTCAAAAGTGGCAGTTTACCAATCATATTTCAAAACTGGCAATTTGTCAATCATATTCAAAAGACATATTTCAAAACTGGTAATTTTCCAATCATATTTCAAAAACATATTTCAAAACTGGCAATTTGTCAATCATGTTTCAAAAGACATATTTCAAAAGTGGCAATTTGTCAATCATGTTTCAAAAGTTTATTTCAAAAGTGACAGTTTTCCAATCATATTTCAAAAGTCATATTTCAAAACTGGCAATTTGTCAATTATATTTCAAAAGACATATTTCAAAATTGGCAATTTGCCAATCATATTCAAAAGACATATTTCAAAATTGGCAATTTGTCAATCATGTTTCAAAAGACATATTTCAAAACAGGTAATTTGCCAATCATGTTTTAAAAGACATATTTCAAAAGTGGCAATTTGTCAATCATGTTTCAAAAGACATATTTTAAAAGTGGCAATTTGTCAATCATATTTCAAAAGACATATTTCAAAACTGGCAATTTGCCATCATGTTTCCAAAGTCATATTTTAAAAGTGGCAGTTTGCCAATCATATTTCAAAAGTCATATTTCAAAACTGACAACTTGCCAATCATATTTCAAAAGACATATTTCAAAACGGGCAATTTGCCAATCATATTTCAAAAGACATTTCAAAAACTGGCAATTTGTCAATCATGTTTCAAAAGACATATTTCAAAAGTGGCAAATTGCCAATCATGTTTCAAAAGTCATATTTCAAAAGTGGCAGTTTGCCAATCATATTTCAAAAGTCATATTTCAAAACTGGCAATTTGCCAATCATATTTCAAAAGACATATTTCAAAACTGGCAATTTGCCAATCATATTTCAAAATTGGCAATTTGTCAATCATGTTTCAAAAGACATATTTCAAAAGTGGCAATTTGTCAATCATGTTTCAAAAGACATATTTCAAAAGTGGCAATTTGTTAATCATATTTCAAAAGACATATTTCAAAACTAGCAATTTGTCAATCATGTTTCAAAAGATATATTTCAAAAGTGACAATTTGTCAATCATATTTCAAAAGTCATATTTCAAAACTAGCATTTGTCAATCATATTTCAAAAGACATATTTCAAAACTGGCAATTTGCCAATCATATTTCAAAAGACATATTTCAAAATTGGCAATTTGCCAATCATGTTTCAAAAGACATATTTCAAAACTGGCAAATTGTCAATCATGTTTCAAAAGACATATTTCAAAAGTGGCAATTTGCCAATCATGTTTCAAAAGACATATTTCAAAAGTGGCAATTTGTCAATCATATTTCAAAAGACATATTTCAAAACTGACAATTTGCCAATCATGTTTCAAATGATATTTTTCAAAAGTGGCAATTTGTCAATCATGTTTCAAAAGTCATATTTCAAAAGTGACAATTTGCCCATCAAATTACAAAATCGACGTTTTCGAAATAACGATGTGTCAATCATATTTGAAAATTCATGTTTCGAAACTCAAAATCATATTTTTCAAACGGGACCTTAGCGCCCACATATTTAATAAAAGATCGGACTTTCACGTCCTCACAATTTCAAAAGCGGGCTTCTTCGCCCTCATATTTTCAAACTGAGTCCTTAGCGCCCACATATTTAATAAAAGATCGGACTTTCACGTCCTCACAATTTCAAAAGCGGGCTTCTTCGCCCTCATATTTTCAAACTGAGTCCTTAGCGCCCACATGTTTAATAAAAGATCGAGGACTTTACGCCCTCATAAATTTCAAAATCGGGCTTCCATGCCCTCATGATTTCGAAATCGGGTCTCTGTGCCCAATGTTTTCAAAAGACTAAAAAGACATTTAAAGCAAAAGAACTTAAAAGACAAATTAATCTCAAAGGAGCTGCAATTGCGGGATAAGTTCCGTAGTCCATTCTCAGTTTGTGGAACATTTCCCACATCTGGGTCTCCGGGTATTCAAATCAAATTAATCTCAAAGGAGCTGCAACTGCGGGATAGGTCCGTAGTCCATCCTTAGTTTGTAGAATATTTCCCACATCTGGGGTCTCCAGGGATTCAAAATTAAATTAATCTCAAAAAAGCAGCAACTACGGGATAAGTGTCGTAGTCCATCCTCAATTTGTGGAACATTTTTCCACATCTGGGGTCTCCAGGGATAAAAGACAAATTGACCTCAAAAGAGCAGCAATTGCGAGACAATATCGCAGTCCATCCTCAGTTGTGAAAATTTCTCCACAGCTGTGGTCTCCAAAGATATAAATCAAAATTGACCTCCTACAAATAGACACTGCGGAACAAGTACCGTAATCCAACTCCTTTTGTGAATGTTTACCACATTTGAGGTCTCTAAAAGACATACATTAAAAAAAAAAGAAAAAAAAAGAGACAAAATGAATAGAGAAAATAATAAAATGATCAATGGAAAAAATGAAATGATTAAAAAGAGAGGATGGAATGAAATTTCGTTCAAAAAAAAAGAGAGAAAAGAAAATAGAAAATAAAATAAAATAAAAAATAGAAGAATAAAAAAAAGAAGAAAAAAAAAAAGAGAAAATTAATCACAAAATGAATAGAACAAAAGAAATACACGAAAGATAATAGAACATTTGATTTAAGAAGTCGGGCCTCTCTGCCCACGTGTTGAGCTCCTGTACTCGAATCCTTAATCAACTACCAAGAGCTGCAACTGCAGAATAAATACCGTAGTCCAGCCTCAGATCGTGAAATGTTACCCGATCTAGGGTCTCCAAAGATATAAAAAGAATCCACCCTTAAGGAGCTGCAACTACGGGATAAACACCGTAGTCCAGCCTCAGTTTCGTGGGATTAGTGTCGCGTCTGAGGTCTCCGAGGATATAAGAATCCACCTTAAGGAGCTGCAACTACGGGATGAATACCAGTCCAACTCAGTTCGTGGGATTAGTTCCGCATCTGAGGTCTCCAAGGGTATAAACATCTATCTCCGAGGAGCTGCAACTACAAGAAAAGTATTGTAGTTCGATCTCAACCCGTGGGGCAATTGCCACGTGAGATCTCGAGGATTTAAGAGTTAAAATCGGGTTGCCATGTTCGATGTTATATAACCAGATCGTTTTGCAGGAACCGTATATTATTACATCCCTTTTTGCGGCGGTCCGAGGGATTCAACATTGAGCTTTGACATTCCATGCCTGAGATCTCCCAGGATAATATGGCGGAGCCACCTTCACAATGGTCGATGGTTCGAGATGGCATCATCATGCTTCAACGTCTGGAGGATTCAACAACTCATGGAGCTAAATTCGACATTGCCTCGGCAACATACACCCTCCAGTCTTTCATGTTCAAGAACTCTGAGGGTACACTATTGAATGTATGCTCGCGGTGCCTATCCTGCGACATTTTGTATTAAAAAATGAAATGATAAAAAAATGATGAACAAAAGGGCTAAAAAACAGAGATGCCCGTCGGACCTACTCGGATTCCACTGCCGAGTAGGGGTAAAAAGGATAAGAAAAACCGGCCATGATGATCGAAAGGGCGTCGTGGGCAAAATTGGGAACCCTGCTACGTGAAAACCCGAAAGGGCGCGTAGGCAAAAGCAAGAAGGGGCTGACTCCGGTGAAAACCCGAAAGGGCGCTTGAGTCAGTAATGTGGTAAAAAAAAGAAATGAATGAAGTCAAAACGTCAAAATAGCAAGAAGGGGGAGTTCCATCCCTACTCTTTAAAATCCCCTTTTTGCTATTCATTCTCCGAATCCAGCTATGCACTCTCTAGTCAATACAAAACCTCAAAACTTAGACAAGCTATCTCGTGCCATCTACGCCTCACGTCTATATATACTTGCTCTCGCCAAGTAGGACTTTAGGTTTAGATAACTTCTGCCTTTTCAAAATTCTAAATAAAGCCCAGCCTTGACTTCTTGCCTTAGCTGACCAGTAGATGTTACCTTTAGAACCCTTGTTGAAGTTAGTACATAGGTTTTCCAGGTTTCCGTTTTGAAATTGACCCAAATAACCTCACACCATCTACCAACATCATGGTATGATGGGTGGTTGAGTTCTATTCCACTCATGAATCTCTCTCTATAATATATAATTAAAAAAAAAAGAGGCTTAAATAGAGGTGCCTCGCTGGACTTGTCTAGGTTTCCCCTAGACAATGGTAAAAAGAGCTAGAACCGGTCATGGCGAAAACCCGAAAGGGCGCCATGGGCAAAATTGGGTACCCCGCTACGTGAAAACCCGAAAGGGCGCGTAGGCAAAAGAGAGAGGGGGTCGGATTGGTGAAAACCCGAAAGGGCGCTCAATTCAATAATGTGAAATAAAAAAGGGATCCAAAGATAGCTACCGAAGACAAGCAGGCTTCAAGTCTCCAGAAAGGAAATCCTGACATAAGTGGTACTCGACAATCAAAGCTTATTTTAACGTCAGTGCCAGCCAAAGCTCGCCTTTACGCCAATGCCAATCGGGGCTCGTCTTCATGTCACTGCTAGCCGAAGCCCGCCTTCATGCCAGTTGAAGTTTATCTTCACAACAGTCAAAGCTCATATTCATGCCAATGTCAACCTAGGCTCCTCTTCGTATTCGTTGTATGCGAAGTGGATTTTAACAAATTTCAAGTCTCTGGAGGGAAATTCCTGATAGAGTTGGTCGACAACCAACGAAGCATGTGTCAACAGATGATGTGTTCTAACAGTTTTAATTCTGGGTGGAGAATATTGAAGAAACATGTCGATACCCAGACACAACAAAAGTCAAGAGAGGAAGACAAGGGCACATTGATCTAGCTATGAGCGAAGCAACTTTGATAATTGTCATTACTGTGAGAAGATGGGCTACAAAATCTCCAATGTGGTGATTTGGTCATCACAGTCAGCAACGATGAGGTAGAAGTAGTCTACTTCCCCCCTACAAAGACCACAACGCTACTGCATGCTCAGATTGTGGCGTATTCAAGGTGACCAGTCAGTAAGAGGGTTCAAAAGAAGGGAAGTAGTAGGGTCACTTACTGGGTCTAGAAAGAGCCATCAGATCATATAGCAAGCTAGCATGCCCCATTGGCTCATACAATAGGCCAATACAATCCAATTGACACAATGGTTGGCTGACCCATGAAGGCCACCAACTCACATGGCCTTGCCAATTGAAGAAGGCCATTGATTTAGGGCTCCCGTTGATTCAAGGAAACCGCCAATTCAAGGAGGCTTCCAATTCAAACTCTTATCTTCAAAACATCCCACCAGGTCAAAATTTCAGCATTTTGAAGGAGCTACCAGTACAGGGCTTCCACCGAATCAAGAAGGCTATTAGTGCAGTGCCTCCACCAGCTCAAGATTGCCACTAGTTCAACACTCACAAGAGTTAAAAAGCCTCCAGCCTAACAATCTTCACCGACTCAGAGGCTGTTGATTCAGTGAACTCACCAACTAGAGAGATGTGGTCACAATGGTTCTCTCTGACCGCCGACCTGAGACCACAATGTCAACCAAAAGAAAATCAGAGATCACCAGCACGTCGATGGGCTGTTAAAAGATACAAAAGGTCACCTGCGAACACTGCACCACTCGTCTCTCGCTTGCACTGTCCGCCTGCTAACTGACAAACTCTTCAAATGATGAGATCACCAAGACGATGACAAGTCAGGCATTGCCCGCATTGATGAGGCTAGTCTGTATCCAGCTGCAACGTCAAAAGTCCTTCAAGTTGCACCCGCAGGCGCCGCTCACCTCCTTTCGCAGCACCTGCAGGTGGGGGGCATTTGTGGACACCTAAAAAATGGGGATGCAAAGAGCCTGCATCCAGCAGCCCAACCCATCCGAAACAGCCCTAAAAGACCACTAAAAAACCATTTAAAAAAAGGCCCAAGAGAAGCTCATTACCTAGTGGCCCATCTACCCCATGTTAAGAGGTCATTTTAAGCCAACACAACACCTCCCCACTACACTAGAAAAAGCTGCTATAGCAGTAGGAGGGAGGGGGCTGGAAGCTTCCTTTTGGCTGGCTTTTTGGCTGGTTATGGGAAAAGAGGAGCAGAGGAAGGCGGTGGAGAGGCTGCTTGCTGCTGCTTGGTTGCTGCTTAGAGGAGGCTCCCTTTGGGCTGTTGTAGGTGGTGTGAGAAGCTTTAAGAGGAGAAGAAGGAGAGCTGCTGTTGGGGCTACGTAAGAGGCTTGCAAGAGAAGAAAAAGGGGGGGCTAGCTCTCTTCTTCCTCCCATCCGGCTGGTTGCTAGAAGGGGAGAGGGCTCCCATCTTGCTGGGCTGCGGGCTGAGAGGGAAGAGCAGTAGAAGGGGCTGCTTCTTTCTTCCTGAAGTAAGGGGGGAAGAGGCTGGGTAGAAGGCAAAGGGGGCTCTCCCATTTTTGTTGGTTCTTCTTCCCAGGAAGGTGTCTGTGATTCCAAGAAGAGAGTGAAGAGATTAAAAGAAAGAGAGAGTGTGTGTTTTGTCTTTTCAATCACCTTCTCTTCTTCTGTTAAATTCCGGTTGGCATCCCTCTTGTCATTGTACTATTTCTTGTCCTCTTTTGATGTTTATAAGGCATTGATGCCTCTTGACGAAGAGCACATCATGAGTTTTTTTAATGCTTGTGTGAGAGAGCACCCATCTCTTTTAGGCAATATAATATATGGATGCACATGATCTGTCCCCTGTTATGTCCTCTTTATTCCCTTCTTTGCATGAGACCTTAGCTCCCCATCACCCCATTGGTAGTGGGAAGGCGGTTGGGTACTCCTCATCCTATCAAGGGCAGTCCATGAGGAACCACCCATTGCCATGTCATGTTTTTTTTTTCTGTTTTAAAAGATCCCCTTCATTTAATGTTTCTCTCTCTAAATGATGTGTCCCAACCGTGAGTGTTGAAAAACCAATACAAGGACCTCATGTAGGACCATATATGTGCCTCCTGTGATGGGTTTAGAGAGAGCCAAGGCACTGTTCAGATCCCCTACAATTGTCCCTGCTTCACTGTACCAATCCTGCCGATTCGTTTTTCTATCAGACCTTGAACACCAAGGGTCAAGTGGCTAATACCTGGGTCCTGTTCAGGCTTATGAGGGGCGACATTATATGCCAAATGATCTGTGTTTCCGACGGGATGCCCAAACTCTGCACGTGTTGCGAGAACCGTGTCCCCGAAGTGCTGCCGAATCGCTTTTCCGGGTGACTTTGAACATGAAGGGTTCGGTATCTAATACCCATGCCCGGTTCAGGCCCATGGATGGATTCTCCATATGTTGAATAGCCCGTCAGCCCGGCTGGACGCTCAGATCATCTCCGGATTTTGAGAACCGTGCCTCCGAGGTGCTGCCGAATCGCTTTTCCGGGTGACTTTGAACATGAAGGGTTCGGTATCTAATACCCATGCCCGGTTCAGGCCCATGGATGGATTCTCCATATGTTGAATAGCCCGTCAGCCCGGCTGGACGCTCAGATCATCTCCGGATTTTGAGAACCGTGCCTCCGAAATGCTGCCGAATCGCTTTTCCGGGTGACTTTGAACATGAAGGGTTCGGTATCTAATACCATGCCCGGTTCAGGCCCTGGATGGATTCTCCATATGTTGAATAGCCCGTCAGCCCGACCGGACACTCAGGTCATCTCTAGATTTTGAGAACCGTGTCCCCGAAGTGCTGCCGAATCGCTTTTCCAGGTGACTTTGAACATGAAGGGTTCGGTATCTAATACCCATGCCCGTTCAGGCCCATGGATGGATTCTTCATATGTTGAATAGCCCGTCAGTCCGACCAGACACTCAGGTCGTCTCTGGATTTTGAGAACCGTGCCTCCGAAGTGCTGCCGAATCGCTTTTCCGGGTGACTTTGAACATGAAGGGTTCGGTATCTAATACCCATGCTCGGTTCAGGCCCATGGATGGATTCTCCATATGTTGAATAGCCCGTCAGCCCGGCTGGACGCTCAGATCATCTCCGGATTTTGAGAACCGTGCCTCCGAAGTGCTGTCGATTCGCTGTCTCTTGTGGTTTTGAACATGAAGGGTCGGTATATAATACCCATGCCCAGTTTAGTCCCATGGATGGATTCTTCATATGATAAATAGTCCGTCAGTCCGACCGGACACTCAGGTCATCTCCGGATTTTGAGAACCGTGCCTCTGAAGTGCTGCCGAATCGCTTTTCCAGGTGGTTTTGAACATGAAGGGTTCGGTATACAGTACCCATGCCCGGTTCAGGCCAATGGATGGATTCTCCATATGTTGAATAGCCTGTCAGCCCGACCGGACACTCAGGTCATCTCTGAAATTTGAGAACCGTGTCCCCGAAGTGCTGCCGAATCGCTTTTCCGGGTGGTTTTGAACATAAAGGGTTCGGTATACAGTACCCACACCCGGTTCAGGCCCATGGATGGATTCTCCATATGTTGAATAGCACGTCAGTCCGACCGGACACTCAGATCGTCTCCAGATTTTGAGAACCGTGTCTCTGAAGTGCTGCCGAATCGCTTTCTTTCAGCTAGTTTTGAACATGAAGGGTCGGATAGTCCGTCCCCGTGCCCGATCCGAGCTCATAGATGGTGTGCATACATATTGTGGGTGCTGCCATCCCGTCTGTCAGTTCTGATTCCTCCCGGATTTCAAGAACCGTGCACAAATAGGGCCGCAGAATCACTGCGATTTGATATTTTGGACAAAAGGGCCGGATAACTGATTCCCACGCCCCGTCCGGAATTGAACAGAGCCCTTTCATGGTTTGGGTGTCATTCCCTCCTGACCCGGTCTCGGATCCTCCGTTTCCCACGCGTTTTGTGCGTTGCAAGGGCTGCCGAATCATTTTTGGTCTGTGAACAGTGCTGCCGATTCGCCCCTGCCGAATCGCCTCTGCGGAATGGACCTGGCTGCCGATTCTCCTGCTGATTCACCCTTGCAGAATGGGTCTGGTTGCCGATTTGCCCTGCTGATTCGCCCTTGCTGAATCGCTTTCGCAGAATGGTTTTGGTTGCCGAATCGCCTTGTTTGCCGAATCAAATAGATTGTGCATGACGATGTTTGGGCATATAAGAGTCAAATGAGATTGAACCATGAAAAGAACAATGACAATCAAAGCATGTCAAATTTCTTACATTACCCAAAATATAGAAATTGTGTAACAAATAAAAGGGCAAATAAATGAGCATGCAAAAGATGAAGAGCACACACACATTCAACTCTCTTGCAATCTAACTACATCTTGTGGTTTGATTTTGTGCCTTTTATCGGATGTCCCGTTTTAGGCCATAAGACTTTTCATTCTGGCGCGAAATAAAGGGTTTTCTCTTTCTAAGAGATGTAATTAACATCGTTGCGTTCAGGCAACGGCGGGATCTTGGTCCCGACCCGATCTTCACAATCGTTTGACGAAGTCAAACAGCGACCTAAAGCCCTCCGACTCTCGGAGGTAGAACACTTGATTGTCACTTTAGTGACTGGCACGCCTGCGCTATGCGATTGCCGATTCATCTCACGTCATCGTTGCTCGAGTAACATTCGACGAGATTTGAATTTGCTAGATGTATCCATGAGAACATGAGAAAATATGATAAAGAGAACTAAAAGATTTTAATCTTTAAAAAAATCCATTTCCTCATGTCATATCTTACTTGTTCGAAGAAGGAGAAACTAATTAAAACTTCGGATCCGAGCTTTTGGATAATGTCTGTTCCCTTGTTACCAAGTTTGTACTCTAGCTAGCTTGCGGGGCCCCTTACTTAAACGTGCTAATGTGCCAACATTTTAACAACACAATATAGAAATCCCATGAATAGCCAAATTCTCCAATCCAACTTAACAGAGTCCAGTCTCCACTCTCCATCCATTACCCTCCACTGTCGTGGCCCGTGGGCACGCCGTACGTGCAACCAAAGTGCGGTAACTTCACCATCGGTCTCTGCATCTTCACTTAGATTCCAGCCATCAGCTCACCTTATCCGTTCGGAGTCCCAGTCTATATACGATTTTGAGCCACACGGGCGCGGGCGCACAGAGAGAGAGAGAGAGAGAGAGAGAGGAGGCGATGGATGCGATGCAAATAGCTCTTCCCATACTCGGCATCGCAGCAGCGGCCGCTGTGACTTTCTATGCTGTGAGCTTCGCGAGATCCGGGAGGTAAGTAACACTACAGCACTGCACTGCACTGAGCTCTCTCTCCCCGCCGTCGCATCCAAATTAGTTAGTTCCAACTCCGCCTCTGCCATGCAGAAATCTTTCGGAGACGTGGACGATTCCGAGGCGGCGGAGGGCAGCGGGTTCACGTCCTCGGCCAGCTCCAGACAAGTCAGGGCCAGGAGGAAAGCTGAGAGAGATGCCCGTCGATGATGATGATGATGACGAGCATTCTGCGCTACTCCCACTTAATTCGTCGGCGTTGTGTGTATGAAAGGATTTAGAGCACTACTTTCCTTTATGTATATGTAATGGATCGTTCGTGGCATGGTTTTCCTGTTAGATCACTTTTATTTACTGAGAATTTTCTTCTCTTACAAGAATCAGAATGTCAAAAAACACTCTAGCTTAGGCCGTCTCTAAAGGGGGGGGGGGGTGGTTAAAGTAATCAGGGGGATTTCTTAAAAATTTGGAAAAAAAAAAAAGTGAAGTTAAAAGGGGCAGTATATCACACCTATCTAAGTGAGTAAATGTTAACACCTTTTAACACCCCCCCCCCCACCCCTCCTATCTTTGGCGCCAAAGAGATTTCACTTAAAAATTGGATTAAAAACTCTCGGATGTTTCTTATCCCTCTACCAAAGAGGACTGCATGCATCAAGGATGGTTTAGATAGAAAAAAGAAATAACTTTGGTGGTGGAGAAGAGAGAAGAAAAGATTCTTTTTGACTAATAAAACTACTTTCTTACAATTTAAATCATAAGATTGTTCGCGTAAATTTCACTACTAAGAGGGGGGCTTTCGCGGCAAGTTATTTATAGCGACTAGAAAAAATGGCCATAAAAAGCCACTTTTAACGGCGGCAAATCTACTAGCGCAGTAAAAATATTAACTTTTTTACGGCGGCCAGGTATGTTGTTGTAGGTAAAGAAGTCTGGGAGGGGGTTTGTTCTCGCCGTGGAAACCCCAAAAATTTTTCCCAAACCTCCACATGTGTACTTTCTCCTTAATATCATACCCCCCCCCCCTCCCCATACACCACACTTTTACATCCTTCAAACTCTGCAAATATTTGTCTCTTAACCATGTGTATGTATATGCAGTAGAATTTGAAGAGAGAAAATCTCGATCTTTTGGTCCAAATCATAAGATTTATAATATTGAACCTGCCAGCTTAGTAGGTGAAAGCTCAATTTCTAAAATCACAGCTCACATAAGAGAGTCTAGATGGTGGGCACAACTTAAGAAGTGCAACAGAATCTCATATTGCCAACCACGTAGAAGGACTCCCTAACTCATAAAGAGCTCTTAAGAGAACATATGAGACAAGTGGATAACTTTCAAAGCAATATTTTTTGAACACAATAAGATGGGAATTAAGCTCAGCATCTGAATACATCTCTAGATTGGTCGAACCCCAACCCAGATCTTCCACAATGCCTCGAGCAGGTCCTTAGCTCAACGACTCCTAGCCCCTAGTGCCTTCAGGTAAGAATGATCAATCCTATGAGTTATTGGGACAATTGGAAGTAGACTAAAAGGGTCTGTTTGGTTGTTTGTAAAATAAATTCATAGGGAAAACGTTTTTCAAGGATTAGCTTTTACATGAAAATGAAAATCACAATTGTCCATTTGGTTGTTAGGAAAATATTTTCACTAGTTATTTGTGTAAATAAAATATTAAAAAGAGTAAAAAGTCAACAGCATTAAATGTAAGCTTTTACTAACAAATTGGATGGAGATGCATGTGATATTATGGTCCACTCCAATGAGAGGAGGCCACATACCCCTAGTGTATTATTCATCAAAATTTTTATTTTATTTTATTTTTTTATTTTTAATATTTTAAAAAAATAAAAATAGTGGAAAACAAATAACTTTGACAAAAACAATTTAAATTAGGAGAAATAAATAAAAACATAATTTGAATGAATAGTGTTTTACTGTTATTTTAATAAAAAATAAAAAATAAAACAACTAATGAAAAATAATTAAATTTGACAAAGTTGATTTAAATAAAAGGAAAAAAATTAAAAAAAATCTGAATGAATAGTGCTAAGAATGTGATTAACCGAAGGAGGAGAAGTACGCACCTGGAAAACGGCTTCCGTAATATTGCCGCGGATGCCGAAATCTGTGACTTTTAGGATGATGTTTTACATAATTTAGTTTTCAAGACTACCAAATGACAAAAAAAATAAAGTTTTACCTGAAACAGTTTTCTGGGTGGGGTTTCCAGGGTAAACAAACAGACCCTAAGTCAGCCAGAGCTCCTACTTGATAATATGATTGTGGACCTTTTTAGTAAGACAATTACAACAAAGAATGTAGGAGAATTAAGATAGAGATGAGAGTCCATGTATGATCATGATTCATGAATCGGGCTTCAGAGTCTTAAATGACCACTCCTATAAGCTTAAACGGCCACTCCTCTAAGAGTTACATCTCACCATTCAATAGTATCACTTACTAAATCTTATGGAACCATTGGAGAAAGCTAACATCTATATAAACCCTGGAGATCCAATTCTACGTTAGATATGAACTCTCTGAACACTGATATTAATGATGAAGAGCAATCTAAATTTTCTCATCTTCTTATCTTGAGCCCTTATCTCTTATTGACTTAGATATTAGAGAGTTTTTCTTGAAACCTCTACCTGAGGACGTATGATCATTTGTTCTCGATCTGTAGATTCTCATCTAAAGGGAAAAGATTATTTACAATGTCTCCGATCTCAAAATCATCCGACAATCTATTCGAAATGGACCACTTTAGAACTTAATAAATGGGCTAACTCATGTATCTTTCCAAACCCTCTCTGACGGCGTCAAGCCCATCCCTTGTATTTATCTGATGAGACTTGGAGAGCTTTAATTCCTTGTTATCCTTAATTTCTTTCTCAAATTCCGTCGGATTTCATGTAGCTAGATGGATAGAAACTTGTGAAATTACGAGTTTTACGTATGCACATCTTTGACACGCAAAAGTATTACCATTTGGGCAATGATTAAACAATCTATTTCTTTGATACACATCTTTGATCCAGCGGCAGCAAATTAAACACTGCAAGTGTCTTGCGTGCGTAATTTCTTTTTTATATTGTTATTAGATGACGATCCAGTGGCAGCAATTGAGGTGCGGTGGAGCCGCACCGTCACCCCAACACTTCTCTCTCTCTCTCTAGAGAGAGAGAAACATCCAGAAACCACTCGGAAGGTTAGGTGACTCCCATCAAACGAAACACGTCCAGTTAAAGATATCATTTTGTCAAAAGATCTTTGTCAAAAAGGAAGCATATATAATTAAACAATAGATGAGGAGGTTATTTAACTTGAGAGGTCGAGTCCCTTAATTTAGCTGCTTACGTAAAATAGGCTATATAAAAGTAATTAAGTTGGAAGGTCTACTTCAAGGTTTTTTTGTTGGAAAACTAATTTATCATGTTATCCTTCAGAAAATCCTATCAACATGCTCTCAATGAGATTTAAAGTTTTGGCCTTGCAATCCTAGCCACGTGGAAGGCTCAAGGTAAATTGTATCGTGGGGGCTTGAATGTGTCGAATTTCTCTTAGAACGGTATAGCTAGATTGAATCGTACCACGTCAAAAAGCTTCTATCCGGCTCATATATGACTTTCAAAAAATAATAATAAAATAATTAATAAAGAAGAAAACTAAAGGGATAAGATCGGCCGTGTTGGATACTATACTTCTCTTTAACACGGTATGATATAGTTGTATTACATCGATTCGATACGGTACGACCAACTATGAAAAAGTTAACTATTAAACGTTCCTTGAGTATTGAACATAGAAATATTGAACCATCAAAAATGCTTGCTAGTGCAGAATGTATAGTTCAATGGTGCTCTTTTTAACTCTTCTTTGGAGGACTGGTATCTGCACCTCTTTTAGTGGAATCTCCTCCCCTAGATTCATTTCATTTAAGAAACATGGGCATTAAAATAGGATTTTACTTCATTCAAATAAATGCCCATTAGTTTTGAGGACAACTTTAAAAGAATAAAATCTCATATACACTTCATAATAAGCCTGCTATATAAATAGGGTTCTTTAGAAAAGGTCTAATCCCTATATCCTTTCATGTTTGTAAGATACCCCTCCACGAATATATTTATTGAAAATCTGTCATAACAACCATGGTTCATCGTACCACGGCAAATCGTCGCGGTACGTACAAACTATACCGTGCTTGGGCTCTCGTGAGCTCAGGCACAGTTGGGTCACCCCAATGGGGTGATCGGGGCGTGCCGCCGCGGATCGGTACGGTCTGATCTGTTAAATCTTTTTTTTCATACCTCTCTCATATCCAGTGTATTTAAGGGGTCTAAATGATGTCTAATTAAGATGAAATTTTAAACATAAACTAATTAAGAGATGACACAAATTATAGTAATTTTATTTTAATTTTTTAATTATTTTTTCTTCAAGTAAAAATTATCTCAAAAATCATTAGGTCGACTTAATCTCAACATTTATGCATCAATAACTCCTGATATTTATATTTTTAGAATCAATATATTTGTTTAGTAATTATGATGACTTCAGATTTGACTTTATTTTCAAAACTAAATGTCGTCACATTGAAGTGCACAGAGGGTTCGCCGTACTGTAACAAATCATGTGTGCACTTAAGGGGTCTAAATGGAGCTAATTGAGATGAAATTTTAAACATAAGTTAACTAAGAGATGATATAAATTATAGTAATTATAGTTTAATTTGTAAATTAATTTTTGTCAAGTAAAAATTGTCCTAAAAATCATTAGGTCGACTTAATCTCAACATCTATGCATCAATAGTTCCTGATATTTATATTTTTAGAATCATTATATTTTTTTAGTAATTATGATGACTTCAGATTTGACTTATTTTTGAACCGAATATTGTCCGTTGAAGTGCACACAATCAAAGATAATATAAGAATTATATTAATATCATGAAAATATTCTAAAATTAAAGATAATTATGTTTTATATAAGTGATCATATCTTATGTATAATTTACTATCTCTTTTAATTCTTAGTGTCATATTAATATTTTATTATAAATTTTAAGACGTTACAATTTGTTTTTGTTTTCGGATTCTTGGTGTTGATATAATGGAATACATTGGTCATATCATGAATAATTTTCATGAAGAGCCCAAAGACTGGATCACCTTATTTAGGCTATAGAGAGGTCGCACTCACTGTTAGTTTCGATCGCGATATGAGAGAGAAGATCAAGAATAATCCATTGTATCTAAGCACAGACCTTCATTTGGTGTGATTCTAGTTGGAGCTCGTAGAGAAAGTTGTGGAAACAACTTTCATGAAAAAGCCTCGAAGAGATAAGTCCTCGTTTGAGATGTGAAATGCATGATAATCTTGTATATGTAGATCATGATATGAGAGAGAATGTGAAGAATAATCTGTTATAACTTTGGGCACAGACCACCAATTGAAGTGATTCCACTTCGAGGACGAAGTTGAAGAAGAGTAGAACAACTTTGATGAAAATCTCGTGAGCATATTAGTCCCTTTTCAGGCTGTACGTAGAAGACATGATATCCCTGATAGTTCTGAAGGATATGAAAGAGAAAGGGAGAGAGAAAGGATGCAACGTTGAGAATGACTTCTCCTCTGACTTTGGGGCGATGAGGCTTGGTGAGCAGAGCCTCCAGGAGTCTCTTCACGTGATGGTAGTTTTTTCCTATCCTATAGAATCTTAGGATGTGTTTAAGAGAGAGAGAGAGAGAGTACAATCTCGAGTTAGAGAGAGAGTCTATGCATGAGAAGAGATGAAGAGTCTATCTTGAGTTTAGATGTAGAGTCTTCTTTTGAAGTTTGCTTATTTTAAATATTGATCAAGTCACAAAACTAAAAAAAAAAAATCAAGCAAGTTCTTTTCTCACCGTATCTCAGTACGGTACGGTACCATAGTACGGAGAATGTGGCACGATCGATCTGGACGGTACGGCGAACCTTGATAACAGCACGTGTTTGGTAAACACTCATTTTAGGGACGTTTGCTAAAATTTGAAGGGATTTACATGGCTTATCCCTAAAATTCTTGTGTGTCCATCGAAAAGATGTGTTATTATAGGAGTTTTTAATAAATGTTAGGAAAGAGGGATTATTTTGTAAATATAATTATGTAGGGTCTTATGAAAAGAATATACTTCATATGTTTACTGATTAGTATAAAAAACCTAAAAATAGTGAAATACAGGAATAATGTAGTTAACTTTTAATTAATACGCACTCATGAGTACCAATATATCTTACAAGAGTTCGGTTCCTCAAAATATACGGGAGGATCGGATTCTATTAATGTTAGAGGAATTTTTGTAAAAAAAGTTTCTCAAATATTTTTCACATTTTGATTTAATTTTTTTTCATAAAACATAGATAGTTCTATAAAAAATCTTGGAGATACTAATAAAATTCGAATCTTTCGCCTGCTAGCTTATCTCTCCCTCTGGAAAAAAAATTATATTTTCGCTAGGGGTGTAAATGAGTCGCGTCACGTTGAGTATTATGTTGTTCAAACTCTATTTGCTAATATTTAATCGAGTTCAAGTTGAACTCAAGTTTTATCTAATATTAAAAATAATTGTTCAAACTTAGTTCGTTAAATGCCCTCGAGTTCGAACCTTTAATAAATATCTTAATGGGTCCAATTGAATTTACGAGTTATATATACATAAATATATATGTATCTATATATGTATATATATAAACCCAATTTAATCCACAAGTAAAAACTAATTATTTATAAGATCCAATCTATTTTATTTTAATGTTCTATCTCAAGATCCTTTATAAGTTACTTATTTTATATTTCAATATAATGTGTAAATATTTAACAATTACATTTATAATTTTATAATTAAAAATAAAATAAATTTGTTCACGAATTTAAATGAGTCGAATAAATATTTACTCATACTCGACTCGTTTATGAAACGAATTTAAATTTTTATTTAAACTTAACTCATTTATTTTATCAAACATGTCGAATTTGAAAAACATGCGAGTCAAATTTAAATTATTTATTAAATATATTAATTCATTTACGACCTTAATTTTCACACCCGAGCCAACTCTCACAGCGGTCAGTTTCTTCCCCTATTTTTCTCCCATTTTTTGCAATCCTTGGATTTAATTTTCATACAAGGGTGAAATGCGGCATTACGGCGTGGCCGCAGCAACTGTCACTGCCGTATTGTAGCGTATATATACTCGTAGTATTAATATTCATCTAATGCCATCTCCAATTAACCACAAAGCATGCATATAATAATCATTTTTGTGCGAAAATAAACAACTCACACCCAACCTACCTAATTTTAGTAGACGACAACAATGCTACTCCGAGATACACAAATTTAAATGACCGGAAAAGAGGCATGCATACATAGTTTAAAGGACAAAGTATTTATGTATATCGTTGGAAATCGTCATATTCTTGTATATGCCCTTAAACATTATTTGACATCGTCGTCTATATCTTACATTTGATAAAAAAGTTTTTATTAATTATATCCCTCCATTTAGTTTGATCGTTATAATCTAAGAAATATTTGAAAAAATGAGAATACCATTACCCAATATCCAAGAGAGATAAATTAATAAGTAAAAATTTTTAGTGAGATTTTAACATCAGGGGAAAAATAGTCATTCTGTTTCATTAACCTAGCTAACCCAACCATAGTTTAGGAATTGGCAAAATGAAATTGCAAGAATATATATGATGAAACACAGTGGAACACAGGGTATAAGTGATGAAATTAAGATTTTGGAAATACATGCAAGAACTCGACGTGTTTCACCCAAGGTTGGCCATACGCGTAGATAGACTGTGTCGGGTTGTCCATGACACGGTATGGTATGATTTGTACTGTATCATTCGATCTATGGAAAATGTCAGATTTGTTGACCGATTTTTGTCACTCTTTGAAGATAAAATATACCATGCGATTTGAATGTTATTTTTATAAAAAAATATCGATTAAATTTTTTTATCGATCAATCAATTTTAGATTTTGATCTGTTAAACGTCTGAGAGTACTCACGAGAAAAATCAATCGACCGATAGAAAAAAATTGGTTGACCGATTTTACCATACTATGTCAATTGTGTCGGAACTCGCAAATTCTCAAGTATGGTACAAACCTTGGTTTCACATATATATATATATCTATTATATATATATAATATTCTCAATTTTAAACTAAACCATTCCTTGGTACACGTTTTTTTTTTACAAGTTAATGTCTACGATTTCCCACTTGCTCCAAGCTATACAACTTTACAGAATTACACGGTACTGCCGCAAGTTTTGTATATTTTTTGTCTAACGCGCACATGATGATGTATTTTGAATAAAATGTACTTTTAAATATACTTTGGATAATATATTACTTGAAATATGGAATATGTGCTTTGATGTAAGACAAAATTAACTTTTAAATATTATCAAACAATGCTCCCAAGACCAGCACAAAACATGTTACATAGACTTCGTAAAGTCATTGATGTGATTCTTGCTTGTATCTTGTGAATGAGAAATACTTGTTATAAGAGAGGAAGCATACCCCCCTCGCCTGCAAAAGCACTCGGCACAAAAGTGGGTCACTCACACAAGGGGGCTTTTGTTTTTGGAAAAGTCTTGTTGCAAATCATTGGTTTGCAACAAGTGTTGCAAACTCAATAGGGGTTTGCCACCTAACCCCTTAGGGTTAAGTAACCATGACATGGGATATTATTATAATACTCCATGTCATGAGGTGGCAAACCCCCATTGAATTTGCAACACTTGTTGCAAACCAATGATTTATATCAAGTTGTTTTTTTTTTTTTTTTTTTTTTACAGTAAAAGATGTTGCTTCCATTCATACACAAACAGGTACAGAGGAGATAGAGAGTGTCATCCTCTGCCAGGAGGAGACGGCGAACATCACTGGAGAACATCTAAAGAACACACCACCCAAGGGTTATTGGTTCAAACATAAAAAGGCAAAGCCCAACCCAATAGGAACTCGATCAGAGTACAAAGAGATGGTAGGCCGTCGGACAATGTTAGCAAT
Organism: Colocasia esculenta; assembly: GCA_014218235.1. NCBI lineage: Eukaryota > Viridiplantae > Streptophyta > Magnoliopsida > Alismatales > Araceae > Colocasia > Colocasia esculenta. The sequence continues at coordinate 117,891,146 of CM024763.1, forward strand.
TGACCTACCAGAAGAAACAAGTGAAGATCCACTGAGAGGCAGTAGATGCCGAAAGATGCACAGGCTTGTCGGAAGATCACGTCGGTGAACACCAATGAAGAAACGACAGGTGGAGGCAAGTCCACCGCTACTAATCGCTGTGAGGGCGCTCATCTGAACTGAAATAAGAGGGAGCGGGAAACATGGCTGCAGACATTGGATACGGATGCGTGAGCTCGAGTACGCCAGAGACGCCACCAATATGAGGGGGTGGAGAGGAAGCGACAAACGTCATGACCGACAGTCGACAGAGACTACACGAGAGCATTAGATACCTACTTCAACAACCAACAAATCTACACAAAAGAGAAACATAAAACGAACAGAGGAACGCCATCGAAGTACTAAGCCACAACTGGTAAACTTCAAAATGGAGGGCCTCCTCATCAGCGATATTAAGAGCACCACCAAAACGAGGGGGGGGGGGGGGACATAACTTCTACAGAAGGAGACCAACTGGGAGAGCCTAGACAAAAGCCCCCGAAGAGAAGAGATCCCCCAAACAAAGTTGAAGACAGAGACAAGGGGAGGGGGCTCCACGATGGCGCAGAAAAATCCCTCTTCTTTGAATGGGAACAGCAACATAGAGCCTTGGGGCACTCGGGATGGAGACGAGGCGGGGAAGAAACCTCAGAGCTGACAGGCTAGAGTCCAACTATCCTATACAAGGGGACCTGCACCAAGCATTTCTCTTTGTGAATAACGAAAGTTAATAGAAGAAGTACAGTATATGCTGCCAAGTGCCAATCCTCACCCCACCAATAAATCATATATTTTTGCAAAATTCTATTACAATAGCTTTGCCTTTGTTATCTCTTCCATTGGAAGTTAGCTATTTATCTAGAGAAATATTGAGCAGGTAAAAAACTTAACGGACCTAGGGGTCCTACATCTTTAAAGTAGTTTTTTTTTTTTTTTTAAGTGGATGGTACCACTGAATATATAAAAGAGAAAAGAAATTACAGGTAGAAGGGGAAAATCCCAAGGGATTTCCCTAGGACAAAAGCTAGCAAGTGGAAGCCTGCCAAGCAAGCAAAGAAAACAACATTGACTCCTGATATAGCCAGACCAATCCTTACACCCTCAGCTCTGAACTCCTAGAAAACCACACACGGCTAGAAAACCCACTACGGCGACATCAGGAGGTCAAAAATCATCTCTTCAAGGATCTTTTTTGCCTACCAAATCCCATTTAGTCTTTCTAGTGATGTCTACCAGCCATCTTCGCTTAATCAAGAGCATGGAAGATTTCAGACCTTTGTCCACCCCATCATAGGACACTCCAATCAGCCATGTTGTGTCGCTTGCCCGAGTTTCCATGTATTTTTGACTGTTTCCATCACATCCCCTTTGGAAAGCCTTCCTTCCTTCAAAGGTGTTGTTTCCTCACCCTGATATATTTCTTCTACTGGAGTATCACTATTTAAGAGAAAGATTTAGTGTATTTTTTTATTGCACTTAAGTGTAATATGACTAGGCACTAAACCCATGTGACACCCCTTACATGAAGAGTGATAAAGTGACAACCTAATTATTAGGTGCCACATAGATTTAGTGCCTAATCATATTGCACTTAAGTACGATTAAAAAATGTACTAAACCTTTCTCCTACTTTAAAGGTTCTCCTACACTGGCTTACGAACAAGAGGAGCAAAGACCTCCTCCGCCCCCTCATGCTCGATAGCAGGCTCGACAGGGAGAGAGAAAGAGAGGACTTTAAAGTAGTTTTGAGACGTGGGTCTAAATACGAGACTAATTTTGTACCTAAGTGGACAAAAAAAAACTATTGAACTAGTAAAAAAATATTTCTCATCTTTCTAGGAGATGGACTTACTGCACACCATGTTGTCTGTCTTTACGCCCATTCCAAGTACAAGGGGGAAGATGTGTTGTGGGGTCCTCTCCTTTGTATCTAAAGCACGCACACGGACAACAGGACATGCAAAAATACATTCTCTTTATCTAGATATAAATATATTTATCAAATAGAGAAAAATTATTGCACACTAGGGGGAGAGTTGGTATGCACACACACACTCTCTCATGATGTGTTTTGAGAATTTTTTTAGAAACGTTTAATATATAGGCGATTGAGCAGTCCAAGTCGCAAAGGGGTGTTAGGATTTGTTTATCGACTCTTGAGACTATACTTCTAGCCCTTTTGCAGTAGATAGATTGATTGATGCTACCTCTAATTCCTTTTTTTTTTTTTTTTGATAACGAAAAACTCTCGCCCCGTGTGATTTTGTGGGCTCAGGGATTGGTGTTCGTGAACTCCAAGGTCAGAACTTGACAACTCCTACTTTCCGTGTACCCGTATTGTCTTTACCCTACTTGACCGAAAAAACTCCGGATCTACACACCTCAATGATTACATATAGATCAGATAAGTCTCCCCAAGAATCGAACTCGGGACCTCTAATTCCTCTCCCTAACTTTAGTTCCACAACATAATTTTGTTGATTGACATCTCAAATATAGTTCGGTGGTTGAATTTGTTAAAGTTGAAAATATTTTTATATCTGAAGCTAAACTAGACTTTGCGGTGTCTAGTAAGAAATTGAAGATGATGCTGATGGTGAGAATTGTTCTTGACGTCCAAAACTTCGTCCTCAACCTATTCTTCGACATATATATTTCTGAAATAAGACATCTACAGGATAATAATTATCTCATATTTGGCATCCGCCACCCGATTATAAATGGCTTCTTGCCCCTGATTTAAAGTATCTTTCATCAGTAAAATAGCTTTTGTTAAAAAAAAAAAATCTAGCTCGACTCGATCGTCCCGATGATTGGTCCAACAATAAATTTAACAAAAACCCACACCTTGTAATCCGATCTTTTTTTTATTTACAAATACCTTGTAATCCGATCAATCAACCTTACCACCGAACAAGTAATATTAGAGTTTTGTGCTCGGTCGCGGGTACAAAGTATTTCTCGACTTTCCAATCAAATGTTACTGTTAAAATTCTTCTTTGTTTCTTCGGTTCCCACACACAGGAAGAGAGAGAGAGAGAGGAGAGGAATGGCAAGTCTCCCGCTTCATCTTCCCCAAAGCCTCCGCAGTTTCTCCTTCCGTCCGGCGGCTGCATCTTCCAACGGTACTGGATTCCAACCTGCAATTTGCAAAGTACAAGCATGTTTTTTCTTTGTTTTCTTCCTCTGTCTCCCTTCGCTTGGAACTTGAGTTTTCGTCAGAAGTTGTAAGCGGTACCACCACAGGAGCTCTAGCTTTGTAATAACAAGCACAGGAGCCAGAAAGATCAATACTTTCGCAGGTAGGAAAGAAGATCTGCGGCATGAAGACTGGAGTGGGAAAGGTTTCTTGGGGGGAGGCTCATACCCACAAAAGAATCTATCATCTTGTTTTCAGCTGTCTGTGTTGTGGGTTCTGCCTTTGGATGGAAATGATTCAGTACTTAGTCAAGTATCATCACTTCTTCTCAGGTGCTCCCTTCTCCTTCGACCCCAAGCCCAAGGGCCCTGTGATCCTGGCGATCCCGCTTGAGAAGATAAGGAGGCCGCTCACGCGCACCAGGGCAAACGACCCTGTGAAGGTGAAAGAGCTTATGGAGAGCATCCGGGAGATTGGCCTCCAAGAACCTGTACGTTCAGTGATGTTATCTGTTTATGTCCTAGAAAAGAATTTTCTCATGCTTAGAAAATGTTGGAGCAACCTTTAATTACTATTGCATCATGTGCGCATATGCTTGATTCCACCTTCATTTCTGTGAAGATGTTATGGTAAAAAGTGCTGCATGGTTGTGGACAAGTTCCTTGAAAAGCTGCTGCCAAGTAGAAAATTGTTACCTTTCAGGAAAATTAGGTTGCGCAACTGCAGAGTGACCTAAAGTTGCAGGTCAAATTAGGACTTTGCCCCTCATGGTTCTTATGTCGTGAACTGGTATGTATTGCTTGTTTGATTGACTATGATATAAAGGTGCAGATGCTTTGCACGGACAGAACCTGACTGGTTCCTTTCTTCTTTTGCCTGTCTTGGTTGCCTGTTTAAATTTTGGACATTATTGGTACGTTCATTAGAAAGATATGAGCCTATATAGGCCCTTATTAGCATAGAAATTTTTACCCCAGCTGTCTTTCCTTTTCCTCATTCCTTCTGAAATCTTGTGGGTGCCCGAGAAGGACAAGATTGTTTGGAATATGGTTGCCATTGATGAACCCAAATCTGCTTGGGATATTATCGGCCCTAATGTTATCTCTGCTTGAGAAAAAAACTATCAGTGTCTGTTTCCTTCAATTTGTGGATGTTATACTTAGTATTTTCCTCTGTTTTCCCCTGATGCACTGGATTTAACCTTCAGCCAAAAAGGTTTCTGCCGAGCCATGCCAGCTCGAACGAAAGTTTTTTGCCATCATCCTGTTATAAACCATCCTTGTGTACCTTTTTTCAGGTCTTCACTTATCCATCTCTGGATCTACTTCAGAACTCTAACCATTTTTTTCTAGTCGGTGTAACCAGTGAACCACATAAGCTGTCATTTTGGAAGCCAAGTAATAATGGGAATACTAATGCCACCTTTCTGGTAAAAATGCATGCTTTCTCAACCTTATGATGTTGAAGCATGCATAAGGTGACTTTTGCTGTTTCCCATGGTCAGATGCGTATATGCAAGAATCTTGATGATGATTTCTAGGCAATTAAGATCATGTTTGTTGTTTCCTACACTCCAAATGAGTGATAGAATGGTGAAGCGAGCACCTTATAAATTAATTGTCATATTTAAAACAAAAAATGTGATAAATCATCTCAGTCCTAGGTCCTTGATTTATGGGATATGAGATCTTATTGTCAACATTCATTTAAGAAAATTCAGTTATAACTTTGACTGAAGCTGAGGATGTTACTTCCTTACTTTTATGTAGAGGTTCTCATTGAATCTTGGACAATGATATTCAGATTTCTCAGTTGTTGACATGTTGATATTATTATTTTCAATGGGGGTTCTCATTCAGTCTTGCATAACAAGAGTGGTAGCTCTCATTTACCATGGGTTGTTATGTACCCAATTCTCACTTTATGCATTTTTGTCTGAAGGAGGAGAAACAGAGAATCTACTTATGAAATATGCATAAAGTGCATGTGTTTTATGCAATTGTGTTACAGTAAACATGAGTAGGCAAATAACAAATATAAGGAAATGGCAATGTAGTTTTCATGCAAATGATTTGGCATAATCAAAATGTTAGTTGGTCTAGAATGTTTACCCTGCAGCAACCATATCCTTGGAGGTTCCAGTACTCCAGATGGGACTAGACATCAATTTTATGTGTTATCCAAATGATGGCCTCCATCACAGGTTCAAGAATTTGTGTAGGAGATAATTATATGTTGTTCTCCTCTGATTTATTGATGTCATTTTTCTGAAGGATGGTTCCATGTTGACTGGAAACTAAAGAGGAAAAAAAGGAGGCGACTAACAGTTGCTTTTAAGGCAGTTAATGATGGCCAAATACCATTCCCTCAAAGTCTCTGAGTACCAAATACGATGTGAATCCTTTCTATCTCCTCCCAATGTACAATTAAAGGTGATCAAGGCAGTTTGCCAGAAGCTTCAAGGTTGGAAGGCCAGGCTCTTGTCAGCAGGTGGGAAATGGATTTTATCTAAAACTGTTAAATCTTCATTGTCTGGCCATCTTTAAGATGCCTATCTGTGGTCAGGTTTCTTTCTTCTGAAGCTATCAGATGTTCTTTCTTATGGCAGGAGCCTGGAGCTACGGGGGATGATAAGAACTTACATCTTCTGAAATTGTCACTTGTCTGCAGGCCCATGTTTCAAAGAAGGGTGGACCTTTTCCAATTAACTCTTTTAATCAATCTATGTTAGCCAAATGGCTATGGAAACTGGGTGAGGGCAGTGGTGCTGTTTGGGCTAGGATACCGAGATGCAAATATTTCAAAGGAAGAGGTAAGCAGGATTTCACACCCAACAATTTTGGAACCCTTTCACCTATTTGGAAGCATATTTTGAAGAATGAGGATGTGGTGAGATCCTCTACAGTTTTCTCTGTGGGCATGGGAGATCATTTGCCATTTTAGGAGGGATGTTGGTGTTTGATAAGCCACTGTCTGTAATGTATCATAATGTTTACATATGGACAAACAAAGGGCATGATAGTCAGGTTCATGTTGCTGCATATTGATTTGGATGTTTAGTAATTTCATTAATCAGAAATTTTACAGAGGAAGAAATGAGTGTATATATGGAACTGCAGAAACTATTGTGCAACAGGCTAATGTGGTGAAGTTTTACACAAATACTATGTGATGGGGGGGCTAGTATGATGGCATAAGCTGGTTTGTCAAGCTATCTTTCCACTACGATAAATTTGTTCCTATGGGAAATAATAGTTGGGAGACTAACTGCTAGGAACCCCCCCCAAAAAAAAAGAGACTACTGCTAGGATCAAAAGCAACGATTTCTTTTGCAAGAATCAAAGTGTGTTAGCTGTGGCACTATGGAGGAAAACATTGATCACTTATTTTGCTCTTGCAGTATAATTAGATTGGTTTGTCAAATCTTATTCAATATATAGGAGGGAGGTTGGACACACGTCATGCAGGATTTATGCTCTGGTGAGGGCAGATCAAGCCAACTGACATTGTGGAGGAGGATTGGACTATTCTTCTAGCTGCATTCTTATGGGCCATTTGGAAGCATATAAATGGTAGAAGATTCAAATGGGAGTTCTCTGTAATTTTTTGCATCTTAAGCAGAGCTTTTCTTAGGCCCAATAGTGGAAGGCTATAAGGGGAATTCTCAATTGTTGTGCACTTGTTTCCATAGGGCCTTATCCTGGAAGAGATTCATTGCATAATCAGGCCTTTTGAGTTTCTCAGAATAGTGGTCTCTCTTGTTTTCCTTTTTTATCCCCTTTTACTCTTCTTTCTTCCCAGTTACTTTCATTGGGAACTTTCCTTTTGTACTCCATGATTTGTTACCTTCTGGTGAGGACATCCGAGCCCGTGTTCGTTTCGACCCGGCGTACGTTTATCGTCGGAGGAGAGTCCCAGATTCGACATCGGCATCCATTTGGCTTGAGGACTGATGATTGGCTTTGTGGATGTATTTTCTATCTTATTGAGTCCTATTGTTAGTGTTGGCCCACTAGGGGCCCAACATGGGCTTTGCTATTTTTCTGTTATTTATTATTACGAATTTTGCTTAATTTAGGTCCCAGGGTTATGTGATCTTTATTAAGTCTTTTGAGAGTCTTAGGGTTTAAACCTATATATATGTGTCTTGTAAGCAACAAAGGATTTTAATTGATGTTATTGAGAATTAAAGACAACTCTTTGAGCCGCCACCTCCTCCTTTCCTTCTCTTCCCGCGTACCTCTCTCTCTGCTTCTCCCTCTTCCTCCCAGCGAAAACCCACGCTTCCCCTCCCTCCTCTTCCTTCTCTCTTCGGTTCCCCATCAGTTGGTATCAGAGACGAAGCGGTCCACGTCGGTCTTCCCTTTCCCCCGTCCGCGCGCCTGCGAGCCGCGCAGGCCGCGCCCGCCTTCCTGCATCCGGAACGCACGCCGGGTAGCCCGCACCGCTTTCCAGCACCGCGGACGCACGCGTCCCCCACGCCCCTGCCCGCGTCACCCCACGCAGGCGGCCCCATGCGAGCCCGCGTCACCCCATGCCAGCCGCCCCCAAAGGGTCGCGCATCCACGCGAGGCCCCACGTCACCCCGCCGCGCCACTCACCAGGCCGCTTCCGGACCCCCGACCGCGAGCCCGCCCCGTGAGCACTGCGCGCCAGCCCTGCTGCACGACGCCTCCGACCTGTTCACGCACCGGGTCGCACGCCCCTGCGTCTGCGGACACCAGGTTCCCTGCGCGACCGCCTCGCCATCCTCGCCTACCCCCGGTCTACGGATCAGTGGGCCATCCACTGCCAACTACACAGCGCCTGGATGAACTTACACGACGTGCTGAACGCCGACGGAGAGCACCCCGTTCACGTCTACCTCCGGCGCTACCACACGAGGCGTTTCAACCGCGTCGTCCACGTACGCCTCCGCGTCAGCCCCTGACGCGACTAGTCGTCTCACCTCCTGCGGTGCGAAGCGTGGAGTCCGTACAACGTGTTTTTGCTACGTTGAAGATTGCACCGAACCGGGACAGAGAGACACAGCCCCACAACAACAAACGTTTGGCTTCGACTTCGTGAGCGCGATGCGCGTGTGTACACGTTTTTCGATGGACCTCGTTTTTCAGCGAGTCGGTTAGCGCGTAGTCGCACGTCTCTCTCTCACTTGCTTTTCTAGTATTGGTTAAATTGCCGCCGTGTGTGATAGGTTTCTAGCCAGAGAAAATATTAGTCATTGTTGATTTGTGAGTCGTGAGCCCCATCTCGCCGCACTAGTCGAGGCATTACATGCGGAGTTAATTTCATATACATTGTAGAAGTTCACACTGGTATTTGACTTGGCATTTTGTAGTGCTTAATGGACAGTTTTCCGATCATATAACTTGCACACCTTAGTCGTAGCATTTTCCTGCAATTCATCTTGTGATGCGATTTGCTGCAAAAAAAAAAAAAAAGACATCAAAATCAGAAGTTAGACAAAAAAAAAAAATAAAGGGTGCTCGTAGTGTGTCCAATTCCCATGTTTCATTTCTGTCTCGTAGTTGGAGACGTCTTTGTTCCATGCCCACACGTAGCGGTACAGTGTATCATATCACTCTCCCCTATGTCAGATTCACATCCAGCCATGTCGGGATCACACAATCCAGCTCCAGGGTCACGTGCTGCAAATCCTGACATCCAGGCCCTGACGAGTTAGTGTACAAACTCAGTGAGGACATTCATAGGATGGACCATCGTTTAGGAGAGAGTCTGGCAGGCTTAGATGAGAGAGTCACCGAGTCTGGTCGTACTGTCCAGGGGATAGTTGGTCGTATTGCCGTTCTCGAAGGGGCCGATCGTGCGCCGAGGCATGAACAAGTTGTGGACCGGCCACAACCTCAGCGCCCCCGTTCCCCCGGGGTCCCCCTTCCTCGAGCTGCCCGTGCTGGGGATCGTCAGGGTCACTTACGGGACTATGACCGTGAGTCCTTAGGTGAGAGAGGTGGGTGAGACCCCTCGAGTTCTGTTGTCCCTAGATACCGGAGGTATGGTCCTAGACATGACCCAGAGTTTGAGGATGAGCGGTGGGCTTTTCGTGAGCGGGATCAGGATATCCGCAACGCCCGCCTTGAGGCTCCCAGTTTTGACGGATCTTTGGAACCGCAACATTATCTTGACTGGGAATCGCGGATGAACCGCTACTTTGAGTGGATGGGTATGTCTGATCCTCGCGAACCTTTTTTCGCCAAGACCATGTTGAGGGGTCGAGCCCTAACTTTTGGACCAGTCTAGAGGATCCTTGCTCAACGATACGAGGAGCCATTGATACTTGGACTGAGATGAAAGTTAGGCTCCGCGAGAAGTACGTCCCTTTGACGTACAGGCATCGTGTTTTTGATCGGTGGCAGAATGTCTCTCAGGGATCTCGGACAGTGTCTGAGTACATTGATGAATTTGATGATCTCCTGTTGAGATGTGGAGTTCGTGAGGGGTGCACTAATTCCTCGATTCCGGAAGGGCCTTCGTCGAGCCTATCAGCAGAGAGTTATTCCGCCAACATGTGACCGACTTGACCATGCCTACCAGGTAGTGCGAGAGATGGAGCAGTTTGAGCATGAGAGGGATTCCCCACCTCGGGGCCGACCCACCTTCCAGCGTCATTTGATCAGCGTGTTGCCCCAGCGTCTTCTCAGAGGGGTCCCCCTTTCCGGGCTCCTGAGGGGCAACGCCAGAGGGAGGGTGCGCCCACTCTGCCCCCTCCTCCCGTTCGTTCCCTTTTGGGACCTCCATCGGTCACACAGGGAGACAAAGGGAAGGCACGGATAAAGGACGTTGCTCCTCCGGAAGGTAGTTCTCGCATTCGGTGCTATAGTTGTCAGGGAATAGGGCACATAGCTAGCTCTTGCCCCCACAGAGCCTAGCTACGGAGAGCGGTGCTGCAATGGACTCTTCGCCACTGCTCGTGGATGTCAGTTATGAGGCTGAGGCCGACCTGGCTGATGAGTATTTTCTAGAGGAAGAAGTGAATGGCATGGTCAGGCCGTAACTTTTACAGAAGCACCTGAAGGAGCACGGCTTGGGGTGGTTCGGTGCATCTTTGCCCGACCAAAGGAGACGGATGACTGGCGCCGCACTGCTATTTTTCAGACCTACTGCCGTCTAGGTGGCAAGGTTTGCCGAGTCATCGTTGATAGCGGGAGCTGCATCAATGCGATTTCCACTAGTACGGTTGCCCGTTTGGGCCTGGCTACCGTGGACCATCCCCGCCCATACCAGGTGTCTTGGGTGGACACTACTTCTATCCCCATCATTTGAGATGCCTCGTCCCGATCCAGCTCCACTCTTATGAGGCTCAAATCTGGTGCGATATCTTACCCATGGAGGTTGGGAGCGTCATTCTGGCCGACCATGGATTTATGATGTTGATGCCACTCTTTATGGTCGCTCCAACACTTGTGTTTTCGAGCATGGCGGACATCGCATCACCATTCATCCAACCAACCAAAAGGTTCGCCATCTCGAGCTTCCCCATCTCCTAACATTCAGGCCAGCCCGCTACCCCTTCCTCTAGCACACCCACTCATCTTCCCGCACCACCACCTAGTAAGGCATCTGTTTCGCACACCCAAAGGGTGCGCACCCCCACTGTTCCCACCTTACAGCTCATTACTGCTAGGGAATTTGAGGAAGAAGTTCAGGAAACTGACAATGTATTCGCCTTGCTGTTGCGTATTAACATCGTTCAGTCGGATGCTGAGGCAACTGATGAGCAATCTGCGGAGGTCATAATCCTACTCCAAGAATTTGCGGATGTGTTCCCCGAGGACTTACCGGATGGTTTACCTCCAATGCGTGGCATTCAACATGCCATTGATTTCATTCCGGGTTCCTCCTACCAAACCTGCCTCATTACCGCCTCAATCCAATAGAGCTTGCTGAACTCCAGAGGCAGGTCGACGCCCTCTTACGGCGCGGCTACATTCAGGTCAGCACTAGCCCATGTGCAGTACCCGCGCTTCTTGCTCCAAGAAGGATGGCACCTGGCGGATGTGTGTAGACAGCCATCACGCGCATCAACGCATTACTGTAAGTATCGTTTTCCTATTCCCCGTTTGGATGACATGTTAGACATGATGGCGGGGGCCACTGTATTTTCCAAGATTGATCTCAAGAGTGGCTATCATCAGGTCCGAGTTCGACCTGGTGATGAATGGAAGACTGCTTTCAAGACTCGGGATGGGCTCTATGAATGGTTGGTTATGCCCTTTGGGTTATCCAACGCTCCAGTACCTTCATGCGGCTTATGACCGAGACCTTGCGGCCTTTCATCAGAAAATTTCTTGTCGTCTATTTTGATGACATTCTCATCTACAGTCGCACTCGGGCAGAGCATTTGGAGCACTTGCGTCAAGTCTGCCTTACCCTTCGCCAGGAGAGCCTATATGGTATCTCCAAGAAATGTGCTTTTGTGACCGATCAAGTGACCTTGGGGTTCATTGTATCCAGTGATGGGGTCTCTGCCGACCCGGAGAAGATTAAGGCAATAGTTGACTGGCCGGAACCCCAAACTCTTCATGAGGCGCGAAGCTTTCATGGCCTCGCCACTTCTACGCCGATTCATTCGTGGGTTCAGCACGGTCACCGCTCCCATTACGGACTGCCTCGGAAGGGCAATTTTATGTGGACCAAGGCAGCCAACATGGCTTTTCAGGAACTCAAGGCGCGAATGACCCAGGCACCCGTGCTTCGGCTTCCTGATTTCTCTAGGGTGTTCGAAGTTTCGTGTGATGCATCCGGAGTTGGCATAGGAGGTGTATTGAGTCAGGAGGGACACCCTATCGCCTTCTTCAGTGAAAAGTTGAATGACGCAAAGCTGAGGTACTCCACTTATGATCGGGAATTTTATGCGGTAGTCCAAGCTTTGCGGTATTGGCGCCATTATTTGCTCCCGAATGAATTTGTGTTGTACTCAGATCATGAAGCCCTCCGATTTCTCCAAGCCCAAAAGAAGCTCAATTCCCGGCATAGTCGATGGATCGAATACCTCCAGGCCTATACTTTTGTTCTGAAGCATAAAGCTGGCGTGGAGAATCGAGTGGCCAATGCACTAAGTCGGCGGTCGAATCTGCTCTCTATTGTCCACACTGAAGTCATTGGGTTTGAGAAGCTCCAGGAGAGCTATGCGGAGTGCCCAGATTTCGGTCCCATTTATTCTACCCTTCAGTCTGGTCCCTCCCGAGAGTATGAGGACTATGTCCTTCACGACGGATTCATTTTCCGAGGCGACCGACTGTGTATTCCCCAGGACATCTGTCCGTGATTTCTTGGTGTGGGAGATTCATGCGGGGGGCCTAGCGGGTCACTTCGGTCGGAACAAAACCATTGAGCTGGTAGAGTATCGCTTCTTTTGGCCCAGTCTCAAACGAGACGTTGCCCGCATCGTGGCCCATGCCGCACCTGTGCCACAGCTAAGCAGCGCAAGCAAAATACTGGGTTGTACACTCCTCTACCAGTTCCTGACCGTCCTTGGCAGGATTTGAGCATGGACTTGTCCTCGGGTTGCCACGTACGGCTCGTAGGCACGATTCTATCATGGTCGTGGTGGATAGATTCTCCAAGATGGCCCACTTTCTTGCATGTGCCAAAACTTCAGATGCGTCTAAGATTGCCCGTCTCTTCCTGGGTGAGGTTGTCCGTCTGCATGGCCTTCCTAAGACCGTGTCTCAGATAGGGATGTCCGTTTTGTGAGCTATTTTTGGAAAACCCTTTGGCATCTTTTGGGGACCAAACTCAAGTTCTCAACAGCTTATCACCCCAAACGATGGTCAAACGGAGGTTGTCAATAGGAGTCTGGGAAATTGTTGCGTTGTCTGGTGGGTGATGTGACACGGGGAAATATATGGTGTATGATGGGAACATAATGGTTACGTGTATATGCAGTTATGTATATATGTGCGTGGAGTTACACATGATTATCGTGACATAGAAGCACATATCATTTGATTTTGTTTATTCATTTCGTTTTATGTGGTTCATGTATTCATTCCCATGCTTTTGAATTTTGCGGGGCGTGTGCCAGTCTGTCTAACAGACAGAAGAAAGAGTCCCACAATGCGGAGAGAGTATTTTTGGGTGTCCTTGGAAAGGACAGGTATGATGTCCGTGGAACGGACGATTGGATTGTCATGAAATGGACGGGGATGCCCGTGTGACGGGCGACTAGGGTGCGCCGTTTTTTATCTGAACTCCTGAGTCCCGTATCCATACTCATCAGGTGATTGGAGTAGCATGTGCTGGACCTCTGTCTCCATCGACCGGAGTCGATGTTACATTTACATCGAGTTAAGATTCCTGGTGTTATTTAACATCAGTTTTAACCCGAATACCATTCATAGCAAAGGATGAGAAAATATGCACGCTTTTAGAAAATCCTGATCATAACATGTTTTTTCTTTCTTTCAATGCTTTTACTTTGGGTATTTCATTTTTGAAATGACTGCCTTTTTGGAGTCCAAAGTGTGATTTTGAGAGGGGAACGGTTGCATACCCGTGGACCTATTTGAGGTTTTTTTTTTTATTGCAAAAGGTTAATTAGAAATTTCTATTTGGGAAAACATGAGGATATTATTGTGAACGGGTATATACCCGTGCATTTTGATTCTGAACTTGGCTTGGGGGTATTATGACCCGGAGCAACACTTCCGTATTAGAAGGATTACTGTATCAATTTTCTCATATGAAGTTCTTTTATAGTGCCATTTGGAGCAAAGTCCGAGTTTGAGGCAAAGTTTCTTTTCTCCTCATTTCGCACTTGTGCGGGTACAATTTCCGGAGATCATATGGATGTATCTCCATGGAAGTCCTTGTCATATTGTGATTTTTGTCTGAAGTCCATTTCCACGGGTATGGTTTTTGTGGAAGTGCATATGTGCTCCCATTCGGAGTATCTGAACACAGTTCGGGTCCCCATGGACGTTCTTGTCAATAAAGTTCCTTTTTGGAAACTGTCCATATGAACACAGTTCTCGTGAGTATGCTTTCGTGCTGCTCTTTGGAGTATCTGAGCATAGTTCGGTTCTTGTTTCCTTTTTCTTTGGATGTGTGTATATCAATACAATTTCATTTATTTTGGCAGAGTTTCTGCCTATACGGAGTGCCCTCATGGAGGTATATTCATGTGAATATGTATTTATATCCATGTGTCCTCGGAGAATCTTTGTCCGGAGGAATTTTGCCCTTAAGGAGGTATGTGTGTATGATCATAAATTTGCAGTTTATGCATATTTTCTCACCGGTATCCCTATTTGAATGGAGTATCCGGCAAAGAGGTACTATCTGCATGTGCAGAATCCCTTTTGAGAGGCATATGCATGTAATTACAAACTTGTGATTATAGACGTATTTACGGGCGGAGACTCCATTTGGGCAGAGTTTCCTCTTGGGAAGACATGTATATGAATACAAAGTTCGTGATTATATTGATACGTTTTTTAGAGGGAGAGAAACCCGGACATGGGCAGAGCTTCCTTTCAAGAACACATGTGTATAGGCACAAATTTGAATTTTATAGATATGTTCTTAGGTGAATCTCCACTTGGGCAGAGTTTCCTCTAAGAAACATATATATGAAATAAGAATTTGTGAATATATAAACATGTTCTTGGGCAGAACCTATCCTCGGGCAGAATCTCCTCTAAGAAACATATCAATATAAACACAGATTTGAAGTTTATAGATATGTTCTTAGGTGGAATCTCCATTTGAGCAGAGTTTCTCTAAGAAGCATATATATAAAAATACGAATCTGTGAATATATGAATACGTTCTGAGCAGAATCTCCACTTGGGCAGAGTCTCCTCTAAGAAACATATGCATATAGCACAAACACACCGTCCCGGAGAGTTTAAAACTCGATGGGAGGTGGCATAAATTACCAAGGTATCTAAAATACCATATGTCCGGGGTGGACGGTATTTAGAACCTATAACCCGTGAGGGCCGGTGCCGCTATTGCGGACTTTTAGCGATGGAGTTTGTCGATGCCGTGTATGGACGACTTCTTAATGCTCGAGAGAAATTTGATACCTTGACTCACAAGGGAATGAGATTGAGAACGAAGAGGAGAGCTTTGGGAATTTGGAAATTTCCTATCTCCTTCAACTTTCAAAGAAGGGACAATAAGAAAGGAGGGCTATAACACTTTTTCTGACCAAAGGGGAGGGAGAGCTAGAGAGAGGGAGCCCAAGCCCAAGAGCCAGCCAGCCGAACCCCTCTTCCATGGGGAATGGGGGTGCCTTTTATAGGGGAAGGCACCCCCTACATGCGTGGGATGGGGGGAGTCTAACCGATGGGGGTTCCATCGGTTAGAGGGAAAATTCCCTCTAACCGATGGGGGTTCCATCGGTTAGAGGGTTTTAAAACCCCTCTAACCGATGGGGGTGCCATCGGTTAGGGGGAGGGGCACTCCTCTAACCGATGGGGGTACCATCGGAGGGGATGTGCCCATTTCCTGTTTTTTTTTTTATTTTCTGTTTCTGTTTTTTTTTGAAAGGGGAACCCCTAACCGATGGAAGTTCCATCGGTTAAGGGGGAATCCCCCCTAACCGATGGAGCATCCATCGGTTAGAGGGGAAAACTCCCCTAACCGATGGTGCTCCATCGGTTAGGGGAATCCCCTTAACCGATGGAAGCTCCATCGGTTAGAGGGGAGTTCCCCTCTAACGATGGAAGCCATCGGTTGGAGGGGATTCCCCTTCCAACCGATGGAAGCTCCATCGGTTAAGGGGGAAAACCCCTTTAACCGATGGAGCTACCATCGGTTAGGGGAAAAAACCCCTAACCGATGGTATTTTCATCGGTTTAGGGGGATTACAAAGTCTATAAATAGACCGGTCTCCCCTCCATTTGAAGGGTTCGCCTTTTGGAGAATCCGTGTCACTTGAGACATCTTGTCGGAAGTTCTGCCGTCCCGGACGGAGAATCAATTGCAAGTCTTTGGAGCCTTCGTGGCGGACTTGTTCTCGTACTCATCTTTCACATGTGGTCTTGTAGACCTTGTAATGCCGGAATTCTTCCGTGCCGTATTTTATTCGGAGATTTATTCTCCTCGGCATCTCCCACTTGCTTGGGATGCTTGACAATACTTGAGAGCTGAACGGCTTTCAACCAGAAACTTGGATTAAGTCATGACTTTAAGTAACCTTGGGGTTACCGTAATCATAATCACCTTGTCCCCCTAATCAGGCCGTTAAACCGGTTAGGTGAAGTCAACATTTTACCGGTAGTTACCGACTCCTGGTTAGGTAGCATCCTTCTTGCTTCAAGCTAACTAACTGGTTAGTTACCCGCATGTGACTGCCACCTACTGGCTTGTTGGACCACTATATAAGGGAGCATTGGTACTCCTCTTAACAAGCATCCAACATATACACATATAAATATTTTCTGTCCCAACAGGTGACCATGGCGGAACTGGGATCTGATCCTACCTCTGGCAGAATTTGCATACAATAACTCGGTCAACAGGTCTACAGGTATGAGTCCCTTTGAGATAGTCTCAGGTTATAGACCTAGGCAAACCATAGACCTTGCTTCCCTGCCCCCACACATTCGAGTTTCTGAGTCAGCTGAGTCCTTGGCCGAGCACATTAGGATCTGCATGAGCACATCCGTCAATAAATTGAACTGAATAATGAAAAATACAAGAATGCAGCAAATTTACATCGTCGCTTCCGTGAGTTTCAGGAGGGTGATTACGTCATGGTGCGGGTAGACCCGAGCGGTTCCCTTCGGGAGTCGTTAAAAAGCTACATGCTCAGGGAGCTGGGCCCTTTAAAGTACTCAAACGTGTTGGGTCCAATGCCTATGTGATTGAACTTCCAGATGATATGGCATCAGTTCCACATTTAATGTATCTGATCTGGTTGCTTATTGAGAACCGACAGTGATTCCAAGTGAGCCTTTCGAGCCTGATTCCACCGTTGTGAAGTGAGCCACCTCCCGAGCGTCCACCTACAGCCTTCACTGCAAAGCGGCGTGAGCAAATTGACCAGATACTGGATGAGCAGGCATTACCTCCCAGAGCGGCGACTATCAGCGCTATCTGGTTCGTTGGAAAGGCAAGCCTTCTTCTGAGGACACGTGGATCACACGCGAGGAGCTGCAGCGGGTCGATCCGATCTTTTGGAGCAGCGTCAGAGCGCCCTGGACCGTACTCGACGGGGTCGAGTTCCTCCCAGGCGGGGAGGATTGGTGAGGACACCCGAGCCCGTGTTCGTTTCGACCCGGGTACGTTTATCGTCGGAGGAGAGTCCCAGATTCGACATCGGCATCCATTTGGCTTGAGGACTGATGATTGGCTTTGTGGATGTATTTTCTATCTTATTTGAGTCCTATGTGAGTGTTGGCCCACTAGGGGCCCAACATGGGCTTTGCTATTTTTCTGTTATTTATTATTACGAATTTTGCTTAATTTAGGTCCCAGGGTTATGTTGACCTTTATTAAGTCTTTTGAGAGTCTTAGGGTTTAAACCCTATATATATGTGTCTTGTAAGCAACAAAGGATTTAATTGATGTTATTGAGAATTAAAGACAACTTTTGAGCCGCCACCTCCTCCTTCCTTCTCTTCCCTGTTACCTCTCTCTCTGCTTCTCCCTCTTCCTCCCAGCGAAAACCCACGCTTCCCCTCCCTCCTTTCTTCTCTCTTCCGGTTCCCCATCACCTTCTGGTTACTTTTAAAGAAAAGGTGTGTTCTAATGTGTTTATCAATAATCCTGAAAGTATGATAATAATCATTCTGAAAGTAAGTTCTTAATAATCACTAATTGGCATTTGTGCATCAATGGAAATACACCAAAGATTATACATGTTAGCATTCATATAACTGAGATTTAATTATTTAAATTCTACATTGTCATGGTGATGCGGGAGCAAAGTTGGGCCACTCTGTGTGCATGAGCCCATCTGGTGTTTGGGCATATTATTGTTTTGGGCTAGAGGTTTATCTGTATCTAGGATTAATATGTCTCTTTTATATTTTTGTCTTTTCTGTTTGGGCTTTCAGTTAGAAGGTACTTGTTAGTTGTCCATGGGCCTAAAGTGTTTGGGTCCACTATGGTGGCCTTAGGGCTACCCCTCCCTTTGAAAAAGGTAGTACCTTCAGGGTTTCAGGAATGAATGCAAAAATGGATATCCAGTTGAATCAGGACAGGAATGTGATGCCCCTGCTCTAGCCAGCTTTCCTGTTAGCTGGTGCGTCCTGCCTGGCTGTCTCCAAACTGCTGCTGCACTGACTCCACTGCAGACCGTCTCGTCCTTCTCTGCCTTCTATGCTGCTGTATTTTTCTTCCTATGATGGGAAGCTCATCTGACCACTGCCACCAACCCCACCGTGCTGTCACCAGTAGACTGCCACATCCTCCGCCAACTGCTTAGCCACCAGCCCGTCGACCCTCGGTTTTTGGTTGGTCCACCCCCACCACTACTTTGCTTCTCTCTGCCTTCTTGCAAACATCGCCGGAAACTTCATCAGGCCGCCAGATTTGCAGCCGTCCTCATTTGGTTCTCCATGTGTGCTTCTTCTGTGCAAACAGCCACCCATACCACCCTGCCTTGTCGTTGGCTCCGTCTTCCTCATGACCGGAGCCTCCCATTTGGTTTCCCTCTGCTGAGCAGCCCATCGACTGGCCCTAGATCCCCTCAAGAATAGTAGGACCACATCGGCATACAAGAACCTGTAGCATTGGGGGTCCTAGGGCTAGCGTCCATTCCTGGGTTGCATGCACCCAGTGACACTTGCATGCACTTCTTGGCCAGTCGGTGAGCCGCTATAAGCTTGGCCCCCAGAATTAGGCTATTGGACTCGGCTCACCATAGGTCAACTTTGGCCTACCAGCCGAGACCCTTGCAAGGCCCTTTGTACTCCTCTTTGGCATGACCTTCACTCCTACTGTTCCTCCCCTGCCACAACCACATTGCTACTGGCCCACCACAAGCACACCTTCAGCTTCTGCCCAGTCTTAGCTGAGGGGCCCTACAAATCTAACATCTCTTACGGCCGGGCCCACTAGTCTGAACCCAGCCTCATAGGGTCTAGGCCACCCCAAGGTGCCTAGGAGCCAACCTAGGCATCGCCTTGGGGCGCCTTTTTGGGTCCCCATAAGGCAGAGCCTTGTCTAGCCCTCAATTGGGCACTTTCCTACCTAGGCAGGTGCCTTGACAACTATGCCTCAGGGTTATCCTTCCCTTTATAAAAAGGTTGTGTCCCTTAAAGGTTTCAGGAATGAATGCCGAATGAAAAGAAAAAAGAAAAGAAAAGTGCAAGGGTGGGGTGCTGCTAGCTTCTTTCCCATCCCCCCTCTCTCTATTAGGTTCCCTGTGAGGGAGACCCAGCTGAATTAGGACTGGGGTGCGATGCTCCAGCCCTAGTGATGCGGGACCCATCCCTAGCTGGCCTTCCTGTCGGCTGGTCCACCCTCCCCGGCCACTGCTGAACCGCCACTGCCCTGCCTCCACCATGCACCGCCGCCTCCTTTCCTGCTGCACTGCTGTCCTGTTCTCCTGGGAAGACCAGTCAGCCAGCACTGCTGACCCCATTGTGCAATCACCATGAAACTGTCATCTCTGTCTGCTACCCCATCACCATCAGCCTGTCAACTCTCCTTAGCGTCTGGCAGTTCCGACCCCACCACCGCTTTACTCCTCCCCACCATCTTACAAATAGTGCTGAAAGCTCCCTTTGACCACCAGAGACAAAGCCACCCCTTTTACCTCCCATCCATGCACTTCTGCTGTGCCAATGGCCGCTCAGACCCCAACCTGCCTTGCTGTACGGCTCCACCTTCCCTGCAACTGGAGCCTCCTGTTCGTCCTGCCTCTACTGACCAGCCCATCGGCCGGGCCTAGATCCCTTCAAGTGCAGCAAGACCAAGATCGGGCCCTCAGGACCCAGTGGCACTGGGGCTTCTGGGTGCCAACATCCATTCCTGGGTTGAATGCACCTGAGCGACACCCACATATCCTCCCTGGCCGCCCGGTGAGCCACCACCAGGCTGGACCCCCTGAGTCAAGCTGCTGGCGAGCTTGGACTGGGCTTGCCACAGGATGCCTTGTGCCTGCTGGCCGAGACCCCTATGAGGCCCTTTGCACTCTCAGATGAGGCCCTTTGCTCTAGCCATTCCTCTCCACCACACTCGTGCTGCTGCCGGGCCCACCTCAGGCCCACCGTCAGCTCTTGCCCAGTCTGATCTGAGGGGCCCTGCAGCACCGAGTACCTCGTAGGGCCAGGTCCCCTGGTCCGAGCAGCCTCCTGCTAGCCAGTCTTGTCCCTGATTGACAGCGAGTCGACCCCGAGCCCGTCAGGCATGCATTGACTCAAACCTGCCAGTCTGTTGGTGTCATCCCACATCACATGGTCCTTTTCCATTTATGTATATTTTAATGTGGTTGGTCCTGAGAGAGTGTTGTTATGTTATGCACCATCCACCTCCTTCAAGTAAGTTGGCATCCAATAATGTCAATTCTTTTGCTTCGTTTATTTGTAATGGGTTGAGGGAATTCATAGAATGCTGATGCCTGATATTACTTATTGGTTCTGTGTGATTCAGATGTCATCATGTAAATGAAAGGCTGGATTTACCTTCACATATTTCTTGCTATTGAAGAATCTACTTTCCATTGATCCTCCTATCCTTTCTCACAGAGGATTTGACACTTGCTTCTACTGGAGAAATCTATGTTCCTTCAGCTTCTGGCTGGTTTAGGATATTGTAAGGCACATGGATTTTCTATGTTATTAGAGCTTGTCAATAGTTTAACTCTGATGATACTTGAGCAGAATATGTGATTCCTAATCATCTCGCTCTTTTGCTCAACATAAAAGAGTTCATGCCCTGACCATCTCTTATATATTTATGTATTAGAGAACTTATAATCACTGGGAAGTACATAATTCGAACATGAAGTTGATTTATGATGACTCATCCTTGATCTCTATTCATTTAATTTTCTTTACAGGGTGCAGATTATGAGGCTAAGCTTGCCATAGTGTATCTAAGTTACATATATTTTTTTATATGATTTTGCACTTGAGTGTCTCCTTTGTTCCTTTCAGATGGAAAACTTGCATCTTTATTGAGCTTTTACAGTTATCATCGATCTGGTATACAAGTAGTAGTTTTTATGAAAGACTAATTCATGCTTCTGAATTATTTCAGATTGATGTGCTGGAGGTGGAAGGTGTTTACTACGGTTTGTGATCATATAACCTTGAGCACAGAAATGCTTAGTTGGATTTTCCCAGCAGCCTAAGCACGAATTGATACCTCAGTATCACACGTCTTTGTTCCTCCAAGCATTGCATTGGTCTTAATTTCAACATCATCTTCTTCAGGTTTCTCTGGGTGCCACCGCTTTGAAGCTCACCAACGTCTCGGTCTCCCAACCATACGCTGTAAAGTCCGCCGTGGAACCAAAGAAACCCTGAGGTGAGTGACTTCCTTCTCCCTATTATTTGTAGCACTGGAAATTGTGTTGTTGCCTCAATATGTCTATCCATCTGTTAATCTTTCAGGCACCACTTGCGCTGAACTTGAATACATGGAGCTTTTGTTGATACTTGAATTTGAATCTTTTATTGCTTTAATTAGGCATTCCATAAGAGACCCTCTGGGATGTCTGATGAGCACTGTTACTCGGAAATGTATATGACAAGATGTTCATCTCTTTGTACACAAATCTATTCACAATAACCCTCTGTACCATACATAAAAGACGATGCTTAAAGATCATGACATTTGAGGTGCTAGAGGAGTCTCCAAGTGATAGGAAGAGCATAAATTGTGTGTGAACAGTAACAGCAAAATGGAAAGCTGAAAACGCACGGGACATGATGTTCTTTCGCAAGAACAGAATCTACATTCCTACTTCCCACGAGTCTTGCACATTTTTATCTGGCAGCTTCATCCGGCAGTGCTGTCTTTTGCCAACATGTTTTACTGTATAAGCCATATGCATTGGATCCCTCTTCCATACATGACCAGTATTTTATATTCTGATGTCTAAAATCGCTGTTATGTCATCGATTATTTGTTAACATTTCCCTCCCCCTTCCCCCTATCATATTTAATACACTTTGGCGACAGACGGAAGGAAATGTATTATTGACATGTGCACCTAGCCTTTGTTTCCTACATGTAAGGTTTCATATATATTCTTGTCGGGTGTGGCATCTCATTGGTCAGGCATCGGTTTATGTCTTGCTAGCATATGAGGTCCGACTATCCGACCAATGAAATGGATGGTCGAGCAACTTTCTACCTGTGAAGGATGACACTGGCAGAGAGAGAGAGAGAGAGAGAGAGAGAGAGAGAGAGAGAATCCAATTCCTCTGGAAAAGAGAGGCAGAAAAGAACTGTCAGAATGGGGAAGGAGGCAGAATCCAATTCTCCTCCTTCCCTACCCAGGTCCCTCCCTCCACACAGTAGGCGGTGAGACCAGTCCAGAAGGGAGGAGCCCTCCCAAACTGAGACTTCCCCCACGCACCCATTCTAAGTTTTTGGGATGCCAGCGCTGCACACACAAGCCCATACTGCTTTGGCATTCTCACAGAGCCGACGCAGCAGCAGCAACATAGAGGGTTGGCTCTTGCCCACCCAGACGCACAGAGCAGCAGCAACCAGATGAAACAGGGGTTAAAGAAGGAGAAACAGAAAAAGAGAGGAGGAGCTGGAGATGGGAGGGTCGTCTTCCAAGTAGCAGCTGGGGAGGAGGGGGAACCAAAAACTATTGGAGCCAGTGACTTAGGGAGAGCTCCATGCCCCTTCCCCCCCTTTGGCTATGGAGGAAAGCACAATACTTTCCTCCATGCCCTGACTCCCACAGTTTTGGGATGCCCAACCTCCTGCCCGCCCCTCTTGGCTTCTGTATGCAACGACTGCCTCTGCGATGGCGGATCGAGCCTCTAACTAGTGGTATTTATAGAGGAGGTGGGATAGTTGCTTGGACAAAAACCACTGTCCTTGGTGCCGGTTTTTATTGAACCCGAAGGTGGTTTTCAAAGGCTCGTTACTTAAAAGCTTTGTGACATTGAGTTTAGAAAACAAAACTTTTAATATTTCTTTGAGTAATGCTATGCTCCCGGCTGTGCCAGGAGCATAGCTGAGCTGCAGGGGCCGCACGCCCCTCCACGCGGGCCGCGTGGAGGGCGCGGGCCCCCAGCATTTATGTAATTTTTTTTTTTTAGTTTTTGTGCACTATTTGTGTGCACAAATATATCATTTGTGTGCACAAAATTGTAAAAAAAAAAAATTTGCATTAAATGTTGGGGGGCCCGCGCCCTCCACGCGGCGCGCGTGGAGGGGCGCGCGGCCCCTCCAGCTCAGCTATGCTCCCGGCACAGCCGGGAGCATAGCATTACTCTATTTCTTTTATATGCTAGGCTATGATAATTCTAGAAGGTCCTATGAAAAAGTTACTAATTCATAAGGATTCATTTGTAAAAGAATCAAAACAAGAAATATGGGCAGCTGGCAAAATTTGAAATGAAATTGGGCTTGACAACTTACTTTCTTGTGAGGGTGCTTCATCATTTTTTTTTTCATATTACTCTTTGTACACATGATGATGATAGCCCCTCTTTTAATTCGCAGATTTATTTTTCACCCTCTTATCAGAATCGACATGTTAATTATTATCGTAATGAAGTTAAGAAGACGTAATCATTAATATATTTAAGCAAGAACATGGCTAATCTATTACAATCAAACAACTATATTATGTCATCTTTTTTTGGTTATCACGCTAATTTTAATTAAATAGTCATAATAAATTAAGAGTAGTGATGAGTTCCATAAGTTGAGCGATTTTTGCGACCAAAATCTGTTGGAGAATCGGTGGACGAAAAGCAAAAATGGTCGTGATCAAATAACATTTTAAATTCTAAACTCTAAATCTTAACTTCAGTATTGAGATAAATGGAGAATAAAATGAAGATATCCTCAAAAATTTTGAGAATATTTTCAAAATTTTGAGTATATCTTTAATTTATTCTCAATCTACCTTAATATCAAACGACCCCTGTGGCTTTGCACCAAAGTCGCCATGTGTGGTGTAGAGTTCACACTGTCTCAGCATAACAAATGTCGAGCAGGACAAGTTTTGGGGTGATTCGAATTCGATCATGGTGGCAAATGGTTAATGGCTTTCAGCTAGGCAACCGTCAATTTGTCTCGCTTTCATACTAAATAAAAAATAAGGAGAGTGGATGAAAAATGAGTTGGTGAAAAGTAGAGACTGAATCAAAATTGGCATAAAAAATCTAGATTATCATGAGGAGAAATTTATTCTAAACTTGAATGATGTCAGTGTTTAGAAAATGAAACATATATATATCACGTCCGGGAGAAATGGTGGATTAATTTGTGATGGGTTGTTAGAGGTTGGTGTGGAGGATATAAGTATAAATACAAATCTATGACTGATCAATTAATCTATAACTCTTAAATCTTAATGCAGCAACAGTTGAAATAAGTCCCACAAATTATGATAAATTGAGTCAAATATTCATTTGCATTTTTTATTCACTTAACATTTATGATAAACTCTATAATTTCTTTCTAGATTTTATGCAATATGATAAGTTGGAACCTAGTAAATAAGCGTACATTCGACTCCTAAACACATATCTAGACTCGTGAGTGTTGCACCTTAAATTCTTAACGGATTTAATGGTTTGGGATACATTTTTTGACACGCATTAATGAACGATGGTCAAATTTAGCAACATGGCGAGTTCAAACTGATAGATTTCGATTCTCTTTTTTTGTGTGCCTTTTTGGGTATTGAAGACCAGATTAAATACGCCAATCTTTTAAGACAAAAATCCAGTTTAAATTTTCAAGTGGGGAAGAGGTATATATGTTCGATATTACATTCAAAGATGTAACTAAATAGCAATGGCCCATATTTGGAGGATTTTTTTCTCATAATCCGACATTACTTAATAGTAGCGAACAAACTCAGACAACACTGCAGTATCACGGGACCTCATAAGATGTCTAGGGCAGTCATGTTCCAACATAGACATGATGATTAAAAAGAACAGCTTTCTTAAGAACTAGCATTAACAATCGATTCCAAAGACTGGGAAGAGCTATAAGCAAAGAGCAAGTCTCAAAACGAAGCCATAACAGAAGGCATTCCAATGGAACAAAACAGCATGTTCTGAGTTGGCAAGCCACTGCAACTCCATTTGTGGGATGGGAACTCCGGGAAGGAAGGAAGGGGAGAGGAAGGAATCACTTACCCGTAATAAAATTGTCCATGGATGTGTTTGAAGTGACATTACACATCGGACCTATGCACCAGGTTCCTTCTTGCCAAGGTCTGCCCTGTCGTAGCATGTTAGGGAGTTCGTTAGCCCTGACACGGTTGGTATGGTACAATAAATAAGTCGATCGATTTTTTTTTATCGGTCGACCGATTCTTTTAATGAGTAGTATCCTAAGACGTCTAACAGATTAAAATTTAAAATCGATCGATCGATTTTTCTTTATTGATCAATCGATTTCTATCAAGGTGACGTCTAGATTCTTACTCTATTTAATCTTCGAAAAGAGACGAAAATCGATCGACCGACTTGAGATTTTAGATCGATCGCTCGGTATAATACGAATTATACCGTACCACGAAGAATATGATACGATCAACACGACCAACCTTACTTCTTGCCCACATTTCTTTGCATATATATCTCTAATAAAATTAAAAATTTTTGTTGCAAATTATATGCGCATTGATAGAGGATGCACAAGTAAATTATAATTTAAGATAAATTATTATTCAAATATGCTTGTAGTAGGAATACTTATGCAAAAATTCCAAAACATAATGACTCACGTAATGCCTGCAGCCTTCTTTCTTCATAACACGTAAACTTTTGTCAGAAATCTCAGGGTCTCAATGGACCTCTTGATTCATCCAATGAGGAAAGAGGGGAATAGATAGATTATTGAATACATAGAACATCATATAAGCAGCTGGAAAAATAAAACAAAAAAGCAAAAATTCTTCCAAAAGTGCAGTACTCGTAGAAGAATGCCTGCGCGCCTTCAGGGCACCACCACTGCTTGACATGTCAGCAAACTCCGCCTCGTCCATTGCACAATTGGCCAACCCGCCAAATTAATTAGTACTAATTGGGAATATTGCCCATCTAAACATATTTAGGCTCACGTCAAGTACATGCAAATATGCTTTTATCAAGTGTGTCCTACTTGAGAGCCAACTGCGAAAGTTTCATACTAGCTCAAAACCCTCCTGGTGCCCCCCCTCCTATTAGAAAGAGGCCAATTAGATTTGTTTTTTTATATAATCTTGCTTCCAATGGAATTTGAACCTCTGATCTTATAGACCCATGGTGTACATGGAGAGCTAGTGGATCCCCGAAAGCTACTAGAAGCTGGGATAACATGCAAATAATGATCATAGAGCTTGAAAACATTAATAGGGTGTTTGGGAGCAATTAAAAAAAAGTATTTCTACCTAAAAAATAATATTAGATTTGTTTTAACTTTAAATTTAAAATTATGACAACTTGGTCTCCTCTGTTTGGTAAAAACATCTAAATTTTTAAAATTATGTTGATATGTTTGGATTTGGGGCGCGGGGCGGGTGGTGTCGGCAGGGAGGGGGGGGGAGGTGGGGGGGAGGGGGTTCCAGCACGGGCGGGTGGGGCGGTAGGGGGGACCGCGGGGGGGGGGGGGCAGGGGGGGCCGCTAGGGCTGGGGGGCGGCAGGGGGCCGTCGGGGCTGGGGGGGGGGGAGGTGGCGGGGGAGGGTGTTCCGGTGCGGTGGGGTTGGGGGCGGGGGAGGTGTTCGCCGGGGGGTGGGAGAGGGGGAGCAGCGGGGGCGCGGGGGAGGGGGAGCAGCGGGGGAGGGAGGGTGCAGGTCCAATGCGAGAGTCTAAAAAAAAAACAAGTCGACCCTTGTTTCTTTTTTGAAAGAGATATAAAGGGTGCGAGATTTTCTCCCCAAAATTAGAAACGGCTTACCAAACGTACTCCACTTACTTCTCTTCCTTTAAAAAAAAGAGTAAAAATTAGTAACAAAATGTAATCAAACACCCTATACTACTCAGATGACATGCTTCAAAAGGCTATCACAATTAGCCATGAACTAGCACTCTATACATGCTCCAAATACTCGCATAGTGAAAAGGGAGTAGAAGAACAAATGCAATATAGACACACCCTAAACACTGAAGGTGAACAGAGAATTGTGTACCACCCTCTAGGTGAAGTAATTGTCATCATTCTGAATCTATTGCATTGGATTCCGGTGATAATAGAAACTTGGGTGGAAAAAAGACATCTCGTATATTGGAATATTTAATTAGTTATTTTTTGGAGGTATTGTATGCTGGGTTAGGAATCTAATTAATTGAGCGCTGGAACTTGACCCCACAAGGTTTGGGTTTCCACAAGTCATGTTTCCTCGCTTGCATTTTGAATCCCATTAGGTTAATTAAGGACTGGTGATGGTATAAACCCGTAACCCTAGGCCTTTAAATATTAATGTTTGGGTTAGGTTTTTAGGTTACTCATCTGGGTGGTGTCGTATTGTTCTTGAAGTTGGAAGAGCCTTGCACAAGAGTAGTGCAGATGGAAGTAGTTTTTTCAGGTCGTGCCTAGGAAGGGATCTTATAGTAGTCCAGTGTTAGTCATGAGATTAAGGTAGGAGGGTATCAACCATCCTCATGCATGTATAGTTTGATTTTTGTATAACTTCTGATGTGACTATGTTACGCCCATCTTGTAAGAATTCTATACAATATTGTTTTTAAGATTTGTTATACCGATTAACTGTTTCACCGATTTAAACTTTATAAGAAGATACACATGTTTATTCTAAAAGATTATAAGTATGATAATATAATTGCACCATGCAAGATCTCGAAACTTAATTATGTAACAACTATGGACATTGACATCAAGGGAGAGATTGGGCTGCCTTTACAAGTATCTGTGGAGGAGTCAGAACCTGAGAGTATATAGGAAAGAAATTACGTTGGGTGATGTAAGACCCAATGCATGTAAGAAATCCTATTGGGTGACGTATAAACCTAATATGTAAATAAGAAATCCTATTTAGATGACCTAAGACCCAATGTTGGGTGACTTAAGACCCGATAGAGGTGAACAGAAGATCTCGACACTACGCAAATAGCCAAGACCAATGCACCACATGCCTAGGTGCTTACGTATAAGAACAAGCAAGACTCCTTGAGATGATTGGGTACATGTCCGATTATGATTAATTCGGCATCTAGTATATGGTTGTATATTAATTAGTATGAATATGAGCTATATATGACATGTCTTATAAGAAAAATCAATGTTAAGGTTTTATTTCGATGCATGAAGATATCTGGCTTTCGTTTAACAATTTATTTCCTTTGTAAATCGACATACTATTTGTGTTAATCGAATATGATACCTGTTTATTGATTTGTTGATGGTTCCATTGATTACTGCTACTTGCCAACTAATTTGATCTCTGATTAAATTGATTGCGACCCTATAAGTCAATTACGTACCTCTCTGTCAGGCATCCAATTCCTATGGCCAACTATCACATAGAGTGACCACAATAGATTATGTGAACATAATAATCTATTATGCCATACCAAGGAGTTTTCCTTCCTACGATGATGTCCCAGTTGAAGCAAAATCGATACATGTGTCAATAATTGATTATGCCATATTTGAGTTTCCATTTTCCACACACAATATGGACAAATCAATTATGTTGTCATGATAATCGATTGTCTCACTATAGAAGGGATATAAATGGATCCAGATAAAATTTCGATCCGCTTCGTATTCATATTCAATTCAATAGATCTTATCTATTTAACAAGTATCTAATAGAGTAAATTTCAGATACGAATAATATCCTGATCATAAACGAAGCGGACAAAGAAACAGTTGATCCACTCCATTTATGATATGCTCTAATACACTAGTTATTCTTGGCCATCGGATCTTAGATCTAATGGTCCACAAATAACTTATAAATATTAATTGAAACCCTAAAAGAGCCAAAACCCTAACTTGCCCTAACTTCTCTACCATGATTCCACACTTCCATCAATGCGCCCACCCGGATCCTCCCTTCTCTGACCTCAGCATGATGGCACAACTCCTCCTCGGTGGATGGTGAACCTCCCC
This sequence comes from Colocasia esculenta, assembly GCA_014218235.1. NCBI lineage: Eukaryota > Viridiplantae > Streptophyta > Magnoliopsida > Alismatales > Araceae > Colocasia > Colocasia esculenta. The sequence continues at coordinate 117,920,498 of CM024763.1, forward strand.
AGCTCCCCCTCTCCACCACTAGTGCGAGCCCACCCCCCCTTTAAGTGTGTGACACTAGCAGCAAGCAGACCTCGCTGACGATGGCACAATAGTATTCTCCCCAATTCCTTCATGGACCTCCCCCTCTCTGCCATCCTCTGCCATCCCCACAAACCCTCCACCACGTGTGTGCCTACGTCCACTACGTCACACCCCTGTGAAGATTTTTCTTCACTTGTTTCAAAGTGCAAGTGAATAAACCCCTCAACACACACACCATTATTTTTGGGGACAATAACAACCCCATCTTATTTCCCAGGGACGAGATAACCCGATATGTAGCATGCGTACGCACCACACACCAAACACACAATTTGTTTCTGGTTCAAAGAAGAACAAATGAAGAACGTGGACAGAAGAGACAACAATGTAAACAAGCAAAGTATATAGTTCTTCTATCTCATAAGTTCGTCCTTTGAAGTTGTCTTTGTTGACGATGTCACAACGAAGAACAGGCCGATGTAGAAAGCTTCAGAACGAAATCTTGTAGGATACAGCAATAGGTCCTCACCTTTCTGATGAAAAGCACCTTCTTGGAATGTCTGGAAGGTTTTTGGACGAAGTAGGTTCGTTCTTCAGGATTCTACATGTGAAGAGCTTCTATTGGCTCTCTTCAAGCAGCACAACCCTTCTCTCAAACTCTAGGGCATGAGAAGCAACTCTTGGGGGAGTGTAGAACCCTTCCAAATCATGATAAGATGTTGTATTTATAATCCCAAAGGATCCTCAAAGTTTGGAAAGAGTTCAACACTCGTAGGACTCTTTTTAGGAAAGTCAGCGTCAGAATCTTCAGAATCAGTCGTCCGGAATTCACAAATCATTCGTCCGATTTAGTCACCGTCCCAGTACCAATGTTTCTGGGAAAATTGGTCATCCTGAAACCCAAAAATCAGTCGATCGATTTTGCCTTGTGTGTCAATGCACTCTTGACATGTGTCGACGCACCTGCAACATTAAACTCCAGAAACTTGACATGTGTCGACGTATAATTGACATGTGTCGACGTACAATTGACATGTGTCGACACACCTGTGGACTTGTGTCAACACCACTGCAACATGCGTCGACGCACTCTTCAACAATCTTGACATATCTTCTGTTTTTGTTTTGAGTTGACCTTGGCTTGGCCTTGCAAAGTCCACTTCAACATGACTTTTGGAGTATTTTGCTACAACTTAAAACACAAATTAGACCATCAAATTGTTGTACTCTATAGATTTTGATGATCACAAAAATACTAAGTTTAACTCATGTTGATAAAATCTCAAAACACTGAGTGTAATTCATGTTGATGACCCAAGTGTTTGAATTATTTATATGTGATTTGAGGGTCTAATTTATGTGTTAAGTGTGCAATAATTTTGTCCAAAAGTTGTACTTGAAGTGAACAATAAAAAGCCTAAGACTTGGACAAAACAGAAAGACAAGACAGGAAGAAAGTCTGCAGAATTGACAGTTGGACGACTGACATGAAGGAATTGGTCCACCGATTATCAAAGGGTGTCGACACATGCTTTGCACATGTTGACACACAAGTCAGATCGGACGATCGACTCGAAGAAATTGGTTGACCGACCATACGAAGGCCAATTGGTTGCTGAATTAAAGCTCTAATAGATTGATGATGTCAAGGCCAATCGATTGATGACCAAGCAGAAAATTGGACGATCGATTTGAGGATTTCGGTCGACCAACCTATCCAGTATAGATTGAAGCTGGGACAGTCACAAAGTCGGATAACTGACTTGGCAAAGTTGGACGACTGATTTGGTGCTGTTTCTGAAGAAGAAGAAGAAGAAGACCAGCTGTGAGTCTAAGTCCAGAATCAGACTACCGAACAAGTGAAATCGGTCGACCGATTATGGAAACACAGTTACCTATTTTAGATGGACTCTTTCCTCTATTGGGTCTCTGCTCGTGGTAACTTCCGAGTTGGGATCTTTTGGGTTGGTACATATATATACCACCTATCCCAAGCCTCAAGAGGAGAACCCCATACGCAAGAAGCATTTCATCTTCTAAATCTAGGGTTCTGGGTAATTTTTTGAAGATTCTTGAAGAAGCCCAGAGAAAACTTCGAGGACATCAATTCCAAGCTTCTCAACTACTGATTGGAGTTGCTGTGAAGCATCAGAAGATCACACTTCATCTAAGCAATGCCAAGAAGGGTTTTGTGAAGAGATCGACCTGTGTTCTTCAGCGGCATATTGCTTCGGCATCGACTCTTCATTTTTTCGACAGGGGGATTCTTTGTGCTTTGAGTTTTTACTCTTTACCCCTTTGTCAAAGGCATATGTTGTATTGATTTTGAACTCTGAACATCATCGTTATGTGTGTGTTCTCAGTTTGTGAGCACGTGTTTGGTTGGTGTGTGGTACGTGCGCGTGCACGCATCCGTTATCTTGTTCTCGGGAAACGATGTGAGATTTGTGTTGTCCCCGAAAACAACCGTGTGTGTGGGGGGGTTTACGCTTGTACCTGGAAACAATTGCTAGTGGAAATCCTCACATGAGTGTGGGGTAGTGGACATAGGTGGACACATGGGTGTGTTTGCTGAACCACTATAAATCCTACGTGCATCTGTGGTTTGATCCATCTTTTCTATCTCCGTTCTATACACGCTAGTATAGTTGGCTTTGTCTATATACTTATTTTATTCCACTGTGCATATCACATAATAGGTTTGATTAATTTAGTCTAATCTATTCTGTGTAAAAGAATTTTTTATTGGAGGATTACCAATTCACCCTCCCCTCTTGGTTGCCCATCGCATCCCTGCAGATCACAAATTAAATATAATAAATCAAATACTCGCGAGTCAAATTGTCTGTATATGAACATTGGAGCGTTATAGATGGAATGAAAATTAACAAGTTATGGACATAAACGTAATGTGAGCAGAGAAATTACGCAACATAAGATTCAACCTCCATACAATTAAAAGGATGTAAATTTCTGCACAGTGCAATTCTCTATCATTTAGCATCCGACACGAAGAACGTCCATACGCACGTCCAGGATACTTAAATATAGAGAGCCGATCAGAGTGAAAGGAGTCTCCTCCATCATCATTACGTGGTGGCCGAGTACGACGAGTTTGTATCTCAGGTTCAAAGTACATTGAACAGAAATTTGATATTTCTTCCATAATGTACGCCTCCGCAATGGAACCCTCTACTTTTGCCTTGTTGCGAACTTTCATTTTCAATTCATGCATGCACCTACCAGAATGTTCATAGGATAATGAAAAACACATCAAGAGATATTGAATTATGAGGAGAAAATATATATAAATTACCTCTCAAATGGATACATCCATCTAAATTGTACTGCCCTCCTACTTTAGCCTCATATGGTAAGTGTATAAGCAGGTGCTCCATGGAATCAAAGAATGAGGGTGGAAATATCTTTTCCAATCTACAAACTGCGTGATCACATTCTGTTCAATAGTTTCCACATCTTCATACCTGAGCTCTGATGTACATAAAATTTTAAAAAACTGACTTAACTCAGTCACTGCTCCCCATATCGGCTTCGGCAACATATCACGAAATACAATAGGTAACAACCTCTGCATGAACACATGACAGTCATGACTTTTCATTCCATATATTTCCCCTCATTTGTATTCACGCAACGAGCAATGTTGGACACATAACCATCTGGAAATCTCAATTGTTTTAGCCAAAAGCATACTTCTTTAATCTGTGCAGCTCCAAGGGCGTAAATTGCTTTCGGTTTAACTGTTGTACCATTTCTATCAAGAAGTTTCAGTTCTGGACGTTTACAATGTATTTTCAAGTCTAAACGAGCATTCACATTGTCCTTTGTTTTGCCTTTTATGTCCATAATGGTGTTGAACACATTATCAAATACATTCTTCTCAACATGCATGACGTCGAGGTTATGTCGTATAAGAAGAGTTGACCAATAAGGCAATTCCCAGAAGATACTTTTTTTGACCCAGTTGTGATCCTTCCCAAATCCAGGGAGATGTCTTGTGCTGCTCGACAATTGTGTTATATCTGGTAAGTTCTGTACCCTTGCTGCTAAATGTGGACCAGACAACCGTTCAAAATCAGCTTCTTCCAATTCAATTTGTTCTTTAAGAAAGCATCTTTTTGCCTTCTAAACGGATGGTCCCTTGGTAGAAATTGTCGATGACAATCAAACCAGCATGACTTGCCACCATGCTTAAGTACAAATGATTTGGAACTGTCCATACAGTAAGGACATGCTAGCTTTCCATCGGTGCTCCAGCCAGATAACATTCCATATGCAGGAAAGTCATTTATTGTCCACATCAATGCAGCCTTCATAGTGAAATTTTGCTTTCTGGATGCATCATAAGTAGTAACCCCATCGGTCCATAACAATTTCAACTCATCAATCAACGGCCTGAGATATATGTCTAGTTTTTTTCCAGGATTTTTGGACCAGGGATCAATAATGATAGAAATAAATGCTCTCGTTTCATGCACATATTGGCGGAAGATTGTATGGTGTCACGAAAACTGGCCAGCAAGAGTAGGAAGTCACTGAACCTCCAAATGGATTGAATCCATCAGTACATAAACCCAGTCTTACATTACGCGACTCTTTTGAGAAAGTAGGGTGAGCACAGTTAAAGTGACTCCAAGCTTCGGCATCTGCAGGATGAGTGATTACATTATGTTGTCGACGTACTCTTTCCGCATGCCATCTCATATGTTGAGCTATCTTTGGTGACATATACATTCTCTGCAATCTCGGTGCAATAGGAAAATACCGCAATGACATATATGGTATATCTTTTGCTTTGAATTGTCCCCTTTCTTAGGCTTGAATCTATCATGACCACATATGGAACATGATACCTTACTTTTATCCTCATATAATATAGCATGCAATGATTAGGACATGCATCTATTTTCTCATATCCAAGCCCTAAGTCAGTGACCATCTTCTTTGCACGATAAAAATTTTCAGGTAACTTCTCATCTTGTGGCAACATACTTTTGATAATCAGTAACAAACGATCAAAACAAATCTCACTGATGTGAAATTCAGATTTCAAGTTCAATAATTGTGACACCGCAGACAGTCGAGAGTGATTTTGACATCCTATCCACAATGGCTCATCAGCATCTTTGAGTAGCTGATAAAATCTTTCAGCTGTCTTGTTTGGCGGTCTTCATCGTGTACATGCTCCTCATGAACATTGAATCCTGGACCAGCAGCATCTATGACCATATCAACATATGAACTTCCACTTCCAACATTGGCAGGCTCGGCAGGCTGGAAGGACCACAATGTTTCACCATGACATATCCAGTTTGCATAATCTTTAACAAACCCTTCTGTATAAATGACGTTGTACATCCCATGTTGTCAGCCACTTCAAATTCTTACAGACTGCACAAGGACATCGGATACGACCCTCACAATCTACAGCTTCAATAGGATTTCTCAAAGCAAACTGAATGAATCTCTCAACTCCATTTTTAAATTCCGTAGACACCACCTGATCAACTACTCTACGGTACATCCATGACCGATCTTCCGACATTTTCCCTGTGCGAATGAAATGTAAACACACAAAACTTTAACATGTCTAACAAAATAAAAAGTCCAACCCTTTCCTCACATCGTCCATCTCTGCCATTTTAAATAGGAAGGAAATATCATTTAGATTTTCACTTTTAACCCATCTGTGAAGGTTTGATCGCACGATTAATTACTATATGTGTTGTGTTATTTGCTAAAAATTTCGGCAGCATCTCCCCACACCTCTCTGATATACCACAAAATATTTATTGATTAAGAAATTTCTTAAACACTTACTAATAAGTGGTTAAGAAAATAATCAAAATCAATAAAGGTATATCAGAGAGGAGTGAGAAGACGCAACCAAAAATTTTAACAAATAACACAAACACATATAGTAATTAACCACCTAAGTGCGATCAAACATTCACAGACTGTCCAAACGGGACAATTCAAGACTTTGAGTTAGATATACACGTTCTCATCATTGAAAATGAGAACGTGCACATCAATCCCAAAGTCTTGAAGGGTAGGTTGATTGACACGAGCTTAACACGCTCTCCTAAGATGCGTGCAATGTTAGGTTGCACCCACGCATCTCAGCTCACATACAACACCCAACTAATTAATTATTGACGAGATAATAACACATTCTAAAAACACAAAAATAAGTATTCTAAAAACTCTATACATATCAACAAGCACATAAAATAAGCAAGAATGACTTTATGCTGACGACCATTCAACAATAAAACTAAATAACATATTCAACAACAAAGCTATCTAGGAAATTTACAAAAGCACCAATAACATGTGAAATTGGCAATACATGTAGACGATGAAAACATAGATTTTGTTTTAACATTCAACAAATTCATAAGAGCAATCAATGACATAACGTAACATGCATAATGGAGAGCATTATTCATAAGTGCATATCTATAAGTACAGTCCTTTTTCAATGGAGGGCACTGGTTGCATCAAGTCTACTGCACCTTCATCTCACTTATCCCTAAATCTGAGGGAGCTGACTCCTTTGATCAGTTCAGGCCGATATCTCTATGCAACTTTTTCTATAAAATTATAACGAAGCTTATGGCTAACAAAATGCAGTCCATTACGCCAGAGCTGATTAGTGATGCCCAGTTTGCATTTATCATAGGCAGAAGGATCCAGGATAGCATATTCTTTTGGCCAATGATCTGATAAGCCTTTGATGCGGTTCACATTCTTTACATCCTGTGTATGATGGGGAAGACGGACCCAAAGGAGGAACAACTTGAAGTTTCAGGAAACACTTAAAGCTTGCTCGGATGGAGAAAGCATGCATCTTCATTGTGCAGTAGTAAAGGTAAAACATTTTAGATAAGTACAACCATTGAATGAACTTGAACCAAATTATTCTGAACCCCATTACTCGAGTTGTTTTTGTATCTGATTATATAATTTTTGAATCTGATCGTATGTATAATATATATCATATAATAGAGATTATATATTACATAATATATATTATATATTATCCAAATATCTGATTATTCAATTTTGAATCCCATTTACTGAACTTGTTCATATTCCACACTATCTAATTTTGAACTTTATTATCTGATAATTCGATGAAATGGATTCGGATACGAAAACTTGTTTCTGCATCTGATTATTTTCGATAATTCTTATTAGAGTCAAATTTGAAAACTGTTGTTTCTGACTCCGACCCATTAACACCCCTAGTTTGTTTTTTCCTGAGCCTGTAAAAAGGCCATCTTTCGAGCTTAATTACCTTTCATTATGGAACTCTCTTGGGCCATATTGTTAATGGGGATTATCAATGAAAATGGAGACTATATGCCCGAAGGATGATGTCCCATGACCCTATGCTTTGTTTGAGGGCTGGGTTGAGACCCAAAGTACTCAATTCAACCATCGGAGGAGTACGGATGTGAGGTGATGGCATAGCAAGGGTATGAAATGCAAAATTAGTGTCTTGGTATTTTTTCCACTGAATGAACTGTGCATTGATACGAATGAAATGTTATTGAATGCTTATCGTTATGTGTGTGTTCTATATATAATTAAACATCTGTTATAGACAGTGCAATTGCAAAGATCCCTTACTATATATTGAAGCTGATCAGTTTGTGATTAAAGTTCCTAATATTTTGCCTATTGATACCTTGCATCTATTCTTTGTCCTCTACTGACAACATAAATTTTGTTGGACAGTGAATGTTGATATGCAAGCTTAAATGATTAATGTCTCTAAACTTGACTGCATTCATCTGATTTAATTTTTTTGGATTTTTACGTACTTGTCAAAATGCTAAGAATGTAAATTTAATGTCTACTGATATGTAACTCCTACTAAACGCATTAAACTCACCCCTGCTTTTATCCCATTTTTAGGCAATATAGACAAGGAGACTGCTAGCATAGCTAGCAATGGCGGTGAAGAGTGTCGGCCCCTACTGGCCCTTGTCTAAGAGTGACGTGACAAAAAACAAACTTGTTCATCAGATATATCCAACCATGACATTGTATATCTTGAGTCTTCCAGAGACTAACAACTTGAACCAAATGTTGCTAAGATCCGCACCAAAAACCTCCAAATGACGTGAAGGACCTAGACAAACACAGAGAGAGGAAAACCTATGGCAAGAGAAGGAGACGAGGAGATGGGGGGGGGGGGGGAGAGGGGAAGAGTCAGAGGAGAGCGGCGGCAGGGGGTGCGGGGGTGGGGTGGCAGAGGGGCAGGGCAACAACGCACAGAGGGAGAGGGGATGAGGCGGGGGGGGGGGGGTGGTACGGTGGGAGAGTGTGGGGGGGGGGGGACGGGGGCAGGGGGATGGGGAGAGAGGTGAGGGGGGTGTGGCGGCAGGGGGGGGTGGGAGAGGTACGTGGCGACAGGGGAGGGATGGGGAGAGAGGAGAGGGGTAGTAGATTGCAAATAAGGGGGGAGGGGATGCACAGGGGAGGGTGGGAAGCAGGAAGGGGGCAGGGGGATTTCTTCGGCGGGGGAGGGAGGGAGGAGGAAGGGGGCAGGGGGCGGGGGTAGGGGACAGTGGCGACAGTTGGGAGGGGAGGGAGGGAGGAGGAAGGGGGCAGGGGGCGGGGGGGTAGGAGCTCGACTAACCGGCGATGGGCAGGCGGCAGTGGTGACGGGTACCGACAGCAGCGGCGACGACGTCCACAGCGGCGGCGACGACGTCCACAGCGGCGGCGACGACGTCCACAGCGGCTGCAGGCGGCGACGATCTCCTCGGCGGCGACAGTGGCGGCCGGAGTCGACGATGTCGACGGCGGCTGCACGCGGCGGCGAGCTCCTTAGCAGCTCCGGCAACGACGGAAGGGGAGGGAAGGTTGGTCGGGGGGGAGGGAACGACGAGAGGGAAGTTGAGGGAGGGAAAGGGTTGGTCGGGGTAGTAATTAGGGCTACAACGACCGATATAGCGACCGCACTTAATTCGGTCGCAAATTCGTCTCCTATATGCGACCGAAATCTATCGATCTCTAGTTGGTCGCTGATAGAGACCGACTAGCGACCAATTATGCGGTCGCAATATCGGTCGCTATATCCGCTTTTCTTGTAGTGTCAGGTCATCAACATGAATTATATTAGTGTTTTTGTGATTTTCTCAAAATGAGTTAAACTTAGTGTTGTTGTAATCATCAAAATCTACAGAGTACAACAATATATACTAGATCCTCTCATTCTCTAGTACAAGCAAGGCATGATGAAAACTTTTGAAATGTGTGATGTGGGACTTGTCCAGTACTTTTTTGGTCTTGAAGTTAGACAAACTGAACTTGGAATATTTATAAACCAAGAGAAGTATGCTAGAGATCTCCTTAACAGATTTAACATAATGAATTGCAAGTTTGTTACTACTCCCTTGAATGTCAATGAGAAGTTGTATATGTAGGATGGCACTGAAGAAAGAAATGATTTACCTTTCAGAACATTAGTTGGAGGGCTCATTTATTTAACACACATAAGACCTGATATTGCATTTGCTGTAAGTCTTGTTTTCAGGTTCATGCACAGCCCAACCAAGCAACATTTTGGAGCAGCTAAGAGGATATTGCGTTATGTGGCAGGAACAATTGATTTAGGAATTTGGTATACATGTGTTTCTAATCCTAAATTAGTTGGCATCACTGATAGTGATTGGGCAGGTTCTCCTGACGATAGGAGAGCACTTCAGGATATGATTTTAACATTGGATCAGGAGCTATTTGCTGGTCTTCAAATTAAGAAACAAGCAACTATAGCACTATCATCATCTGAAGCAGATTACTATGCGGCAGCGTCGGCAACCTATCAAGCAATTTGGTTGAGGTGGCTTCTTGGAGATCTCCATCAGCTTCAATAAAAGGCAACTGAAATTTTTTGTGACAACAAGTCAACTATTGCAATGACAAAAAATTCAATATTTCATAGGAGAACAAAGCATATCGAGATCAAACACCACTTCATTCGGGACATGGTCACTAAAGGACAGGTCCAGCTGAAGTTTATTCTTGCGAATGATCAAATTGCAAATCATATTATGACTAAAGGACTCTCACCTGCAAATTAAGCACCTTCACTTTAGGAAGCTACTTGGGATGTCCAATTTCGCATCAAGGGGTGGTGTTGAAGAGTGATCCGAAATTGTAGGAGTTCAGTTTTTTTATAGATATTTTTCTTCATCTATATTTTTTAGTCAAAAGTGGTTTACATGTTTGTTTTGGACAGATCGGCAAGGGTGAGGTTATGATACTTTGGTAGGGGGGTAGAGTAACTTGGTGATTTTGGGGGTTAAGAGGGATAGGAATGGGGTTAAGCTACCTCACCATTTTTAGAGGGGTAGCTTTAACCCCCCCAACCCCTTTTACCCACATATCCCTCTCAAAGTATTTTTACTTAAATTGTGGGTTAAACAACCCCCGGTTCAAATAACCGAGAGTTTCTTAACCTTTTAACAAATCAGATTTCAGGATAGACCGGGGATAGAGTGAAGATATCTCCACTCTATCCCCGATCTATCTTAATACCAAACATGGCTCGCGGTGTCCCACATTTATGCTTTGTGCACGTTGGTAGCCATGTTTATAGTGGAGGTAGTTTGAAACTCTTAGCTCTGTAAGATCCTTTAAATAGACTTATCATCTCAATGAAAGGTGGTTACCTTTTCCTATTCTCTGGTTCCCCTATTCCACCGGGAAACCCCATTTGTTCTCTGTTCTTTTCTTGCACCAAATAGATAGAGATCTCCAACAAGTCTGTTGACAAACCCACGGGACCAGAAAGGCTTGAAAGAACACCCAACGACAAAAGTGGAAGGGCTTCTAGGTAGAACGGAGACTTTCTGTCTGTGAAACCTGATGTGGGGGCTGCCAATTTGGTGAAGACACCTGATGTGACGCCGGAGCAGCTGAGGATGGACCAGCCCTTGGGAGATCCCCACCTGAAGAAGAAACATCATTCATTGGTCATAAGAAGAAACTCCATTGCAAGAAAAATATGAATGCAGAGAGGAGGCTTTTTCAATGCACATCAATTGTATTACAAAATGCTCTTGCAGAAGACATAGGAGGGTGTACATTAATGGAAGGCGTTCATTGACCTTGAACGTTGATCCTGATAGACGAAGAAAGAAGGACAAGGAAATCTGGATAAGCACAATCTCATTCCTTACTACGTAGAGTAGTATGCCATGGTAGATGAAAGCTTGTGAAACAGATGGCTTCCTATTGATGTAATGGTAGAAATTAAACATGTTCTGTACGTACCTCTATATATCCATGCATTTTAGCTTATTGCTCGTGTCTTTAATACTTTTCACCGGTGTATGAGAATGAAACCCATTTTATTTAGACGACTACGTACAGCATAAAGGGCAATTCTACAGTTTGCCAGATGCATCTCTTAAGCTAGCTGAAACAGAACCTCGTATACAGTGGTGTGTGGGCTGTACGTTTGACATAAAATAGTAAACATTACATCTTAATTATCGTATTTTATAGACTGTTCTGTTAGATCCGGCGCCGGCGTAATATACTTGGGATTTAAAATCTATGGTTATGAACGGCATCGTTCATCTTTTGTTTTTGGAAGAGAATTAATTACATAAACTAAGAATATTGATCATGGTTTCACAGAATTTGAAATTAACCGAAGACAAGCTAGTGTAAAATATAAGATCTTAATGGAGCTTGTCATATATATGGGCAACATGAGCGCAAGATTTTCCTGCATTCACTCACTCACGACTTGCCGGACATTTCTGCATGCAGCAAGCTAATTACTTTCCGGACTCAAAATTTTCATGAATTGGTACTAAATGGTTACTTAGTACGCAAGTCAAATGAGATTTTCTAACCAGACGACATCTTTCTGCACTGTGCTTTCTCCTTTCGCTGAGCTAGACAATAGTTTTTACTTTGTCTTCTGTAACACGGTCTCGCCATGTCATTTTCCATGAGATTTGTGCTGAGTCAGCTCATGGATAAGCGTTGCCGCAGCTGTCCAATACTTTCTCCATTTGTAAGTGTGCAATAAGATTAATGATACTTATTCAACTTTTATGTAATGGGTTTAGAAAAATAGTAAATTCATTGATTAATAAAATAAATTTTTTTATATCTTGTCATATTTTTTTTTATCCTTTCTTATAGATCAATTAGTATATGTAAGAGCAAAGTAAACTACATCACGCATCCTTATTATCAAACTCCAAACAAAATGTTCAGTAAGCAAATTATATATATTTATATTCAAATAAAGGTAGACGAAGAAGAGTTATTGATGAAGACATGGAGAACACCCAACCTTTCCAATCGACACACGTGTCTGGACGTTTCCGTGATGAGAATAAAAAACTAACCCTAGAATTGAGAAAGCCGCCTAATTAAACGTTTTTTTTTTTAAGAGATCGAATTGTGACAAACAAAAATTTCCTAATTAAACGTGTTTAATTACCCAATGATGACTGCAAGCAACCGCGCGCATCACGATGAGGTGATCAGCTCATCACTGTTTTGTTTTGTAAATAAAGAAGTTTCAAATCTAAAGATTAAGAAGAATATATATTTTTTGGGAAGAAAATGTGGCGTTGAGATTTGAACTTATATCACTAAAGTGTACGTATGTAAAAAGAGACTTAATTATTAAACCACTCTTTATGTAGATTAATTAAGAAAAATACGTTGTTAATTCCATCATTAAAATAATGCTCTATCCAAAGGAAGCTAAAACTAACATAATGCCCTTTCAAGTTGAAATACCAGTATGCCACCGCATTGAAGAGCCCATGCCCTCCTTGTGTTGTGGGTTTTAACTCCTCGAGCCGGCTCCCGAAGATATATATTGTTTGTGAAGAAATGTTAATTATACGGATAGACAGTAATTTGAATGATGTGAAAGTACTACATGGCCGACCAATTTGATTGGTCGATCGTGTGAATCTCACATCGTAATTGTGTGGGTCTCATTCGTCTGTGGTCGATCAATCAAATCAGCTGCGTAATATTTTCACGTCGGCTAACTATCTAGTCGTCTAGCATTTCTCTTATTGGTGAAATATGGAAGAAGAACCCACCACATTTCTCAATTCATATGGTCATGGGAGACGTAAATATGCTCAAATTTGAGTTCGTCCTTTCTGCTCATCAGCTGCGAACTTTGAAAGTCTTGATGTTGAAAACTTTTGGTTCACACTAATGATTGCGTAGATGAATAACCTTCTTTCGTGTGGCAATATAATTCGACTGCTGGCGTCATTAATTTGTTATATCGGATGCATGCGCAGCCGCCCCGCAGGCGGCAAGAAATGTTTGCTGGCCGCCGAGCGGAGAGCCGATTAACCCCAGCTTCAGCTCTTCTCCTCCTCCCTATAAATTTAGCAAGGCTGGGCTGTAGGGAAGGAACGCCTTACCAGCATATCCCTAGTTCGCACAACAACGCCCCCCCACCTTCCTCCTCAGTATCCCGGCCGGAAGCTCCATCCCGCGCTTTAATTCATCGCCTGCCATGGCCGCCACCAAGGGCAAGTCCTCGGCCGCCGCCGTAGCGGTGGCGGTGCTCCTTGCGCTCGTCGCTGCTGCTGCCGTGTCCGAGGCGAGCACGCTGACGGTGTTCGAGGGTCCTGGTTGCAGCGGCAAGAGCAAGGACATCAACGGGTGCGGCTGCTTCGACATCACCGGCTACCAGGGTGGTTTCCACTTCGTCTACACGGAGGGCCAGGCGGCCAACCTCTTCCGGGGCCCCAACTGCGCCAGCCGCTACCCGCCACCCACCTCAACGTCGAGACTCGTCAGTGCGTCCCGTTCGACTTCACCACCGTCAACATGTTCTGCTGAGCGGGGGACCATGCACGGCCCTACGTACGTACGTGGTGGTCGTCCCCTCTACCGGGGACGTCCCGTCCGCACTAGTCTCACCGTGATATATAAAGAATAAAGACAAGTGTGTACGTAAGAAGACGTGTGAATCAAATAATTAGTGGCATCGTGGGTTTCTCACGTTAATTGTTCTTGCAGCACCGTCGTGCGCTAGCTGTGTTTAACTATTTATATATATAGCAGTGGTTGTCGTGCTTGCGGAAACAAAACCAGAGAAGGCGCTTTTAAGCGGACATGAACTTGAAACGGAAGACTTTCTGAAATATGGAGTATTAAAAATAAACGTGGATCCCACTCTCATGATAACAATAAATCTTGTTTGTTTGAGCGAACAATTTGATCAGCGAGTATTCAATTTTTCGCAAACAAAAACTTGGGATGTGACATATATAGCCAGAACAAATACTACAAATTATATAGAAGACTAAATTCATAATTAAGACAAATCACATAATTTCAAATATAAACCCATTAATCAGCCAATTATATGGCCATATATAATCTACCATATTTAGTACATGGAGTTAACAAACACAATAATAAATAAAAAGTCTTATCTTTCATCATATCTGGAGATCTCTATCTTCTATGTTATGACGAGCCCTATAAAATGATGATCAAATTAATTTAATAATATTATATAATTGTACATATTGGGTGAGAGAATCGATGGGCGGCCGCGCGATGGGTGCTTGCTGTCCAGCATGGGCTGATTGGGTGTAGCCATGCGAGGGGACCATTGGTGTCCAGTGACGGAGCGGCACGCAAGTGGCTGCCAATGTGAGAGTTGTCGCTATCACGTGTTAATTGGGGGGGGGGGGGGAACGTTCATTGGCTAGGACAATGATGGGGTGGTGTTAGCATACAAGTTTGGAGTGGAAACTATTGTTTCAAGATTGAGGTTTTTTTTAAAAAATATTGTTATAAAAATGAAAATAAAAAATGTAAAAAAAGATATTTCTATTTCACGTATCCCATAAGAATTCAAAAAACTATTTTTATTCCCTGCACATCATATCAAAAAGGTTGAAACAGCGGGTTGGCTAAATGGAAAATTAATGGATATCAAATTAACATCCCTACGTACGAATAATATTTTTTCTAAGGTGAATATATATCAAGCTTTAACCTACCAATAATATTATAAATTGCAATGTCACAAGTTCCTTTTTCAATATGCATGGTTTCAACGTGTGAAAATTTCGTCATAGACAGCCGCCAGAAGAAGTTCTCTTCCCATTTTTCCTACACCCAAACGTAAGAAGCTTTATCACGTAAATGCAACAGACGACGTATTTGGAGTGAATATAAAAGTAGATATTAGTTCATCTAAAACTTTTAAAAATATATAGAAAATTCTAAAAAAAATTAATGTTAAAATTAATCTCTAAATAAAAGATTAATATTTAATGGCAAAAAGTTTAAGGTTTTGAATTTATGGTTTATATGTCACATATGGATCATTAGATCTAAGATCTAATAGTCAAGAGTGATCTCTATAACAGAGCGGCTCTTAAATAAAGTGGAGTCACCGTTTCTGCATCCACTCCATTTATTATACTGATGCTTTTCACATTCGACATCCGCTCCATTAAATATTTGTTGAACGGATAAAATTTGTCTAATCAGATACGAGTTCGAAACGAATCTAAATTTTATCTAGATCCATTTACAAAACAAATCAAAACTCGGCCATAGTTTCGTAACTGTTTGTAGTTTATTTACTATCTTAGAAGTAGCTACCCGGCCCATCACATCATCAGAAGCGCCCTCCCATTCTCTCATTTTCTCGGACCTTACTGGGCCGCCCTGACCTAACTTCTGCAGAACCGGGCTGTTCCAACCAGCTTCTTAAGATGCCCATTACATTGAACGATAATATTATCCACTGGGATATAAAAAGGGTTACATTAATCTACAGTTAAAAGGAGTGGAAATTTTCTGAACACCATCAAATATTGGACGATATCTTTCACACGAAAGCCATCAAAGCGTAAACCTGAAGACCAACTGAACTAGCTTCGTAAGTACAGTTTTTAGGAAAATTAAGCTTGTCCATATATCTCTGCATGTAAGGAAAGAGCCCGTCTTCTGGTGAGGTCAAATTAATCGCCTGCAGAGACCTAGCTGCCAAACTTGACATGATCAGCGAGGACAGTGGAAAGAACAAATGATAAGTCTATGCTCATCTCGGCACTTGCACAGTCCGCATCTTGAAGGCGAATGCAGAAGCCCTTTAGTTCACAAATTTTCATTTGTTGGAAGCCTATGGAGTGCTGCCTACCAAGTGCGCAAAGAAAGAAAAAAAGTGCACAAAGAAACCGCTGGGCAGTTGGTCATAGAAGTATTTGTTATGTCCTCATGGTACCTAGCTGATGAGCCTTGGGCTCCACTCCAGAGCTTGGCCTATGCAGGCCCGACGGGCCGGCCCATTTGTTACATGGCTGCGTTCTCCAACGTCACATAATCAGCAAAAATAGATGGCATAAAATAAAAAATGACGTGCATATACATTATGTGGATCAATCCAGTAGGCACAAAATTCGTGCGGACGCAAAATAAAAAGAGTTGGAAGATCGTTCTTGACTTTATTGAACGGCATGGCAATCAAATAAAAGGAACAAAAATTGACAAGATAAAACGCAAGATAAACACTACTAGAAAGAGCCATTTATATAGTTTACATGGCCTGTCTGCCAATTGATGAAATTAAGACGAAGAGAATTCAAATCTAAACCCAAAAGTCTATTTCCAAGACAATCAATAAAGGTATGATGACGAATCCAAATTATTAAATGTCAAGAGTTGAATTAGATAGCATAACATTGTATTTTCAAGTTAGTTCAACATTACATTGATTGACTTGTCAATGTGTATACTCTTCGAGTACAATTGAGAAGGTCAGATGAGAAGGGAAAATGCACACTATCCTCTTGGAAACTTCTATGGTACAACTTGTTCGTCAGCTGTGCGGGAATTTACGGTCAAGAGAGACTGACAGAGGCATTGGTAAAAGAATGGTTAGTCCGCCAAAAGTAATATCCGATGAAGAGTTCATTCAATGCCAAATAAGGGGTTGCCTAAAGTGTAAAAGTGTGTACACATGTATGTGTGTGTCGCATCGTATGTAACTCGGATGTCTGCAAGTAAACAAAAATCCGATTCCCATGTCACAATGAAAATCAGAAGTATGGTCATATTAAAAAAGTTTCATGTTATGAGTTTTTAAGAAGGAACTATACAATAACGAGGCAGAATATGATCATTAAGTTGAGAGCATAATCAATACATTTGGATCAATTAAAGTCATGTTTAAGTCATTAAATCTTTTATATAGGTTGTATAACAGCAAGAAGAACTTAAGAGCACTCAGATGGGCACTATTGGAATCGACCCACAATGCGTAAAACCCGAGACATTGCATTCCGGAAAGCAAGGACAGAAGGTGACATGAGGGCTGCCGCCTTCTGACAGACTCAGAAGCTAACCTCAATCAGGTCGCCTTCTGTCAGACTCAGAAGCCAACCTCAATCAGGTCGCCTTCTCAAGCAAAAGGCGACAGGTCGACTTGTCGTAACACTAAGGCCCAAATTTGTTCCCAAATAGATCCTGGTCTTGTACGGGCTTAACAGGTAAAAACCCTACTAAGTGTACAATGAAATAAAATCCAAAATACACTTGATAGACTTAATAAAAATTGGGGGGAAAAGGCATGATTAGATAGTAGACTTCTAGTAGTATCTCTCAAAGCATTTAATTGAAATTTAATCAGGTATAAGATAAGCTTTACATGGATTTACATATGACTTTTAAAACATGAACAATGAAGATGTTGGCCAAAATACTATCTAATGACATGTTGAAAATTGGAAAAAATAGAGGGGAAAGGTCGACATATAGGGGAAACTACAGTAAGAACTTCATGCAGTATGGTTGAGAGATTTAAGAGATCCAAGATCAAGAACATGAGTCTCGTATGAGCACAAAATCAAAATTTTAGAGATTTAATTCATTGTGTATGCGTGATAGGAATTGAGGAAAATGATATGAACATGTTCTAGACGTGAAAGACAATTTATGGGCGGATTTAATTAGACTTTGGCCCTAGAATACCTACCTTTTGATTCTCTCTTGCAAAGGGAATGAAGATCTACATTTTTAAAAAGAAGAACACCCCACAATCTTGATGTTCCACATTCTCTTTTGCTCCTAGGTGACCCTTCCATATCCAATGGTGCTTGGAGAAGGTTGGAGGCAGTGGAGAGAGGCTCGATTGTGTTTTTATAGTGCTAGGGTTTATAAAACGGGCTTAAGTTTCCTAAACTTAGTTTTAGCAATCTTACCATGACTAGAACTTCTTCCTATGGGTATTTCCTTCCAATCCCACCCCAATTAGGAGGGTAAGTGTCAACAAATTCGTGCTACCTAATTGGGCTTGGATTTTGGCTTACATTATGGCCCAATTGAAAGGAGTTTAAGCTTAATTAACACATATTACTAGTGGGTATTGGGTTAGCATAAAGTTTAATATTTGATCTCCTATTGAGCTCAATAAATTCTATTGAACCCAATTATCACATTTAATTTGATGTTCTTTTGAGTTATGCACATGCGATAACGACTTTTTGGCATTATCAAATTTATTGACTTTAGGGTTTGACTATATCAAATGTGCGTAACTTGTCCCGATTCATATATCATTCATTGTGATATATTATTTTATTCACACATATAAATTTTTTTCTGATTCCACTTTAGTTCATCACATGTGATAATAGCTTTTATCGTTATCAGGTTTAATTATCTTAAGCCTTGGTCTAACATTTGTCAACCCAATTTTACATGCCTTCATCTAATTTATTTATCATTTATCATAATTTATTATTTAGTTCACACATGTAAAATTTCATTTGATTCTGTTGCAATTTTCCATATGTGACAATATATTTTCTATTTATTGGGTTTAACCACCTCAAGTCGTAGTTTAAGATTTTCCTAAACTAAAGATGTTTTTTTGACCCAAATTTCTTCACACATATTTATGTCCGATTAGTTAATTTGTCATCC
Organism: Colocasia esculenta; assembly: GCA_014218235.1. Lineage (NCBI taxonomy): Eukaryota > Viridiplantae > Streptophyta > Magnoliopsida > Alismatales > Araceae > Colocasia > Colocasia esculenta. Next base: position 117,939,512 of record CM024763.1, read on the forward strand.
TTAATTTTCATGTGATTCCAAAGTCCATAAGAGATGTGGCTTTAGCAATCGACACTGCGACTGAAATTTTCTGTCACTAATCGGTCATAGATCTGCGATCGATTAATATAGTCACCGAATTCAAATCAGTCACTATTTGGTGACAGATTTGTGACTGAAACTATTCGGTTGTAGTTTTTTTACGGTTTTACAGAAAAGGAGCAAAATATTGTTACGTAATTTTTTAGTCACCATTCAGTCACAGATCTGTGACCGATTAGTGATCGAAATTATTCGGTCATAGGTTTTTATGATCTTTTTTGGTTATAATATTGTGACCAATATATTTTGACCGACATATTTGGTCGCTATTCAGTCGATATTCGGTCGCTAAATGTGTTAGAGACTGAATAGCGATCGAAATGGTGGGTCGCTATTTGCGCTTTTCTTGTGGTGTGAGATTAATGTAATAGTCCATTTATGATGATTAATGGTTGTCTGTCGACAGATAAGCTTGATTATGTCGACATATAGGTTTATCTGTCGACAACCAGACTTGAGTTTGGCGACCTAAACTGTTCCAAAAGTTTTCCCAGAAAGCTTGATTTTTGGGAATGCATTCATCTATCAATCTGGAAGTTATGGTCTGTCGACCTAGTTTACCTATCAATAGAGAGTTGTTCTTTATTTTGACATTGGAGAAGGTTTTTTCTTATTTTTTTTTTTGTATTGGAGGTTGAAACTTTAGTTCAGGAGGAGTTAAAGAAGAGTTTGAATTATTGAATTGTGGACCCTACTTGTATTAGCCATTGTCTATGGCTTTTGAATGCATGCTTGATCGTCACGTCCTCGAATTTGTTCTTCTGTTGCTTATTAAATCGAGGGCGTGTCAAAGTATGTATATTTTAATTTGTAGGTTTTATGCATTGATTATTTATATTGCCTCTGCTATACAAATTCCTATAGGCTCGGATCCTTTTGCGCCTCATCCTTTCTTAGCAGTTTAAATTGTAGGTTTTTGTATATTGATTATATACATTATTTATGCCAATCAAATTCTAACATGATTGGGTCCCTCTGTGCCTCCTCTCGTTGTAGGTATGCATATTTAAATCATCGAGGTTTTCATGTATTGACTATTTATATTGCTTCTGCCATTCATATTCGTCTAGGCTCGAGTACTTCTGCACCTCCAGTTATGGTGGCAAGTGTCTCTATAGTGCTACAAGCAAATGATGTTGTAAGTCAATCGGAGGGGGAGGGTATTTATGCTGATGACACCCTAAGGGAAGTGTGGATAAATGGGTATGTAATAAATTATATATACCATATGTTGAGAGCAGCTATTTAATTCATCAACTCATTTTAACATTTATAATTGCAGGGATAAATTAGAGCCCGCCCAAGCATCCCAATTTATTACAAAAACAATTCAAGCACACTTTCTTGGGCCTATCCATAGATTCAATAATTACTCGATAGACGTCTAGGACTTGTTGTATGAGATGTTCATGATATGTAATTCATTATTTTAAATTATTTATTTCTCTACTCTTACATTGAGTATAATAACTCTTTTCTCTTGAACGAGGCGTGGTCTTGATTTGTCTGGACGGCCACCACACGAGATAATTTTAAATATATATTGTACAATGCGAGGAAAAGTCCACAACATATTTGTAAGAGCACATACTTGATCCTCTGGAAGGAGCACGTGCCTACTTGGATGAGGAGGGAGTATTGGTGAGATCTGTGTGATATATGGGCCGAGGAGAAGTGGCAAGAAACTTCCACAATAATGAAAGTCAACTGGGCCGCAAATACTGAGACTAACAAACATACCAGTGGGTATGTCTCTTTTGCGACCCATCAATCAACATTAGTAAGTCATATGTCCAATTGTGATACATTTTATGCATATAAGTACTTATTTATGAAGTGTGATTTGTAAAATAGGAAAAGGTGCTAAAGCATGCATCGACATTCCATAAGGTCTTTGATGAGACCCACAAGAAGAAGGGGACTGACTAGTACATTAGTGAGAGAGCGCGGGAGGTTGCGTTACGTTTGTATAGGTATATAAGGTTTAATTTCTTCCCATGAATAATTAATATGAACTTTACAATCTTTCTTATTCAATTTGCAAGAGTCATATAGCAGGAAAATGACTGACAAGTATGCGGGGGTGGACCACCAGCCGTAGTTAGATCTTGAGATATGGGTTGCAGCATCTAGTGCACCAAAGAAAGGCCCTCTCCCAAGCCTTCTTCCAGATAGGGATTCCTCCTCACAGAGCGCCCTTGATAGCAATACGGCACCCTCATGTGAGTATTTGATTTTATTTTAATTTCTCAGCTCTAACTATCATTTTTTTAAAAACTAAGTTTAAAAACAAAGAATTCGAGTTTGGGAGGTGAAAAATTAGAAATACTGATCCGATTGACCTCAGGTTTATTCCAACACGGCTGGGGCAATGAGATTGACTTGTGGAAAATAACAAAGTTCAAATGGATTCCCGATTTGAGCTCAGTGCTCAAATTCTCATTCACTAAATTAGTTTAATTTAAGAACAAATTAAGAAGTTGGGTTTGGGGGTTGAAATATAGAAATGCTGATTTGATCGACCTTTGGTTTGTTCCAACATGACCGGGCTATGAGAGTGACATGGAAACTAACAAAGTTCAAAGCAGACTCCCGATATGAGCTCGACGCTTAAATTCTCATTCACCAATTTGCATTAGTGTAAAAACAAAGATTTAGGGATCCAAAAATAAAACTTATCTGATTGGCCTCCGGTTTGTTCGATCATGGCCAGCGGATGAGAGGACTTGTGGAAGCCAACGGAGTTCAAATCTGACTTCCAGTTGGAGCTCGACACTCAAATTCTCATTGGCCAAATTACATTAATTTAAAAACAAAGATCTCAGATTCAGGGGTTCAAAATTATAAATACTGATCCGATCGGCCTCTAATTTGTTCCACCACGGTCGGAGAGATGAGTGTGACTTGATGAAATTGATGAAGTTGAAATCAGACTGTCGATTTAAGCTCGACACTGAAATTTTCATTCAGCAAATCTGGATCAGCTTCTTCTTAGAACTACCTTCTTCCTCCCTCATCGTTGACTCTACAAGAACCTCTTTTTTGCCTCAAAAGTTAGTCTTGATGCACACCCCAAAATATGCACATCCTCTAAGATTGTACTAATTCATAGATGAGGTATTATTATAATATCCCATCTCTAATTTTTTAACTCTAAAAAGTTCCACCTTCGTTAATTGAATATGCAATAATATGACGTGTGACATATTTCACATCTAATTAAATGTGCACCAAGACTTTCTCTTTCCTCAATTATATACCTCGTCGCTCACCACCTCCTCGGCGCTGTCGGTGATCCCTTGATGGCAACCAGGCAGAACGGGAACGCTTTTACACAAGTTTCGTAATGGGGTGCGTAGTTAGTCTTCCCCTTTTAGATGCCTCCCTACTTCCCCTTCTACCCGATTGCTTCACAATACCAGTGTGGAGGAATCTGCCGCAATTCTTGGTTGGTGCCAAATCCATGAGAGCGAGAGTGCAATGGCGGGGACGGGGGCAGGGGTGCCGGTGGGGGTTTCCCCCCTCCGGAATCGATGGACAGCAAAAATTTACGAAGGCATGTACTAGCTCCTTTTGAAGAATTGATTAGATACTCCCCTTGTTTGCTTGCAGTAAATCTAAGCTCTAACTTTCTCTACCTTCCTTAATTTCAATCTTTTCTAGCGTTTAATTAGATATTTCTTTCTTCTTATTGGAGCGACCCATTGTAAGTTAACACAGAACAAAGACATAGCCCTTCTGACGCATGTCCTAGGTCGAACTAATTTTAGTGGCTCAACAACCAGCAATATCTTCTCAAATCTCAAGGGTTGGCTTACATGACCAGGTTCGAAATACAGTGCGATTCAAATAAGCTGAATCAGAAATGGCACATACATGAAAAAAAGGCTAGAGCTGCTCAGCAGGAAGAGCTGATCATAAGAAAATGTTGGAGAAGTTCTACTGCTGTGGAATACTTGATCATACTACACTCGAAATGTTAAACTGTGAAACAGCGGACATAAGATCCTGAGTATACAGGCAACGGAGATATCATGCCGCCTCTAATATTTAGGAAAAGAAAACCTTTTTACTCATTAGTGTTCGGGCACCCCACCCATCAAGGTTGGTGCGGAACACTACACCTCAACCTTCTACCCTTTTTCTCATTTACGAAACAAGAAAGGAAGGAAATGCTTCCATTAGAAGAGATGTTTTAAATATGGTTATGGAAATTTATTGATCCGTATTGGTTCAGACACAACCAATGATCCGATAAGAAGACAAACAAGTGGCGCCACATGACGCAGGAAAGGAACAAGTAGAAACTCAACCATGTGTTTCTTTCTCTCACGCATCTTATTCAACATTTATTATACACATATAATATTAATCAATACTTGTTTTATTCGTATGATCCTCAAGAGACCTTCATTCAGTAGATCATCTGGACGCTCTTGAAGCCGGTGCGGTAGCGGTAGCGATTCTCTTTGTGCAGGAGGCGAGGATGAGCATCCCCGCAGTTGTAGCTGCGGTGGAGGTAGGCCTTTTGGCCCTTGGTGAAGACGAAGTGTAGTGTGACGGAACGCCTTGGCCAAGCCCGTTAAACCGATAACGTTCTTGATCCGAGTCCGCCTCCCGCGAACGGGCCGAAGCCTCGCAAGGGAAACCAAACCACAGTCCGTGTAAACACAAAGGAACACACCATTTTAATATATATAGTGTACAAGCTAAAGTAGAGACAGCCAACACGAGCCACGTGAACTGGTTCGCGACACAGAAACTGACTCGGACAAACTAACACAGGTCTACCTCTCAGTCTCGCAGCCACGGACGAAAGGTCCAGCTGCCGCTCCACGTGAAAAGGTCAAGCAACTGTGGAGACCAACTAAACACCACCACCTGTAGAACCACGGTCATAGGCCCATGCCTGACACCTCCAGAGACCCTGGCCTGGCTCGCTAGAGTGAGGCACTGGAAAAGGACTAGCTGGGGACCAGTGTCGACTACTGGTGTCCGTACCCCCAACTACGAGCGCGCTACAAGTGACTAAAGACAAACACAAGTGTCACTGTCCCACTGTCGTCTTCCCTCAGCGGACGTACAACTCAAACACAGAGTGAGGGTGTCCAGGTCAGACGACACAGACCTCGACGGTACAGCACAAGTACCGGGACAAAGCCCCGAGCTAACAGCCTGGCTCACAAAGAACCTGGGGCACCCAACTGGAGAGGTAACCACGGTAGGCGTCATACTACTAGCCACGTACACAGAACCACGTGCACGTCACACACAAACCACGTGAAACCTCACGTAAACCACAAGTAACACTGGTCCACTACACGTGAACCCAACTGACTCGCGTAAACAACACGCAGTCACTAAAGTAAGCAACTAACTGCATACCTTGTATGCTAAACACGAGAACCATGTGCACTCAGTGCACCTCATGTGTCAACACACATGCATTATCGATAAAAGCCGTAATTAACTGTTGCTGTTCATACACATGCTGGCGGCAACATCGATTGCCGCTTACATCAAGTTAACGGCAAGGGATCTGGCCGTTAACATCCTGGCTGAGGAGCTTGGCGACAAGCGATGTTGACGCCAAGTTCTCCGGCCTTATACCCTGCAGAACCCTAATCCGGCTCTGCGGGCTTTCCAACCATTCTAACTACTGAGAAACATGCAAATGCAATTCCTTTAGCATGCTAGAACCCAATTCAACCCATTAAAACTGCTTCGTACATTAAACTACTCAAACCACCCATTATCCCGTATGGTGCAACTTATCGAAAATGCATTATCATGCTGATTCCGGTAGTTACGATGTGTTTTAATGTTTCTACGGAGTTAAACGGGTTCGTCCCCTACCTCAGAACACGCTAGAACCTCCGCAATCCCCCGGTTCACGCCGAGCCCTCCGCGAGCTCCCACGCGAATTGCACCACGCCGTGACGTTTCCTCGCGCAATTCGGCAACGCCACGCGTTCTAACGATCGTTCAACCACACTTCGGACCTGTTAGAGCTTCAGAAACACCGGGGCACGAAGCTGGGGCAAGAGGGAAGAGAGTGAGCTGAGAGAGCTGCCCTCGGGTGAGCCTATAACCTGCAGATTCTCAGGTTGGCGTCAACCCCCATGCGCCAACAGCAACCGCCACCCTCTGCGTCCACATCTACTGCCGCCAAGTTCAAGCAGTAAACGTCCACTAACCTGGACGCCAACAGTCGACGACCACCCCTGGTCGCCAACTTCAACTGAACAGCAGCAGGTCCTGTTTCATTTCAGGACCAACCCTGCTCTTCACCTGCTCAACCACACATTCACACCAAGCATTCCACACAGCCGACTCACACTGGCCTCACAATGGCCGCCACAACCACAATACACACGATCCGCATGGATCCGAAAGCACGCGACGTTACATTACTATCATCTAAAAAGAAAATTTCGACATCGAAATTCATAACACAATTCAAAGTTAAACAACTTATACAATCACACCTTAACAAGTACTATCATCTAAAAAGAAATATACAGGCTTACATAAACAGATAGGGATACCCTTTAGCCATTTCCGCGGCCAACTCCCAGGTATCCTCACACCCAATCTATTTTCCCATCTCACTTTAACTAGCTCAATTTCTTTATTCCTCAGCTTCTTCATCTTTCGATCTGTGATCTGCACCGGATACTCTGGCATAGTCATGTCCGGTCTTAGGTCACCACCTTGGTATCTAATTATCTGAGCTGGATCTTCAATACACTTTCTCAACATGGAGACATGGAAAATATCATGCACATCTGCAAAATCAGCTGGCAAATCCAGCCTATAAGCTGCTTCCCCAATCCTTTCAATTACCTGGAAAGATCCTACATACCTTGGACTCAACTTTCCAGACTTGCCAAATCTCATAATACCTTTACTCGGGGAAACTTTCAGAAAACAAAATCTCCCACCTCAAACTGAAGTGGTCTCCTTCGCACATCTGCATAACTTTTCTGTCTGCTTTGAGCTGCCTGCAATTTTTCTTTAATAAGCTTCACTACTTCGGTGGTTTGCTGAATCAATTCAGAACCCACTAACTGCCTTTCTCCTACTTCATGCCAGTTCAATGGGGTTCTACATGGCCTTCCATATAAAGCTTCATACGGTGCCATCCCAAGACTGGAATGATAACTATTATTGTAGGCAAACTCAACCATTCCCAAATGATGCTCCCAACTACATCCCCAAACTAAACAACAAGCTCGCAACATATCTTCAATGTCTTAATAGTCCTCTTTGTCTGACCATCTGTCTGGGGATGATAAGCGGAGCTATACCTCAACTCAGAACCAATTACTTTCTGCAGACTTCTCCAAAAACCAGAAGTAAATCTTGGATCCCTATCCGATACAATAGTCTTTGGAATACCATGCAGGAACAATTCTTTCAACAAAAATATTTGCCAATCTGTCCACTGTCCAAGACATACTTACTGCCACTAATCTGCATACCTTAGTTAATCTGTCAACAAACACCCATATTCCATTATGCCCGGAACTCGACCTTGGTAAACCTGCCACAAAGTCCATTGCAATATCATCCCACTTCCACTGTGGAATAGGTAACGGTTGCAATAGACCTCCGCTTCTGATGCTCTGCTTTAATCTGCTGACAGATAGCACACCTTGCTACAAATTCTGCTATTTCTTTCTTCATATGAGGCCACCAAAAATGCTTTCTCAAATCATGGTACATTTTAGTACTACCCGGATGAATAGTGTACCTAGATTTATGAGCCTCTTCCAATACTCACTGCTTCACCTCCCTTTCTGCAGGAATAAACAACCTGCCTCTGAGCCTGACCACACAATTATCATCAATAGAAACTCCTTCCATTTTCACAATCTCAGCTAAACTTGCATCTGCTCTCTGAGCCTCAATAATCTGCCAATACAAAGACGGCTCTACAGTACTAGCAGCTAGAATTGCCCGACGCTGACTACTGGGCACATATAAGGAATTCTCTGCTACTTCTTCATATAACTTCCATTCCTTAATCATCATCAAATTCATATATGCCTTTCTGCTTAAGGCATCAGCTACAACATTGGCCTTACCCAGATGGTAAGCCAAACTGAAATCATAATCCTTCAAATACTCAATCCATCTGCGTTGGCGAAGATTCAAATCTTTCTGCGAGAAGATATACTTCAAGCTTTTATGATCTGTAAAAATCTCAAATCTCTCCCATACAGATAATGCCTCCACATCTTTAAAGCAAACACAACTGCTGCCAATTCTAAATCATGAGTGGGGTAATTCTCCTCTGCTGGCTTCAATTGCCTGACGCATAGGCTATCACTTTACCATGCTGCATAAGCACTGCACCAAGTCCTCTCCTTGAAGCATCAGTATATAATACAAAACCACCACTCCCTGCCGGTAATGTCAATATAGGTGCTGATGTGAGTCTTTTCTTCAATTCCATAAAACTTCTTTGACATTCACCGGACCACACAAAAGGCACACCCTTTCTAGTCAATCTAGTCATAGGTGCTGCATTCTTAGAAAAATCTAAATAAAGCGCCTATAATAACCTGCTAACCCCAGAAAACTTCTAATCTCAGTTATTGACTTAGGCACTTGCCATCTCATCACTGCTTCTACTTTACTTGGATCCACTGCTACTCCTTTAGCTGAAATAACATGACCAAAAACTGAATTCCTTCAACCAAAATTCACACTTACTGAATTTGGCAAACAATTGATTATCCCTTAACAATTGCAGAGTAAACCTCAAATGAGCTGTATGCTCTTCTTCAGATGCTGAATAAATTAGAATATCATCAATAAAGACCATAATGAATTGATCTAAATATGGATGAAAAATTCTATTCATCAGATCCATAAAACCTGCAGGAGCATTAGTCAACCCAAAAGGCATTACCACAAATTCAAGTGACCATATCTGGTTCTGAACGCTGTCTTATCTATATCCTCCTCCTTGATTCTCAACTGATGGTACCCGGACCTCAAATCAATCTTAGAAAACACCTTTGCTAATTGCAACTGATCAAATAAATCATCTATTCTCGGCAACGGGTACTTATTTTTTATGGTCACATCATTCAATTTTCTATAATCAATACACATCCGAAAACTTCCATCTTTTTTCTTCACAAATAAAACCGGCGCTCCCCACGGGAATGACTCGGTCTAAAAACCTTTTTGCAACAACTCTTCTAATTGCTTTTTCAACTCTTTAAGTTCTGCTGGTGCCATCCGATATGGAGCTTTAGAAATCGGCATGGTACCTGGCAGCAACTCAATGGTAAAGTCCACCTCTCTATGTGGAGCTAAACCGGGCAAATCCTCAGGAAAAACATCAGCAAATTCCCTAACCACGGGAACTGCTTCCATTGGCTGACTGGCTTCTACTAAACTTACTGAGGCTAAATAGGCCACACACCCATCATTAATCAACTTTCTAGCTTTAATTGTAGAAATTAGAAACTTGGAGGTATAAAAAGGCATACCTTGATATTCAAACACTGCACCATTAGGATGACAAAATCTGATCCTCTTTTTTCTGCAATCTAACATTACTTCATACATTTCAAGCCAATCCATACCCAGAATGATATCATAATCTGACAACTGCAGGGCATACAACCGACCCGACATCTGGTTCCCTTCAATCATAACAGGAGCTTCATCTATATAACTCGAAGTGAGCAAAAACTCACCTGAAGGAACCTCCACCACTAACTCACAAGATTTCTCTTCTAGAGGATGAGCTATACAATTCAGAAATTCTTCGGAAATGAAAGAATGAGAGGCACCCGAATCAAATAAGACTCTTGCTGAATAATTATAAAGAGGTAAAGTACCTTCTATCATATTCGATGCCTCCGCCTGGGCTCGGGTGATAGCCATAACCCGGCCTCTTCCTCGCTGCTGCGGTGCTCCTCTGCCACGTCCTGCCTGTGGCTGCTGGAACTGCTGAGGCTGCTGCTGCTGCTGCACACCTCTGCCATACCCATATTCTCTTGCATAGGGACAATTGCGGATCAAATGCCCCGGCTGATTACAATTATAACATCTGTACCCTGGAGGAACAATAGGCTGCCTGGCAGTGCTCTGCTGCAAACCTCCACCTCAGGCCTACCTCGGCCCTGCTGCAACTGCTGATGACCTCCCCATCCTCTTCCTTTGCCTTTAAATACTTGCTTTAATTTCTGGCCCCATTTCCGAAACCAGATGAAGAAGGTCCTGCCGGTGCTTTACCCTTGCTTGCACCTACTGATTGCTGCGGTAGCCGAAAACTACCTGAGCCTGACTCACCTGCCTGGAGAGTCCGGATAGACCTCTCCAAAGTAGCTGCCCTCTGCGCTGCTTCTTCCACTGTCTTGCACATGAGAGGTACTATCGCATCCTGCAATTCCACTCTCAAACCTCTGATAAAATACTCAACCATCATGTTATTATCTGAAACCACATATGGCGCATAACGACTAAGTGCCATAAATCTCATCTGGTATTCTAGAACTGAAGAGTTACCTTGCTGAAGAGTTCGGAATTGCTCTCTTTTTACCTGCTGCACTTGGACCGGAAAGAATGTATCGTTAAATACATCAAGAAATTCCGACCAAGTGATGTCCTCCTCTGTCCTACCTGCGAAGGTGGTCTGCATCTTCAGTCGCCACCATTCCAGGGCAAAGCCCCTCACTGATAAGCAGCTAGTACAACTCTATCTGCTGCCGGACACCTCATAGTCGCAAAAACCCTCTCAATTTCATGAACCCAATGCTCAGCTGTATCTGGATTCGGCCCTCCTGAATAGGTAGGTGGCTGCAATCTCAGAAACTTCTCCACCTGCATCACGGGTTCTTCTGCTATCAACACTGGTGGTGGCACAGGTGCTGCAAAAGGTACCTCCACTCTCGGCGGGACTGGAGCTACAGGTACAGCCTCTACATCCCCCGGTGGCACTGCAACAGGTGGTACCGGCGCCTGCTGATCCATCCTCGCTCGAATATCCGTGAGGCTTTCCCAAATCCTCTCTATCATACGCTGAGTGCTTTCCTCCGGATCATCTCCTCCACCCCCCCAATATCTTCTATCAGCATTACCAGAAATTCTACATACAAGAAACACCAACCAGAAATCAAAACAACAAATTATCAAAAACCAGGGTCCCTACCAGCAGTGTATAAAGACCGAAATAAGGCTATGTATCCTACTAATTCCCTTATATTAACACGGACCTTGCTCTGATACCAACTATGACGGAACGCCTCGGCCAAGCCCGTTAAATCGATAACGTTCTTGATCCGAGTCCGCCTCCCGCGAACGGGCCGAAGCCTCGCAAGGGAAACCAAACCACAGTCCGTGTAAACACAAAGGAACAACCATTTATATATATATATATAATGTACAAGCTAAAGTAGAGACAGCCAACACGAGCTACGTGAACTGGTTCGCGACACCAGAAACTGACTCGGACAAACTAACACAGGTCTACCTCTCAGTCTCGCAGCCACGGACGAAAGGTCCAGCTGCCGCTCCACGTGAAAAGGTCAAGCAACTGTGGAGACCAACTAAACACCACCACCTGTAGACCACATGGTCATAGGCCCATGCCTGACACCTCCAGAGACCCTGGCCTAGGCTCGCTAGAGTGAGGCACTGGAAAAGGACTAGCTGGGGACCAGTGTCGACTACTGGTGTCCGTACCCCCAACTACGAGCGCGCTACAAGTGACTAAAGACAAACACAAGTGTCACTGTCCCACTGTCGTCTTTCCCTCAGCCGGACGTACAACTCAAACACAGAGTGAGGGTGTCCAGGTCAGACGACACAGACCTCGACGGTACAGCACAAGTACCGGGACAAAGCCCCGAGCTAACAGCCTGGCTCACAAAGAACCTGGGGCACCAACTGGAGAGGTAACCACGGTAGGCGTCATACTACTAGCCACGTACACAGAACCACGTGCACGTCACACACAAACCACGTGAAACCTCACGTAAACCACAAGTAACACTGGTCCCTACACGTGAACCCAACTGACTCGCGTAAACAACACGCAGTCACTAAAGTAAGCAACTAACTGCATACCTTGTATGCTAAACACGAGAACCATGTGCACTCAGTGCACCTCATGTGTCAACACACATGCATTATCGATAAAAGCCGTAATTAACTGTTGCTGTTCATACACATGCTGGCGGCAACATCGATTGCCGCTTACATCAAGTTACGGCAAGGGATCTGGCCGTTAACATCCTGGCTGAGGAGCTTGGCGACAAGCGATGTTGACGCCAAGTTCTCCGGCCTTATACCCTGCAGAAACCCTAATCCGGCTCTGCGGGCTTTCCAACCATTCTAACTACTGAGAAACATGCAAATGCAATTCCTTTAGCATGCTAGAACCCAATTCAACCCATTAAAACATGCTTCGTACATTAAACTACTCAAACCACCCATTATCCCGTATGGTGCAACTTTATCCGAAAATGCATTATCATGCTGATTCCGGTAGTTACGATGTGTTTTAATGTTTCTACGGAGTTAAACGGGTTCGTCCCCTACCTCAGAACACGCTAGAACCTCCTGCAATCCCCCGGTTCACGCCGAGCCCTCCGCGAGCTCCCACGCGAATTGCACCACGCCGTGACGTTTCCTCGCGCAATTCGGCAACGCCACGCGTTCTACGATCGTTCAACCACACTTCGGAACCTGTTAGAGGCTTCAGAAACACCGGGGCACGAAGCTGGGGCAAGAGGGGAAGAGAGTGAGCTGAGAGAGCTGCCCTCGGGTGAGCCTATAACCTGCAGAATTCTCAGGTTGGCGTCAACCCCCATGCCGCCAACAGCAACCGCCACCCTCTGCGTCCACATCTACTGCCGCCAAGTTCAAGCAGTAAACGTCCACTAACCTGGACGCCAACAGTCGACGACCACCCCTGGTCGCCAACTTCAACTGAACAGCAGCAGGTCCTGTTTCATTTCAGGACCAACCCTGCTCTTCACCTGCTCAAACCACACATTCACACCAAGCATTCCACACAGCCGACTCACACTGGCCTCACAATGGCCGCCACAACCACAATACACACGATCCGCATGGATCCGAAAAGCACGCGACGTTACATTACTATCATCTAAAAAGAAAATTTCGACATCGAAATTCATAACACAATTCAAAGTTAAACAACTTATACAATCACACCTTAACAAGTACTATCATCTAAAAAGAAAATATACAGGCTTACATAAACAGATAGGGATACCCTTTAGCCATTTCCGCGGCAACTCCCAGGTATCCTCACCACCCAATCTATTTTCCCATCTCACTTTAACTAGCTCAATTTCTTTATTCCTCAGCTTCTTCATCTTTCGATCTGTGATCTGCACCGGATACTCTGGCATAGTCATGTCCGGTCTTAGGTCACCACCTTGGTATCTAATTATCTGAGCTGGATCTTCAATACACTTTCTCAACATGGAGACATGGAAAATATCATGCACATCTGCAAAATCAGCTGGCAAATCCAGCCTATAAGCTGCTTCCCCAATCCTTTCAATTACCTGGAAAGATCCTACATACCTTGGACTCAACTTTCCAGACTTGCCAAATCTCATAATACCTTTACTCGGGGAAACTTTCAGAAAAACAAAATCTCCCACCTCAAACTGAAGTGGTCTCCTTCGCACATCTGCATAACTTTTCTGTCTGCTTTGAGCTGCCTGCAATTTTTCTTTAATAAGCTTCACTACTTCGGTGGTTTGCTGAATCAATTCAGAACCCACTAACTGCCTTTCTCCTACTTCATGCCAGTTCAATGGGGTTCTACATGGCCTTCCATATAAAGCTTCATACGGTGCCATCCCAAGACTGGAATGATAACTATTATTGTAGGCAAACTCAACCATTCCCAAATGATGCTCCCAACTACATCCCCAAACTAAACAACAAGCTCGCAACATATCTTCAATTGTCTTAATAGTCCTCTTTGTCTGACCATCTGTCTGGGGATGATAAGCGGAGCTATACCTCAACTCAGAACCAATTACTTTCTGCAGACTTCTCCAAAAACCAGAAGTAAATCTTGGATCCCTATCCGATACAATAGTCTTTGGAATACCATGCAGTGGAACAATTCTTTCAACAAAAATATTTGCCAATCTGTCCACTGTCCAAGACATACTTACTGCCACTAATCTGCATACCTTAGTTAATCTGTCAACAAACACCCATATTCCATTATGCCCGGAACTCGCCTTGGTAAACCTGCCACAAAGTCCATTGCAATATCATCCCACTTCCACTGTGGAATAGGTAACGGTTGCAATAGACCTCCAGGCTTCTGATGCTCTGCTTTAATCTGCTGACAGATAGCACACCTTGCTACAAATTCTGCTATTTCTTTCTTCATATGAGGCCACTAAAAATGCTTTCTCAAATCATGGTACATTTTAGTACTACCCGGATGAATAGTGTACCTAGATTTATGAGCCTCTTCCAATACTCGCTGCTTCACCTCCCTTTCTGCAGGAATAAACAACCTGCCTCTGAGCCTGACCATACAATTATCATCAATAGAAACTCCTTCCATTTCCACTAACCTGGACGCCAACAGTCGACGACCACCCCTGGCCGCCAACTTCAACTGAACAGCAGCAGGTCCTGTTTCATTTTAGGACCAACCCTGCTCTTCACCTGCTCAAACCACACATTCACACCAAGCATTCCACACAGCCGACTCACACTGGCCTCACAATGGCCGCCACAACCACAATACACACGATCCGCATGGATCCGAAAAGCACGCGACGTTACAGGTAGCCTCCCTGGTAACCGGAGATGTCGTAACAACCACACACGTAGTTCACGTCCTTGGTCTTCCCGCTGCATCCCGGCCCCGTGAACACCGTCAGGGTGCTGGCCTCAGCTGGGCGGAGGTGGGCAACCGCAACAAGTGCTGCCAGCACAAGTATCGCCGCTGTCATGGTGGTGGACTTGCCGGAGGTGGCCATTTGGGAATTGAGAGGTTAATGAGGAGGAGAGGACGACGGAAGTGGGGTGTTGGCTCACTTGTACTGCTCGTGGTGCGTCCAGCTCCATCCACGGATGGGTTCTACTTATAGGGGGGAGAACGCAAGATGGTGAAGCGATGTTTCATCTGGTAAACATCTTATGCCATGCACCTACTCCAACGCGTCCCTAGTTTTTTCAGCCTTTACCTTGTCAAAAACTATGTTTTTCTGCATTTGATTTAACCTTTTTTTCTCTTTTCATGGTTGAGAGGTACACAAATTCCCGTACGTAGTCAGAAATCTTGTCCGTGCAAACTACTCTTGTGACCGGGCCTGCGTTATCCAAATCTGACCAGTTCCATAAATCAACAAGAAAGTTACGTATTGGATGCGCATTTGATTTCACGTACAGCTACTTGACTGGTACCTTCATGGTTACTTAACCTCCTTTTTAGTTTCTTATATTAATGCATACATGGGAATTATGAAGTCGTAAGTAGGTAGCTTTGCTATACCTATTTAACTGCTCATGCTGTGCGCAATTATATTAAATTCAAATATTTAAAAGATTGCCTAAATTGTGTTGCGATGTAGAGAGAGAGAGAGAGAGAGAGAGAGAGAGAGGAGAGAGAGAGAGAGAGAGAGAGAGAGAGAGAGAGAGAGAGAGAGAGAGGAGAGAGAGAGAGAGTTGGACCAATAATGTAAATAGGGTGGCCAGGTTGCAGTTGGTGTTGTGTTACTTGCAGTGGCTCACTAGCTTTACTCTTCTTAGGAGGTTGGAGGTATGAGCCAGCAGTCGAGTAGTGAGTGACTAGTCTGCGCTCCGAATTGTCAGTGGTAGTGGCATGTTTGTTATTGTTGTGACGACAATTTTGTTGCAGTGTGCTCCTTATGTTAGACTATTACTCTAGCTTGTATGACAATTGTTGCCGAGTCATGTCTAGCTTCTGACTATTACCCTACCTTATACGATTATAGCCTCCGTACACTAGACTATTACCGTAGCTTGCAGTGTGCTCTGTACTTTAGTGTGGCACTTGGTCGTGGTGCCTTGTGCTTTCCGTTGTGCCTTGCTTTGGGCGCCTTCGCAAGAGCTCGGTGCAAGACAGTTGAGGAGGCAGGTAGTTGCGTGATGTGTTGCCAACAGTGTGAGAGTGAGTGTGTGTGAGTTCTTATGTTGGGATGAGCTGAGAGTTGTATTTTGCAAGTCTTCGGAATATGTCCCTTAAGAATTCTACCTGTACTTTTATTTAGGACATGTTATGCATATATTCTCTTGTATAATGTACTAACCTCTCGTCATAGTTATTTGAGTTCATTGCTTATCTCACTAAACTATTCTTCTAACCCTTTCGAGTCATGAAATTCATAGGTGGCGACACAAACTTCGGAGTTAATAGAAGAACTTGGAGGCTGGGTTGTTACGATTGGTATCGGAGCAAGGGTCTACTGAGATTTGTAGTAAATTAATAATCATAACTATCCCAAAGAAAGATACTAATAGCATACCGAAATCACAATTTTCATTTTAGTACTTTAGGTATATATATAACATCCGACTGCATATATATACAGGGAGACAACAATATTAATCTCTCTAGTCGTACAAGCTGTGCGATATATAAAATGCGGACTTTCTCATCAGGCCAGTTTTGTCTCTGAATTTCATTAATGCCAAAGAACATTTATCTTGGGCGCAGTGGCTCTAAAAGACGACATTATGACGTTGCAAGTGGTCAATGATCCTCTCCCTGTTCATCATTCTTCTCCCGTGTTACGACAATGACAACTCTGACAGACAGAGTGATGCCCAAGGATCTTGATCTGTACGACAAGAAGCAAGGAGAGGGAAGAAGGATCAATCACACAAGATAATAACACAAGGATTTACGTGGTTCGGAGAGACAATGTGTCTTCCTACGTCCACGGGCGACGGCGACGGCGGAACTTCACTAGATGTGAAGAATAATACAAGAAGTACACACCCCCAACCCGGAGGAACAAATCCTCACAGTAAAACTCTCACAAACTCACACCCCCAAGACTCTTTAGATCTCTCTCTAAAGAACTCTCTTGGCTCTCACCGTGGGATGCATAAGCTGTGGGAGAGGCCCTCCTTTTATAGTGGTCGGACCTTTGGTGCCATCACATGAAGTGAGAGAGAATCGTAAGAAACGGGCTTCTCTTTGAAAACATGTACATGGTCATTAATTCTGGAGTTTCTATTTTTAACTCCTTATTCCATCCAGAAACTTCTCCATTCAAAGAAGAAACAATGGATGGGAGTTTCTCCCCACTAAAGACCACCCACGTAACTGCTGGCATGCGGTTTTCTTGGTGGCTATGAAGGCGGGACATCTTCCACGTAACAATTCTCCTCTTGGCTCGTCTTCACAAGCCACATCAAGTGCCACGCTTTGCCATGACCGCCGTCACCATCCATGCCCCCGCCAGGGCCACCTCACGTGCTCTGCAAGCCGATCAAGCTCAGGCAGTGCCTGAACTTCTCCTAAGGAATAGGCTTCGTCAGCATGTCTGCTGGGTTCTCCACTGTAGAAATCTTCTGAACAGTCACTGTACCCTGCAACACAACATCACGAACAAAGTGATACCTGACATCAATATGTTTAGTCCTCTCATGGTACATCTGATTTTTCGTCAGATGTATGGCACTCTGACTATCACAGTACACCGGAGTCGTCTCCTGCACATGACCCAGATCGCCAACCAAACCTCTCAGCCACAAGGCCTCTTTAACTCCCTCTGCCGCTGCCATATACTCTGCCTCTGTAGTAGACAAAGCCACAGTGGACTGCAAAACAGCCTTCCAACTAATAGCACAGCCTGAGAAAGTAAAGACATAACCTGTCAGGGATCTCCTCTTATCCAGATCACCAGCATAATCTGAATCGACATAGCCAACCAGCTGACCGCCATCACTGCTTCCTTTCTGAAACACTAGGCTCACATCTGAAGCACCTTTGAGGTAACGAAGAATCCACTTCACAGCCTCCCAGTGGACCTTCCCAGGATTTCCCATGTACCTGCTAACCACACTAACAACATGAGAAATATCAGGACGAGTACATACCATAGCATACATAATGCTACCAACTGCACTCGCATATGGAACCTTAGACATCAGTTCCATCTCCTTCTCTGTCGTCGGTGAATCTTCTGCAGACAATCTGAAGTGGGCTGCCAATGGAGTACTTACAGCCTTGCAATCCTTCATGCCAAACCGCTCCAGCACCTTCTCCACGTACTTTTTCTGTGACAAGTACAACTTTCCAGTGCTACGGTCTCTGTAAATCTCCATGCCCAAAATCTTCTTTGCTGCACCGAGATCTTTCATCTCGAATTCACTACTCAACTGAGATTTCAAATGATTAATATCTGACATGTTTTTAGCAGCAATTAACATGTCATCTACATACAACAACAAATAAATAAATGACCATCTGGAAGCCTTTTATGATACACACAACTATCATAATCACTTCTCGAGTAACTATGACATAGCATGAAAGTATCAAATCTCTTGTACCACTGTCTAGGTGATTGTTTTAAGCCATACAAAGACCTTTTCAACAGGCACACATGGTCTTCCTTACCAGAACCCAGAAACCCCTCTGGCTAGTGCATGTAGATTTCCTCCTCCAGCTCACCATGTAAGAACGCTGTCTTAACATCCAGTTGCTCTAACTCTAAATCAAGTAAAGCAACTATAGCAAGCAACACACGAATAGAAGTATGTTTCACAACAGGGGAGAATACCTCATTGAAGTCAATACCCTCTCGTTGTGTGAATCCCTTTGCCACTAGTCGTGCCTTAAATCTAGCATCTTCCACACCAGGGATTCCTTCCTTCCTTTTGAAGACCCATTTGCACCCTACAATCTTCTGACCAGGTGGTATGTTCACCAGCTTCCATGTATTGTTCTTATGTAGAGACTCAATCTCCTCTTGCATAGCCAACTGCCATTTAGAAGACTCGTCTGATGTGGCTGCCTCTCTATAAGAACATGGTTCTGCCCCTTCAACATCATCTGCAATAGACAAAGCAAAGGCTACCATGTCAGCATGACCATACCTGTTGGGTGTCCTGATCACCCTTCACTGTTTGTCTACTGCAATGCTATGCTGCCGTTGAGGGGCCTGTCGTGCTGTACTGCTCTCAGCACATCAACTGTCTCCTCTGGGACTTGTACTGTCTCCTCTTGCACTACACTTTCTATTGAGAGCTTCACCTCTAGCTCTCCTTGCTTGCTACTAAACTGATCTCCACATTCTGTTGTTGACTTTTCTCCCATCTGGAGCATTGCAGACTCATCGAAGGTCACATCTCTCTTAATCATGAACTTGGGTGACTGAGGATCGGTACACCACAACCGATATGCCTTCACACCCTGTGTCTGTGCATATCCGACGAAAATGCACTTCTTTGCCTTTGGCTCCAACTTGTCACCTGTGACATGAGCATAGGCAGGACAACCAAAAATTCTGAGGTTAGAATAATCAGAAGGAGAACCAGACCATACCTCCTCGGGAGTTTTCAACTCTATGGCTGTGGATGGAGATCTATTCACCAAGTAACAAGCTGTGTTGACAGCTTCTGCCCAGAATGCCTTTGACAGACTTGCCTGAGATAACATACTTCTCCCCCTTTCTAAGAGTGTCCTATTCATTCGTTCTACAATACCGTTCTGTTGTGGTGTTCCTGCTACAGTGCGATGTCGAACGATACCATCATTCCTGCAGAACTCATTAAATTCTTTCGAGCAGAATTCCATACCATTATCTGTACGGAGGCGCTTGATCTTCTTACCAGTCTGCCTCTCAATCAACGCCTTCCACTGCTTGAAAGTGACGAACACCTCACTCTTTTTCTTCAGAAAATATACCCAGACCTTTCTTGAAAAATCATCAATAAAGTTAGTAAATAACTTGCTCCACCCTTCGAGACAACTGGAGCAGGACCCCAAAGGTCAGAGTGGATGTAATCCACATTGCCCTTAGTCCTGTGGACTGTTGTACTAAATTTCACCCTGCACTGCTTTCCGAACACACAGTGCTCACAGAAATCTAGCTTCCCAATCTTTTGATCAGCAAGCAATCCACGTTTGCTCAACTCCATCATGCCTCTCTCACTCATGTGGCCCAGTCTCATGTGCCACAATTGGGTAGGATCATCTGAACTTTGTGCCAGATTGGCACTGCCCATCATGGTGCTGCCTTGTAGATGATACAAGCCACCAGTCAGCTTCCCTTTCATCACAACCAATGCACCTCTGGAAACTTTCAAGATTCCGTTCTCTGCCGAGAATTGGTATCCATGTGCATCCAAAATACTTAAGGAGATCAGACTCTTCTTTAGTTCTGGAATATGCCGTACTTCCAGAGTTCTGATGATATTATCGAACATCTTGATTCTAATTGTACCAACCCCTGCAACTGCAAGGGTTCTATTGTCTCCCAAGGTTACGGTACCACTACTTACTGATGTGTAAGTAGAAAACCATTCCCTGTGAGGACACATGTGGAAGGTACAACTAGAATCAAGTATCCAGTCATCCCTTGTAGTATTGGTAGAGACCGACAAAACAGTCTCGTCATCGACAGTCTCCTCTTGAATAACATTCGCCGCATCAGAAGAAGACTCCTCCCACTACAAGAAAATGCGCTATTTTCGACGGACTTAATCCGTCGGAAATCCGTCGGTATTCCGTCAGAAAAGGCGCCTTCTGACCGCTTTCCGTCCAAAGCTCGTCTGAAACTTTCCGTCGGAAATAATTGGTCAGAAATTTCCGACGGATGACAATTCCGTCGGAATTTGGTCGAAACCTCCGACAGATATAATACGTCGGTAAAGCCGTCAGTATTTTCTGACGGAATTGCCGACGGTGTTTTGCCGTCGGTAATTTATAAGTTCCGACGGATTCTTATCCATCGGTAAATCCGTCAGTATTTTCCGACGGTATTACCGACGGTATTTTTTCCGTCGGTAATTTATAAGTTCCAACGGATACTTATCCGTCGAAAAATCTGTCGGAAAATACACATATTTTTTTTTAAAATAGGCAAATAAAAATGATTTGTCAACATTGCTACAATGTCAAACCTGCTACAATATTCATAAATTAACAAATACTAACAATCAACATAAAATCATAAAATATAATAAATATAAATCATATAGAATAATGAATACAAGAATCAACATAGATCTGCTGGATCATCTGCTGTCCCTGCCTCGTCATCGTCTGGAGCTGGATCCTATATTAAAACAAATTAAAATGAGAAACATTAATAATAAATAAAAGACATACAATATTTTCAAAAATGAAATTTAAAACATGTGATTATTTCTCAAGCTTAATACAATACTATTTTTAGATCCATCATTTTCTTGGGTGTTTTTAGATCCGTCCTCTGAATGCCCAACCCAATCCGGAGATCCAAATTGGATTCTGTCAGTTCCCACACGTCACTTTAACCCACCTGGTCGTGTCGGAGAAAACGGCACGTCGATCGGATCCCTATTTGGGATTTTGGACCCCCGGGTTCTGTGTTTTAACCTTTTATATATACTTGCCCGTTTTTACATCCGTCCTTTGAATGCCCAACCCAATCCTGAGATCCAAATTGGATTCTGTCAGTTTGTACACGTCACTTTAACCCACCCGGTCGTGTCGGAGAAAACGGCACGTCGATTGGATCCCTATTTGGGATTTTGGACCCCCGGTTGCGTGTTTTAACCATTTATATGGTTGACCGTGTTTTTAGATCCGTCCTTTGAATGTCCAACCCAATCCGGGGATCCAAATTGGATTCCGTAAGTTTCTACACGTCACTTTAACCCACCCGATCGTGTCGGAGAAAACGGCACGTCGATCGGATCTCTATTTGGGATTTTGGACCCCCGGGTTGTGTGTTTTAACATTTTATATATACTTGTCTATTTTTAGATCCGTCCTTTGAATGCCCAACCCATCCGGGGATCCAAATTGGATTCCGTCAGTTTATACACGTCACTTTAACCCACCTGGTCGTGCCGGAGAAAACGGCACGTCGATCGGATCCCTATTTGGGATTTTGGACCCCCGGTTGCGTGTTTTAACCATTTATATATGGTTGACCGTGTTTATAGATCCGTCCTTTGAATGTCCAACCCAATCTGGAGATCCAAATTGGATTCCGTCAGTTTCTACACGTCACTTTAACCCACCCGGTCGTGTCGGGAAAACGACACGTCGATCGGATCTCTATTTGGGATTTTGGACCCCCGGGTTGTGTGTTTTAACCTTTTATATATACTTGTTTGTTTTTAGATCCGTCCTTTGAATGCCCAACCCAATCCGGGGATCCAAATTGGATTCCGTCAGTTTCTACACGTCACTTTAACCCACCCGGTCGTGTCGGAGAAAACGGCACGTCGATCGGATCCCTATTTGGGATTTTGGACCCCCGGGTTGCGTGTTTTAACCATTTATATCTATTTGACCGTGTTTTTAGATCCGTCCTTTGAATGCCCAACTCAATCTGGAGATCCAAATTAGATTCTATTATTTTCTACACGTCACTTTAACCCACCCGGTCGTGTCGGAGAAAACGGCACGTCGATCGGATCCCTATTTGGGATTTTAGACCCCCGGGTTTGTGTTTTGACCCTTTATATATACTTGGGTGTTCTTTAGATCCGTCATTTCAATGCCCAACCCAATCCGGAGATCCAAATTGGATTCCGTCAGTTCCCACACGTCACTTTAACCCACCCGGTCATGTCGGAGAAAACGGCACGTCGATCGGATCCCTATTTGGATTTTGGACCCCCGGGTTGTGTGTTTTGACCCTTTATATATATACTTGGGTGTTTTTTAGATCCGTCAATTGAACGCCCGACTCAATCCGAAGATCCAAATTGGATTCCGTCAGTTCCCACACGTCACTTTAACCCACCGGTCGTGTTGGAGAAAACGGCACGCCGATCCGATCCCTATTTGGGATTTTGGACCCCCGGGTTGTGTGTGTTTTAACCTTTTATATATACTTGTTTGTTTTTAGATCCGTCCTTTGAATGCCCAACCCATCCGGGGATCCAAATTGGATTCCGTCAGTTTCTACACGTCACTTTAACCCACCCGGTCGTGTCGGAGAACGGCACGTCGATCGGATCCCTATTTGGGATTTTGGACCCCCGGTTGCGTGTTTTAACCATTTATATCTATTTGACCGTGTTTTTAGATCCGTCCTTTGAATGCCCAACTCAATCTGGAGATCCAAATTAGATTCTATTATTTCTACACGTCACTTTAACCCACCCGGTCGTGTCGGAGAACGGCACGTCGATCGGATCCCTATTTGGGATTTTAGACCCCCGGGTTGTGTGTTTTGACCCTTTATATATACTTGGGTGTTCTTTAGATCCGTCATTTCAATGCCCAACCCAATCCGGAGATCCAAATTGGATTCCGTCAGTTCCCACACGTCACTTTAACCCACCCGGTCATGTCGGAGAAAACGGCACGACGATCCGATCCCTATTTGGGATTTTGGACCCCCGGGTTGTGTGTTTTGACCCTTTATATATACTTGGGTGTTTTTTAGATCCGTCAATTGAACGCCCGACTCATCCGAGATCCAAATTGGATTCCGTCAGTTCCCACACGTCACTTTAACCCACCCGGTCGTGTTGGAGAAAACGGCACGCCGATCCGATCCCTATTTGGGATTTTGGACCCCCGGGTTGCGTGTTTTAACCATTATATATGGTTGACCGTGTTTTTAGATCCGTCCTTTGAATGCCCAACCCAATCCGGGGATCCAATTGGATTCTGTCAGTTCTACACGTCACTTTAACCCACCCGGTCGTGTCGGAGAAAACGACACGTCGATTGGATCCCTATTTATGATTTTGGACCCCAAGTTGCGTGTTTTAACCATTTATATATGGTTGACCGTGTTTTTAGATCCGTCCTTTGATGCCCAACCCAATCCGGGGATCCAAATTGGATTCCGTCAGTTTCTACACGTCACTTTAACCCATCCGGTCGTGTCGGAGAAAACGGCACGTCGATTGGATCCCTATTTGGGATTTTGGACCCCCGCGTTGCGTGTTTTAACCATTTATATATTTTGACCGTGTTTTTAAATCCGTCCTTTGAATGCCCAACCCAATCTGGGATCCAAATTGGATTCCGTCAGTTTCTACACGTCACTTTAACCCACCTGGTCGTGTCGGAGAAAACGGCACGTCGATCGGATCCCTATTTGGGATTTTGGACCCCCGGTTGCGTGTTTTAACCATTTATATATGGTTGACCGTGTTTTTAGATCCGTCCTTTGAATGTCCAACCCAATACGGAGATCCAAATTGGATTCCGTCAGTTTCTACACGTAACTTTAACCCACCCGGTCGTGTCGGAAAACGGCACGTCGATCGGATCTCTATTTGGGATTTTGGACCCCCGGGTTGTGTGTTTTAACCTTTTATATATACTTGTTTTTTTTTA